>OY744539.1:83042850-83072850 GCA_963556195.1 Sepiola atlantica | reverse complement strand
AGAGTATGAGTTATACGCTTTTCGTCTTTGTTATTTGAGATGAGAAGGCGATCGCAAAAGAGTCAGATCTAAGAATTCGTTCGGAACGGACGGCCAGGCGAGAGCGTCGCGCGAACGATCGCTCTCGCTTGGCATGGCATGGCTCATAGCATTCCCCCACCATCGTTTTCCACCAGAGATTAACGTCTCAATTAATACCAACAGTCGTAAGAGTCCACACACACCGTTTTGAGTAGACAAGTCACAACTTAATTAAGGCTTTGAAAAGGGAGTTTCACACACACACGGTTCTCCAGACATAGATTAAGTCCAGCTGTTTAACACTGGGAAATCGTAGAGATTCACACACGCACGCAGAGAGATACGATAGTTAGTAAAGAAGCCATTATCGAAGAATAGACTTTGGGTTAAAGTTAAAAACCCACCGTTCATTTTTATTAAATAATTATTGTTATGAAAAGACCTAGCCGTTTGTCGAGTTATTCTATCGTCGAATTGTCCTGCTAAGTAATCTTGCCTTCACAGAATCACGAAATCGTCATTCAGCAGACCCGGAGGAGATTCAACGCCACCAGACGACATCACGAGCCAAGGAAAAGGTGTTCACAGTCAGGAAGGATTCCTGCGCCGAGACGGTTCTCATTACATTTGATGCCGTCACAAGGAAGAAGAGTGTGGGGTACCTGTTTGTAGGTGGCGCCGCGACCAGGATATCAAACACCTGTGTGCGAGTGGCCGACTACGATACCCACGGAGGAAGAAGAGTAAGAGGCGTGGGGTCCCCGTTATACATGCACCTTTTTTTTTCTTTTTTAAACTTATGGCGCAGAGGCCCCTCGAAAATAAGGCTTAATGAGATTATCAGTTGACAATGAAAAACACTTTGAGAGGATTGGAAACAACGGGTTAAATTTGATTATTTAAGTGGACGGCTCGACAAGAATTTGTTAACATTGGACTTCAAAATGACCATATTATCGTTAGCTAGAAAGCAGCCCCATGGTATTGACCTCATAATTCCTGACTTCTGCCTTGTCATAATATATTACATAGTGACAGACCTATTGAACTTTAAAACAGGATATGCACAATACAAGTCGCAGAGTTCAGAAGCGAGCAGTAAATCGATTTAAATGGTAAAGTGATTGCATTCAGGTACACACATGGAAAAAGGGAAACACGAAGAAAAGTTCAATTGGTCTCTTTTCTTACAAAATTTGATATAGTATCTATCCCAAACCAAAATTTGATATAGTAGCTATCCCAAACCAAAATTTGATATAGTAGCTATCCCAAACAAAAATTTGATATAGTAGCTATCCCAAACAAAAATTTGATATAGTAGCTATCCCAAACAAAAATTTGATATAGTAGCTATCCCAAACAAAAATTTGATATAGTAGCTATCCCAAACAAAAATTTGATATAGTAGCTATCCCAAACAAAAATTTGATATAGTAGCTATCCCAAACAAAAATTTGATATAGTAGCTATCCCAAACAAAAATTTGATATAGTAGCTATCCCAAACAAAAATTTGATATAGTAGCTATCCCAAACAAAAATTTGATATAGTAGCTATCCCAAACAAAAATTTGATATAGTAGCTATCCCAAACAAAAATTTGATATAGTAGCTATCCCAAACAAAAATTTGATATAGTAGCTATCCAAAAACAGGATTTTATTTTCATTATACTGAAAAACTTTTAATGTGGACACATAGATCTTTGCAAAACAAACAATATCTAATTTATATTGGTAACTCAATTAACCATCAGAATTATGACTGTTTGTTGGAAATTAGAAAATTTGCTCTTGTGTGCTATTGGTCTAGAAGCTTATTTTCAGTGTATAACTAAACATGCAGTCTTTAAACAAGTGAAAAATCCTTACAAATGTAATGTCATCTTGTGGTAAATGAAAATTAATCATAATGGAAGAAATAATTATTAGATCAAACAAAATCTATAACTCCTCCCCAAAATATGCAAAAATGACACAGAAGTGGGAAATTCCATCCCATATTATTCAGCTAACACTCTCTCCCCATAAATTTTATTCTCATAGACACCCCATAAAATTTGGCTCAGAACTAAGAAAAATCTGCAATTTCAGCTATAGTAGTGCAGGGGAACCCAATTTTTCAGACACAAAATTTATCTTTATATTACCAAATTTGGTATCTGGATTATGCAGATAATTAGTAAATATGTTACCAATAAACATTCTATTTCTCTTTCGTTGGGCCTAGTCAGTCCTAAAATGGGTGACCATTTGGAAATACCAGGTGCTCTTCGCTTATCTTAGCATTATTTCCAATCGTCCTGGATTTCTTCTTACCACTGGAATCAAGCAGTGCCGATCCATGAGGTGTGGTTTGAGATTGCGCAACTTTTGCTTCACAATTACCCTACCAGGGGGTATCCATTGTTTTTCAAGACTGAACGAAGGCCATGATGATTTATCTTCTTTATTTTTGTAAGTGAAGTTATAACTGAAAAAACATTTGTCATCATTGTATCAAAAAATTAAAATTAGCCACAATGGGTTCCAGTGTTTAAAACACTGATAAAAACTAGGAAATCAAAGTTAAAACCACCAGCAATAACAAACCTTTTGTTGATTCCTTTCAAATGATAATCAATGAAATCCACTTCACTGATACATGGGTGCAGATATATTATTACAATATCATTATTCGATCTAGAATCATTGCAAGACAAAAAACGAATTACACTACCAGTTTTTGAGTCACCAATCTCCAAATTTGGTTATGGGCTCTTGTCAACTAATTGTTTATCTGCATGAACCAGATTTGCAAAACTTAGCGTGTTAAACATTTACCATGCAAATGCCAAGAAATACTTTTAGATTTTATAAAAGTTTCATCCAATGTCATTTAAAAAGTCCAAAAGATATTCTCTGCAAAGCATAACAGTTATTACTATTACAGGCTCTGGATTGTTGGCCCGAATGGTCTCTTAAAAAGCGCCGCGACAGCACATAAATGGTTTAAAATGTGGTGTTTTTCTTTCATTTTCTTACTTTCCAACCATGAATTTGGTTGATTCTTCATCGTCAAAAACTTACCTGGGAACCTCAGGCGATTAGCAATAAACTAACCCATTCTCAGAGAGAAGGTAAATTTACAGTCTAAATGGATAGTTTTTAGCTTAAAAAAATAAATAAATAAATAAATAGCAATTTTTTTTTTTTTTTTTTTTTTTTTTTTTTAAATCAAGATTTTCTAAAACATTTGGGGTTGCAACACCCACATTTCTTTATTTCTGCACGAACTTCGTCTGTCTGAAAAATTGGATTCCCCTACTTTAATATTCACCAGCTTTTGTTTCTAAACAAACCTGATTCGCGATACTTATTCTAAACTGCTCAATTGCTATATTAGTGATAGACTCACCACACTATTTAAGCTAATTCTAATTTTTAGGGTCATTGTACATTAGGGGGTTTGGGTTGATTTTCAACTCTTTCTTTTAATATCAAGTACGTTCATTCAGAGAAAATTGGGTATTAGTTGTGTGTGTGATGACACGAAATCTAGATGATTTCCACTTTAATTTCAATCAAACTAATTAGTAAAAAATTGGTAAAAGTAAGAAATCTAATTTTTTATGTCTCATCAGATGAATTTACAAAAAAAAAAAAAAAATAAATAAATAACTTCATCAAAAGTATTTCTATCATTTTAATCCATCTGACGTATTGATACTGGATTTAGATTAGTCTATTTTTTTTTTCCTGCCACTGTTATTGGCATGAATATATTTTTTATTTCGTTTCAGTTTTTTCTGAAAATACTTATTCAGACTAAGAAAACTGTTAGAGTGGAGAAATTTTCCCTTACTCGCCGAAACAGATTAAAGGGAAGTTATCATGTTTCATTGGACGGAATTTACAAAAAACAAAAACAAACAAAAATAAAATTCATTAAAAGTATTTCTGTCATTTTAATTTATGAATGAATGAATGAATTATGATAAAATGTCATCTTATGTTTTCTTTCATTTGTTATAATTTAAAATCTAATATACAGGGTGCGTCAGGTATATGAGAACATCGCGTAATGTCGTTATTGTTACGTTATATTAATTATTTTTATTCTTTTTTTGCAGATAATGAAAAATGGCAGATAATAATGTAACGGAACAAATGAAAAGACAGGCTGTAATTGTCGCAATAAAGGCAGATCATAGCGATTTACAAATCGCACAATTTCTTAAAGTCGTCCGTTCTTTTGTTTATAAAGTTCGTAGGGAGTTAGAAGAAAATGATGGTGATTGTAAGCAGATTGCTAAACGTAAAAAGCACGACCAACGGTCAGACACGATTAGAACACCTGAATTTATTCATCAAGTTCAGAATATTATTGATGAGAGCCCCCAAAAGTCAATGAGGTCCATCGCAAAAGACCTGAATGTTTCAGAAGCCACAATTCGAAGGACTGTTCATGAAAATCTTTGTTACAAGTCTTATGTGATGAGGAGAGGCCAGTTTATGTCCGAGACCACCAAAGAGAATCGTTTGATAAGGTCCAAGAGGCTGTTAAACAAACTGAAACATCCTGTTGAGCAAGGCATGCTTTGGTTTTTCTCAGATGAGAAAAACTTTGATCAAGATCAAAAGGTAAACAGAAGGAATGACAGATGGCTGTGTAATGACCCTTCCGAAGTTCCAACAGTCATGCATACAAAATTTCCTGCAACTGTTATGGTTTTGGGGGTTGTTAGCAACGAAGGACATGTGATGCCACCACACTTCTTTCGGCAAGGACTAAGAGTCACTTCTGCTGCTTACATTGAAGTCTTGGATACTGTTGTTAAGCCCTGGATCGATAGAGTAACAAATGGAAGGCCCTACATCTTTCAACAAGACTCTGCACCAGCACATAAGGCTCAAAACACTCAGGAATGGTTGGCGGATCATTTTTATGATCACATCACTCCAAACTTGTGGCCTCCAAACTCTCCAGACCTGAATCCATTGGATTATTATGTGTGGGGCGTCGTGGAGAGAGATGTTAATAAACACCCCCACAACACTAAAGATTCTCTAAAAGCATCCATTGTCAGAGTGATGGACAACATAGATGAGGACCATCTCAAGCGCGCTTGCAGTCGGTTTAGGTCTCGAATCGAAGCTGTCATTGAAGTAGAGGGGAATTTCATTGAATGAAATTATTAAACAATACCTTAGCTTACATGTTTATATAATTGTTTTTGATTAAGAATATTTTTGTTTGATTTTTTTAATCATTTAATAAAATGGAAAATATGTTCTCATATACCTGACGCACCCTGTATAAGAGGGGGGGGGGGAATTATTGTTTTTTGTTTTAAATTTTGCAGAAGATGATTGAGTTTTGCAAAGAGAAAAAAAACAATGAAACATCAATGTTTGGTGCATTTTGGGTCAGGAAGCCGACATCTTCAGACAACCTGATCTGGTAGCACCAGCTATAGAAGATTAAGTAGCTAGATTTGCTACAGCAGACCTAAAAAACATTGCATATATAAAAATTGATATTTGATTCTGCCTCACCTTCTTTTTCTGTTGAACGTTGGTGCATGTTATTAGGAACAATAAATTTTGGTTCTAGTTCATTTTTTTGCAGATACAACTTATCCAACTCTGAATATTTTTGGGAGAAAAAACAAATCTTTCATTTCAGCAACAAATGTGAATTAAATATGGAAGCCAATTATGCTATCAGCAGCAAATTTCCATAGTAATATTAACTAGCGGGACCCGTGGAAATTCCACAGTTGTATCCTTCATTGGTTGTATATTGCTGTCCTGCATTCTATGGACGTCTGGTGTGAACGCAGACCCCTACAATATTATTGTACCACACTTGTTCAAACTGAAATATACTTATCTAAATACTCTGGTTAATGTAGTTTCAAAATAACAAATTTCGTTACATTGACTACAGCTTTAATTATTGATTTTTGGGTCTTACTACAACCAATTCATCTTCATCCAAACAACGCCGAGCTACATTGAAGACTTAATAAAAACTGAAGTATGTATGCGATTTAAAAAAAAAAATTAGACAACCATAAAATTTTTTTTGTTTTTCGTAAATAATACGAAAAACAAAAATTATTTACTAGTATTTTTCTGATTAAAAAGTAATATTACCAACAACTACGACACATTCTTATAAATCAATTTTAAAATAATAAAGGCGAAAAAATATCATAGCTTCACATTCTTCTTTTTTATTGTTGTAAATCTCTTCATCCACGCCACACTGTGCTAGATTTAATACTTAATAAAACTCTGCGGTATTTATGCGATTTTTAACAAACCAGGGCAGTCATATAAATCTTATTTTATTTACGAAAAACAATTATAGCCTTTTTCTGAATCTAATTTAACATATTATTGACCTCCTTACCAGCAGGTTAGACACAAGGTCAGGTGTGGTTTTGAGAAGCCAGCGCACTAGGATAAGCACACCCTGGTGTTCAAAAATGCCTGAGCAGCCCTATCGGCATACCCCGTATCATAATTTTATTATACCGCAAACTATAGCACATGTTTATAAAGCGATTTTAAACAAATAAAGACCAAATAAATATCAGTATAGTTTCACATTCTTTTCTTTTATATTGAGGAACCATTAACCCTTATCCTTGAGTGGCTTTTGGTATTGGTAAGTGGTGAAGCATTAGTCTAAAAAAATATTTGGCTATTGCACTCTCATATAAATCTATCTATATAAAGTATGTGTATATGTTTATATATTTCTATGTATAGGATTCACTCCTAAACTAATTAATCGATCATTATAGATTTTGGAATACAGCTGTTAGGCATAAAAGTTGGTTAATGTAGGCTATATTTAATGTAATTTAGTTTTATGTAAAAGGGAAAAGTGGGGGTATAAGCCCCTTGTGAAAATTCAGATACCTTCGATTTTTGTGAAACAATAGATATTCGATATCAGTTAATTAATATTCCCAAAATTATGGGAACACCCTCCCATTTGAAATTTCAGTCATTAGACACCACATTCCTTGAATTTCAATTTCTTCTGAAAATCACTTAAGCTTAAGCCTTGAATTTTAGACTTTTTCTAGAATCAAAATCATGTAATGGATTTTGATAAAAATTGGAATAAAGATTTTAGACATATGGTCTAATAGCATTATATCTTGATTATAATTTTTGTAAAGGGACATAAAAGTGGTGCAAACTTATTCCATTTGGGAATTAATTTGACCCGTCCTGAGACTGGTATTCTTCTAAAATAAAGCCTACATTAGACTAATAATCTCGGGCAAAGTCAGATCGGGACAGCGAGTATATGAAAATATTTTGTTACTAAAAACCTTATTTTAATAACTTGAGCAAACGGCTATCTCCAGGTTGAAATATCCGTCCCAGGACAGGTCTATAATACTGACCTTTCCCTTGCATATACAAAGCTATCAGTTCAGGCCGACAGAACTAAAAGATAGTATTCAATTTAAGAATTTAGTAGTAAATGCTCAGTTGTCTAACCAGTTGAGCTAGAACTAAATAAAGATCAGAAGTTTGAGAGTTGGTATATAAGCAGCTTGGGATGCACTATTGTGCTTAGATGGGAAAGTTCATTCTCTGGCTTCTGATTGGCTGCTAGTCTATGAGTGGATACTCTGTTATATAAATATTGCTTCATACAAGCAACATTTTTTCTGTCAATTGGATGGCAGTTGAAACTCTTACACCCGTAACTGCCTTTTTGATTCTACAATTATGAATATATTTAATTAATTAATTAATTAATTGATTCAAGATTAACATTACACCCTACCAATTAAAACTATTAATTTTATTGTATTTTAATCTACATGTGTAGGAAAAGTAAAAAATGAATTAAAGAAATATTGCAGACAGTATTTTCTAAGTATAAAAGTGCTAAGTAATAATAATCAGTTCTAAGTGACAGTCTTCTGGAGGTTGAAGGTTCAATCCTCAGTGCGGGTAATATTAAGAATACAATTGCGAATTACTTAAGACTTCTAGCCAGTAATGGCTGGTTGAATGAGAGTAAGCTACCCCTGTGGATTAAATAAAGGGATCCGTTCAAAATTCTTTACAGATTCCGGAGTTCGGCAAGATGCACCTGAAGAAGGTCGGAGATTTCATCGACCGAAACATTGTGAGAATAAGATCCAAGATGAGAACAGTACTTCAAATAATCCAAATTATCAATCTTCATCTAAAAAATTCTGAAACAAAGTATTATGATATCTATTAATAATGGAGTTTATGTATCTGTCTATCTGAATCCAAAACTATACTATTAAAGACTATTGTACTTATTATGAAATAGTATAGTATATATTATTTCAGAGTAATGTACGTATATCCCGGCAATGACGTCATTGTGAGAGGATTTTTTCACATTATCATTCTTTATTATCATTACGTTAAGACAAGGTGTTTTGTTGTAAGTCGGCATTAAGACACGCATATCCCGGCCATTACTAAATGAGTGACCATTTTGGAAGAATAACAAAACTGGTTCTTTGATATGACATAAGCACCTCCAATAGCATATTTAAACATGAGTATCAAAACTGGTTCTTTGATATGACGGAGGCCCCTCTAATTTTTGTTTTTTTTAACTAAAAATATTTCTTTGAGTGGGGGGGGATAAAAAAAAAATGGGGTTGGGGGTAAATTTTTTTTTTTTTAAACTAAAAATATATCTTTGGATGGGAGAGGGTCAAAAATATTTTTTTGGGGGGGGGGGGAATATTTTTATATTTTTTTTTTTTTGCAACTAAAAATATTTCTTTGGGTGGGGGAGGGTAAAAAAAATAGGGGGGGGGGGTGAAATTATTTTTTGGGGTCTTACAAAAATATAAATATCTTTAGGAGGGTTGGCATGGGTGAAAACATCTTTTTTGGGATATGAAAGAATTCTTTTTTTTTTAACTAAAAATATTTTTGGTGCTAAACAAAGAAAATCAATGTCCAATCACCCAAGAAATATGACTGGGGTGCCATCGGTTTACGGGTGAGCGTTCATTTCTGACGCGGCAGCCTAGCAAAAATAGATGACTGTAGGGAGGCTATTTGGTTTAGGTCAGTAAGTAAAAATGTCTCCACTTTAAAATTATTCCTAGCTGGCCTAAGTATTATCAGAAAAAAACTGAAGCTAACCAAATTGCTAATAACATAGTGGAAGAAAAAAAAGTTATTTATCACCTGTAGTAAGGATTGAACCGTCAACCTTCAGAAGTCTTTCACTATAATAACTAAGAATAACATAATTAACACTTCTAACCAGTCATGGCTGACACAACTAGAACCATCTACCTTCAATGATTAAGTAAAGTGTTCAGTTCGAAATTCCATCAGGTTCCCGAGTTTGACAAAAAGATTCCCAAGTTAGAAAAGATACACCTGAAGAAGGTCAAAGGTTGGACTGATATTTTGTGAAAATTTACAACCAAGATGAGAATAGTAGTCTGAATGATCCACGTAATACAACTGTGTTTTAATGTTGTTTTAACACATTTCTTCATCTACAAATTTTGGTTAACTTTTTGAGCTAAAAGTTTTGTAATGAAATTAACTTTCAACAAAATCAGTTGTCATCTACTTCCGGTTTACATATACAAAGAAAATTGTATTAATACTACTACTAAATCGAGTTGTATTACTTCCCTTTGATATAGTGCATTGACAACGTTTACTGTCATGCTAACTAATTAAAGTGAGTCAATCAGAATTATGATATAGATTTTTTGCAACTGATACTGTGCTACCAGCATTTCCCCCATCGATCCATGCTTCGGCAGATCTCATTGACAGAATTCCTGTCTTCAGACTTGGCAACAGCCATTCTGTAAATTTGGACAACAACTGCCAACCTTCAAAAGCCGACCAATGTGAAGCAGCAATCGTCCTGAGATTACACACAGAGCCAATCTTGTTTCATCAAATTGTTCTGTAGTTGAAACCAGCACAGAGTCGCTTGTCTGAGAGCGGCTACCACACCACACAGCGGTGCCTGCCTCAGTACCATTTTCTCAACATCATTGAGAAACTTTTAGGTAATGAAGGATTTCCGTCTCACAATGATGGTTGCTACGTTTATGTCATCCAAACCAATGCCACTACGACCAAACTGTTGACGAGTCTGCCCTAAACTCCCCATCCTGCAGATTCGGCGCATCTACCTCATAAGTCAATGACTTAGTCAATCAAGCTCTCGATTCTGATGAGTTTGCATCAATTCTCAAGCCAGTCGGTCTAGACAGAGACGATGTTCGCTGACATGATGGCATGACACTCTTTGAAAGCCACTCATATGGGTCGCCACTTGATCTGACGGTTTCACACCATCAACAATTGCGGAATCTGCTGTCAATCCCGGTACTGCAGCTTAGTTCGCGAAAACCAAGAAAAAACGAAAAATACAGTTCACTACTGTTTCATTTTCTAGCCTATCTCAGTCGAAACATTAGTCAGGGGTCTTCAGTCTCAATACTTTGTTTTTAATATAAGACATTGGACAGATGATAGCCACTTGTATGAATCAGCCCCGGGAAACTATTTGGATGTTCCAACACATCTCCCTAGCTATTATCCAAGACAACATCATATCTAAAACATCTCGTGTGTAGTTCCCGCTTCTACATGACGTGCAGATTATTATTATTTATTTTTAAATATTGATCAATTGTTAAAAAAAAAAAAAAGAGAAGTTTTTTTGCTGTTACTTTAAACGTCTGATTTTCATAAATGCATATCAGGTTAGTAAAAGTACACCCCGGCCTCCTCTGTCAACTTCACACTTTTGTCGACTGTTAATTAAACTAAACAAAGTTGTGTTTGTGATATATTATATTCCAACTTGACCGCTGAAATCAGAGACGATAACAAGGTTATTGGATTTTCATTCAGCAGTCGACTAATCGGTTTTCGAACCAGTCAACCATAGCAGCAACACCGCAGATACAATACCATCTGTTATCGAGTTTTAAATAGAACATAAAATATATTAGTTTTCTAGCATGACTGTAAAGATGCCAATGCATATGCACTAAATCAAAGTAGACTTCATTATGAAATGGTATATTTATAGTAGAAGTGGCGGTGCTGCAATTGGCATGAGTTCTGTTGGGGTTATGGCATTACTTTCAATAATATACACCAAGTATTTCATGTAGACGATAGAAGCAAATATGTAACATGTTTGTTTTTGTTACCAACGTCGACCAAGTGAAGAGTCTATTAGGTGTATATATGCAGTGTGATGATGTATAGAAGTGAAACCTGGCAAATGAGGGTTGTGGATATGTATGGCATGGAGAGAAATGACATGATGGATGTGTAATGTGAGTCTTAAAGGCAGGTTTAGATTTGATGACTTCAGAAGATTACATCTGGATAGTATAGGGAGATGCGTGTATAACAGGAGACTTTGATGTTTTGGTCACATTGAAAGAATGAATGAGAGTTCTTGGGTTAGTAGATGTAGAACAGTTGAGGTAGCAGGATCAGTTGGCAGGAGAATGCCAAGGTAAATATAAGGAAGGGAATAATAAAGATGGACTTGAGAGAAAGAAGGATAAATAAAGACCTGCTAAGAGATATGTTAGTCTGAAAGTCGATTTCTAAAAGCTGTCAAACACATGCCAATATGTCAACATTAAACTGAATATGATAAGTTCATATGTTTGTAATTCAAAAATAAATAACATTTTCACTTTGCTCTCCTTGTGTGTTCTTTATTTTCATTCAACACATTTTGGTTAACTTTCTTAGCTAAAACTTTAACTTTACTTGAAAAAAATCAGTTATTGTCTATTTGTTGTTTATATATACACAGAAAGCTGTATTAATACTACTAATAAGTCGAGTTTGGATGAATTACCTCCCTTTCATTTAGTTCATTAGCAGCATTTACTGTCATGCTAAGGGAGCGACAAGCATAATTATTATATAGCTAGATAGATGAAGAAAGCAATTGTGGAATTTGCACACAAGTAATTTGTCTGAAACTAGTTTTAATTTATAAACAGATTTGACTTAAAAAAGAGTATGAAGGCCATGGCTGAGCTTTCTGACCTATATAGGTTGTGCAATTTAATAACCCCTGCCAGTCACATTTCTGACGGGTGTTCTCGCTGCAAAACATGTCTGGGGGTGAGAAGCGAAAGTTTTGGGGCTACTGCTCTCCTCTGATTACTGCAAGAGTTCCAGGGGTCTCAAACAGCCGTCAGTTATTGCTAACAGCTTACAAATAGAGATGGGACCTATATTCAGGGATTCTTGTATCATCCCACAACACTCCAATGATGACTGCCTTGACTTGTGACACTTCAAATACACTTGGAACAGGCTCAACCCACTCCAGGTAAATGTTGTTACAGATCCAGATCAGATCAATAGGTACTAATCACCTGATCACATTAAGTTAGGTTTGGTTGTTTGTTTTTATGGCATATCAATCCTTTTCGGGTTATTTAATGCCGAATCTGGTCATTTTGGTAAAAGCTTTATGCTTCAAGTTCTTTATATCTTCAAATATTTAGTCATGGTGTTTGGTTTAGTTTGAAATTGTTATTTTTTGTTTTTGGATTTTGCAGAACATGATTGAGTTTTGCAAAGAAAATACCCAGGACCCATTAAGTTAGGGGACCCTAATATACGAGTCAAGGGAACAGAATACGATCATCTAATTTTTCTTTCTTCTTTGCGTGTCTTTCAAGCATGTGGTCATACAACAGTTTCCACTTTTTGTACGCAGTTCTTTGCATTATTGTTATACTCTGTAAGATCTTCCAAACTGCATTGGTTGGGCAGTAGAGGGCAGACAAAGCAGCGTTGCATCCTATCGTCCTCCTCTCCACATTCACAGACGGTTAGGTCAGTTTTATAGATCCATCTGGTCATAGCAACTTTTGATCGCCCCCCATTCCAGTTTTCAGGCAGTTGAGTGTTTTCTACTGGAGCCAGGATGCCTCTAAACCGAGAGGGGGGGGGGGGCTCAGAAAGAGAGATTCCCATGTCAGTAGGAGTCCGGGTCCATCTTCAGGGGAATGAGGTTAATCAATTCCTCTCTGAAACTAAGATCCTGATTCTGACTATTGAGAGGATCTACCAAAGGATATCTAGACATGAGTTGTCTCTTATATTCAACAATACTTGCCTGCAAAAGAAGATGCTGCCTAGATATACATATATATATACATATATATATATATATATACACACACACACACACACACACACACAAAAGGTATGTGTATATGTTTATATATTTCTATGTATAGGAATCATTCCTAAACTAATTAACAGATCATTATAAATTTTAGAAAACAGCTACTAGATGTAAGAGCTAGTAATGTGGGTTATATTTAGTTTAATTAAGTTTGATGCAAAGGGGGTAAAAAAAGTGTGAAAGTATTTCCTGAAAATTCAGATAACTCTGAATTTTGTGAAATTTTAACAATAGGTATTAGACATCAATTAATAAATATTCTGCAAATTTCTGTTTCTTTGAAGTATTTTAAAGGGTTTTAGAGGGCATAGTATGGGCACAAGCTCCCATTTGAAAATTCAAATATATCAGATTTGCACTGAATTTGATCCATAGTCATTAGATACCAATTAAGCAAGAATTACAGAATTTCAATTACTTCTTAAGATCAATTAAGCTTTAGCCTTAAAGTTGAGATATTTTTTAGAGTCAAAATCATGTAATGGATTTCGATCAAAATTGGAATAAGGATTCTAGACATACGGTTTAGTATCATCATATCTGGATGTTAATCTTCGTAAGAGGACATAAAAGTGAAGCAAAACTGTTCTGTTTGGGGAATTAATTTTACTCGTCCTGGGATGTGTATTCTTTTAGTATATACATATACATATACATATATACATATACATATATACATATATATATTTATTTATTTTTGTACAGAAAAATAAGTACAACATTCGTACCGTCGGTTTCAAGCACAGAAGTACTTAGCCATCCGGCTCTCTTCAGTTTCTGTTGTCATCTCAACAGCACAGAACAGAAGCTGAAGAGAGTCGGATGGCTAAGTCCTTCCGTGCTTGAAACCGACGGTACGAATGTTGTACTAATTTTTCTGTACCAAAATACATAAATATTACACTCTTAATTTTTAATTTTTAACTTTAATTCTTAATTAATCGAGCACTCTGCTGGGATTTTTCCTGCTATATTACAAAGAAGTATATATATATATATATATATATATATATATATAATTATTATAATAAATATTTTAAATTATTATCCACACACATATATGTTTCATCCTTTTAGGGAATCGTCAGTGTGGAGATAACTGTTCTGCCAGTGGCACAGCTCGAACCCCAGACACGGGTCACCTTTTAACTTATATCTGAAATCTTAGTCGATGCGTCCAACCCAACAGTTATACAGAAAGAAGAGAAATAAAGTCTATGTTTTTTCAAGCGAACATGTAGTAGTGTTCAACAGATTCAATGGAGAGCAACTCGCTTTTAAGTACATGACCTCTATTGTTTCCACAACAACAGTGTGGCCCATCAAAGAAGGATTATTTAGTATATCATTAAGATTCTTTCAAAACGAACATATGGGAAACATTGTAAGCTTAACTGGTTTGAATTTTATTTTATGTACTAACGAGTCACCACTTATCAAGGCCCATAGGCTACTCGAGGATAAGGGTTAACAAGTTTGTCAGAAGGACAGTGGAACAACAACGTAAGGATTGGTAACAATGGTTGAGACTTGTCCGAATTAAATTATTTTTGAGGACGGCTCAACAAGAATTTCTTTACACTGGACTTGAAAACGACCATGCTATAGTCAGCTTGGAAGCAGCCTTGTGGTATTGTGTTCTACAGACGAATAGTTCTTGGAAAGAAACTTTGCTCATGGAAGTTCCGTTTAGTTTTAGGTAGACAGAAGGGGAAAGGAAAATTATTTACAATGGTTGTAGAGACGAGTTATTGTTGTAAATGCCTTACTGGGGGGGGGTGATAGATTGGAGCTTAGTCGAGCACATACCATGAAAATAACGATAGAGCAGAGAAAGACTAACAACGTCTCTTATTCACTAGATTTCATTTCTTAGGGGTGCTTTGCTCAACTCATAATGGCTATCAACATGGGTTATGGAATCGTCATACAGAGTTCAAGAGAGAGAAAGCAACACAAATATGGGTTTTTCAGAATTTTGAGCTTTTAACTTGAAGTAAAAGCAAAAAAAAATATTTTGAATAAATAAACATTTTTATATAAAAAAAAACAACAAATGAAAAAATCATGTACGTGTAACATGAGACAATTTTGAACAAATTACTGACGAGGTCTCCAAAAAACTATGTTAAAGAAAAGAAAAATCAAAAGATGTAATTCGTTTAGTTGTTAGGATTTGCTAAACAAAATGGAATTCCCCAAAAGAACAGTAGACTGACAATATCCAACCAGAACAGTGGACAATAAAAATAAATTCAGTTTTCAGGTCAAATATAGACAATTAATATTCACAAAAATAAATATTAATCAAATGTCCTTTTGCAAAGCAATATACAAATTAGTTAACCGTAAGACGGCGATCGCATACACGTGATCAGTATATTAGAAAGCTATTGTTCTTCTATTTTGAATATGAATTTGCCATTTTAATCTCACTGTCAGTACGATAAGTGACCCAACTTTATGAATAGAATTTTTTTTTAAATACAAATTTTTAATTGTAAGCATTTTGAGATATTTCTTTTCAAATATCAAAGATGTCATCATTAGTTATTGATGATTAAACTGAGCAACATCAATGGTACATTTCGAACACACAAAAGTTTTAGTTTTTCTATCATAATTATTTAAGAAAAATCTGCTCATTTTTAGTTAGAGCTAAGCTCTTAATCAAAAGCAAGCTCTGAATGAGTGAATATAATCACTACAACAAATTTTTTGTTTGAGCCTAGGTATAGAGAGTTGTCCAATAATTAGCGGAATTCTAACTGTTTTATTGATTATTCCGTGCAAAAATCGTCATCGAATTGCATTTTTAATCATAAAAATGGGTGAAATTGGAATCTGGTTTTTCTTTCATGGTTTGTTCGATCATATTCATTTGGTATGAATAAGCTTTATTAGGCAGAACTCAACATTTTATAAAGTGAAGTGTTGAAGGTAATCTAAGGAGGAAAACGGATATAAGAGGGGAAGGGGAGAAAGTATAAGTTGTATGTAGTGGGTTGGGTACATTAGCAGAGAAGGTGGAGCCAGATGTATGAGGGAGGAATGGATGGAAGGAGTCTATCTATATCTGTGGGTGCATATTTTTTTTTTTACTACTAAATCATCTGAATGACTATATTTTATATATATATATATATATATATATATATATACACACATACTAGCTTTACCTACATGGCATTACCTGACGTTCAATAATGTGACTTTAGTCTTTAATAATAATGTGTAAGCCCCGTATGATGCTATTAATATAGAGATGAAAGAAGAAATTGTCATGTAAAGGAGATATCTCCTATTTTAACCTTCGAGTCTAAATAGGAGTTGTCTCCCTTTGATTATTTGAGTTATGCTTAGAAATAAAGACACTGTTTATAAATGACGTGTCTGCCGGTTGCATAAAAACATTTTTTTATCTACTGTCATGATAGTGAGATAATTGTCAAAAATAATAGGCAATTATTTAATGAAGAAAATATAATAGTTTATCTGATAGTTAAAATAGAGAGACAGAGCAGCAACGTTTTTATTTTATTAATGACGTAAGCTGATTTTTTTGCTTTTTAAGACATACTTGAAAAATGATTCCAGTAGTATTTTCTGAAAAAAAAAAAAAAAAAAAAAAAAAAAAAAAAACTAAAATAAAGTAAGCCTTTTTTATTGCAAAGAACACAGTACAACGACAATAAATAAAAACTAGCTTGGCAGAATTAAATATTAATTTGTGAGATGCATTGCTATTTAGGTCTAACTCGGAAAACAGACTTAATTTTATATATTAAATTCATATCCCCCCCCTCCCCATTTATAGGTTGAGCTCTCTGGTAGAGGAAATAACGGTTTCCACAGCATACAGCAATAATCTTCTGTAAAGAATAGATTTCTTCATTACCAGTAACACAGTAAAAGTATTTGTAAACAAAGAAAGTACATATAGTGTTAAAACTTCTGTCAGTGGCGAGTTGGTTGGTGCAGTGGATATGATGCTTAACTGCTGATCACATTTGGGTGTGACTGGCAGTTAGGTTTTGAATCTCTGTTGGATACATTTGCTGCGTCTAGCAACAATGAGGAGTTGTAGACGACAAAACAGCTGTCTATGGATGACTGTATTATATATATATATATATATATATATATAAAATAAATATCTTCCTTGTGTTGACCGGGAAAACTGAGTAAACCAAAAAACTCCTACGCTCACCCCTGAACTCGATATTAGTATTTTTATATTGGATGAAAACAATGTAGTTCACAATGCAGCCAAACTTTTAAATAACCAATTGTTCTGACCTTGAAGGGCCGATAATTAAAACAACACGTTGGTATATTTACAAGAGTGTATTTACAAAAGTACAGAATAGTATATTACAGAATATCTGCATCCGATACTGTGGCTATGACTGCCGCAACACTTAGTCGTAACTCTAATAGTCTTACGACTAGGTGTTGCGGCAGTCATAGCCACAGTATCGGATGCAGACTTTCTGTAACATACTATTCTGTACTTTTGTAAATACACTCTTGTGAATATACCAGAAATAGGGTAGATCAACATCACACCATAACAATAGAAAGGGAATAATACGCATTAATTCAGATATTTGGGGGCTGTTCATTAAATGAAATATGTACTGTTGTTATTTTTATTGAATTCCTTCACAAGATCCTCGGCAGTAGGTAGAGTGAGTTGTGCAAACAGTATTTCTATTATCTTCTTGTGAAAGTGTTGGAAAGTATCTTATTAAATTTGGACCCTAATTATGAATCTGAACGTTTTAAAATCAATTAAAAACAAGCCGCACGTGCGTGGTCCCCCTCTGTATGTGACTCGATGTGGCAAGTGTAAAATGCAATAAATTTGGGCAATTTGGGGCATTTTTGACCCCCTGGGGGCGCGAACCAGAATTTTTCTGAGGTCAAGAATGCTCATTTTATATCCAGAACAATTGCCTCTACATTTTGGCCAAGTTTCAGAAAAATTGAATGGATGGATCAAACGTTATGGGAGAAAAGGGTCATTTTTTGCCATTTTGGGGGGGCTTTTGACCCCCTGGGGGCGCGAACCAGATTTTTTCCAAGGTCAGCGATACTTATTTTCTATTAGGAACAATTGCCTCCACATTTTGGCCAAGTTTCAGAGAAATTGAATGGATGGATGAAAAGTTATGGGGGCCTTTTGAGCCCCTGGGGGCTAATCAGATGTTTTTACAAAAATCTAAGAATGTCACTTTCTAACCTGACCAAAGTTACAACTTCATGCAAAATTTCAGAGAAATTCAATGGATGGTTGCGGAGAAAAATCCAGACGGACGGACATGCCTCAAAACATAAGTCCCCCGATTTTATAAATCGGGGGACCAATAATACTAAGGATGCCTCAAAAGCGCTGCCGAAACCATCCTTTCCTGGGAAAGCAGGTCTGGGCCCACTCACTGAAAATATGATGTTGCTATTAAAATTCGAAGTATTTAATTTTTTTCTTACAATATTTTCAGTATGGTGACCAAAAATAATTGTTAAAACTATTTGTAAGTGAAATGTTTTAATCTTAGGAATAGTGAAAGATTATTACATGAATGCAACTCTGTATAGCTTATAAACATTGTTTTAGCATTTGGTTTTTATTAATGACTAGCTAGTTTTGCCAGCTCGCTATCGCTTCGCAAAGTTCGCGACTCGAAATACTTGAAACCAAAGTGTTAATTTTAAACATTTCATTCATAAGTTTGTTGTAACCACACATATTAACATTTTGGTAATTTCGACATTTTTAATGAAATCACCAAAACATGCACAGAAAGAGGAAATCAATTTGCTCTGTATCTGTGTGTGCTTTCTTTATTTTTATTTATTAGAGACAATAAAAAAAAAATGTGAAGTAGATCGCTAACGGGAAGAAAGCAGTCAGATCTTTCTCTCTGGTTTAAATTACTTCCCCTAGCAAATATTTTAAGAAAGATTTAATAATTTATCCTTTTTGTATTAAATCATTTTAATTAATTACTGCTAATATGGACAAAAATATTGCATATATATGGTATAAATAGAACGATAAAATTACGAATGAATGACACAAAACATTAATTAATTATGAAGTGTTTAAAAAATAGGTATGCAAATTAGGCATAGAAAGAGTTCTTTGTGCGTTTCGTCTCTACGATATATATATACAATATTTTAAAATATTATTTTGTATTATTGATTTAAATAATATTTCTCGGCCTTTTGGCCAAGATCAAAGTGTAGTATCTGTTCCGATGGATACTACACCCTATAGACCGGTACCGTCTTGGCCTTTGGGCCTTGATTCCGTCGGTCTGTGGGTTTGTCCTGTGCAGTTCTAGGAGATTCACCCTCCCAAGCTTTGCCTTCTCAACCTTTGAGAAGGGGTTAGTTTATTGCTAATCGCCTGATGCGCCCCTACCGGGGAATGCTGACGGGGCTGCCAAGGCAATTTTTAAGGTCATAAGTGCTCTTCCTCTAGAGTGCTGACTTATCAAATCCCACTTTCCGACCTTGTGTCACATCTTACCACTCTGAGAGGTAGATAAATACCTTAATTTAAATAACACTAACCCGTTTTGATGGTAATATAGGAGGGATGAATAAAAAAAACTTTTGCATTTATTCATTTAAATATAAGAATTTAAAAGAATTTCCTCCCAAATGGAAAATCTTCAAATAAGAGAAAAGAAATTACAACCAGAGTTGAGAAAATTATATCTTAGCGTTTATTTCTTTTTATTATTAAAGTCGTAAACATTTAAAAGAATCTCTTCACAGCGATTTGAAATAGCAGTTTTCTTTTCATCAAGAACATAAGCAATTGAAAATGTGAAGATGATTAGTGAAAAAAAAAATGGTTCCATGTTAAAAAAGTTCCAAACTGGAATAAGTGTTATTTGAAAGTAACCGAAGTGAAATAATTTTGTATTAAAAAGAAACATTGTCTAAAGGAAAAAGAGAAAAATTGGTTAGTCAGAGTTTGGTTTAGTTTTTTAATTTTATGGCATATCAACCCTTTTCGGGTTATTTAATGCCGAATCAGATCATTTTGGTAAAAGTTTTTATGCTTCAAGTCCTTTATATGTTCAAATATTTATTCATGGTGTTTGGTTTGGTTTGTTTTCTAGAGGAAAAATGCTGTTTTTGTTTACAGCTTTGCGGAACATGAGTGAGTTTTGCAAAGGGAAAAGGAAAAAAAACAATAACATCAATGTTTGGTGCATTTTAAGTCAGGAAGCTGGTATCTTCAGATAGCCTGATCTGGTAGTACAGATAGTTAGTCAGAATCAAATATTGATTTATCAGATTATATATAGTAGAATACCTGTGCCAGGACAGATATAAGCAATAAATATATCTTTAGTTTAAAATTTAAATGTCTTTCTTTCTTTGGTGGTGGTGGAGGGGGGGGGGGCGTATCGTACGGTTTTGGTAGCACCCCCTAAATAGTAAAGTTAAAAAAAAAATAATGCGCCCACATTACTCATCCTGTTACCGAGAATACATATTCCATAATTCATAATGATGAGTTCAATCGATTAGTATTTTACCAAGCACATACATATTATTTAAAAATGTATTAATATAACTCAAAATTTTATGTAGAGCCATTCTTTTCTCTATGAAATCATTTGTATCTAACTTTTTTTTTTAAATTGGGGGGTGGGGGCATATGCGAGTTTGGCACATCCCCTAAATGATAAAGTTTACAAAAAAAAAAAAAAAAAAGAAGTAATGTGGCCATATTAATCATCGCGTTACTGAGAATATATATTCTAAAATTCATAAGGATCGGTACATTAGTTTAGGAGTTTATCCTGTACAACAAAATTATATATATATATATACCTAATTTTATATATATGCACCCTCTAAATGTTAAAATTAAAAAAAAAAATATGCGCCAATGTTACTCACCGTGTTGGCTAGAATATATATTTCAAAATTGCTAATTGATTATTCACCCGGCATTGCCTGGGAGTCATTTTACGGTCATTTTTTGTTTAACTTATTTTTCTTCACTTTTTTACCAAATTATTTTTAAAATGTATTTATGATTTTGAGTTAAATTTAATTATCACGGTACTATTATGTCAATAAATTATTAATTGAACAAACTTGTTATAAAACTATAACTAATTGTTGTTATGGTAAGTTCATTTAGTCTCTATTTACAAAATTATTGGAAGTAAATAGTTTCCAAAACCTTCAATCTTCTAATACATGCAGATTTGCTAAGAATTTTTCAAGCCAGAAATGACTTTCTATTCGACAGTTTAAATACTTCCAAATTCTTTTCAAATCTCTAAAGGTCACAAAGTAATGAGTTTTTTTTTTTCAACTATCAACAAAAGATTAAAATGGCTGATTCGTTTACGAAGAAATTGAAATGCATTCTGGTGGATTTCATAATTTTTTAAAATAAGAATTTTAAAAGTTTGTTTTATTTTATGCTATTGCATTTTTTTATTAAAAAAATAATCGTTAATACTAGTAGTAAATAATAATAAAAAATAATAATTCAATGTGTAATTATAAAAGTTACGCTGATGCGAGAAATTCATACGCACAGTGAAGTTCTGTGATAATTTTAATCAGATTAAAAAAATAATTTGGTAAAAATCAATCAGCATTATTAAAAAAAAATAAATGAAAATAAAACAGATCAAAAATGAAATTAAAAAAACTTCTAGTTTAGTATATATCTTTTTTTTTTTGGTAAGATCAGTGGGAAGGAAAACAGCAGTGTTTGATTATTAAAAAAGAAATTCAAAATCAGAGTGTAATATTGTATTACAGAAGTTTAGAACAACATGGTACCGTCGGTTTCGAATCAACAAGTGATCAACACATGTGGCTGATGAATGTCAACCAGCCGCGATCATGTGTTGATCACTTGTTGATTCGAAACTGACGGTACCATGTTGTTCTCAACTTATTTTTTATTTTTTTCTTAATAATCTCGCATTCTGTGGGGTTCTCTTCCACAAATCTTACAAAGAAGATATATATATAAATTCTCTGTAGTTTAAAAAATAACTGTACTGTTTAGTAATTAGCAAACATGCTTAAAGAAAAAAACTGTTTTTAATAAACGAGAGTGTGAATATGAGAGTGAAAAGGCTTACTTTTTCTTAATCTTACTGCTACTCGTCTCACGGTCAACATCTTCTTATAGAGTGTGTAGATGATTATCTAAGAGAGTGGGGGAGAGTGAAAAGGGTTAATTTTTATTACTCTTCCTGCTACTTGCCAATAGTTACTCTCTTTATTTTAGGAAGGAAAAAAAAATGAACTGAATAATAAAAAAAAAATTTTTTAAATGGCAGGATTAAATATTTTTGCTATTATACAATGTTGCAAATATATTATTATTGAGATATGAACAATCTCAATAGTTTTAATAACTAAATAGAAATTCAAATGAAGCCTTGATAAACTTGTTTATCATAGATCTACAGATCCACACTCAGATCAGCTTTACTTATATATATATATATATATATATATATATATATATATATATATGAAGAGTTCAAATGCAAAATACGATAAATCCAATTTATTTAAATTGAGAATTTAAAGAATAAGACATAACATACTAAATCTAGACCTTGACTAAAAGCTTACTTTAATTGAAAGCAAATATATATATATATATATCGACATCACATGAAATGCAACACTTTTTGAAGATATCATTTATCGCATTTTGTATTTGAACTTCTCATATATATATATATATATATACGAGACAGCAGCGAGCTACCAATAGCATTGAATTACCACTTTTCAGTAAAAACGACTGAAGAACAGATACATTTGGTATTCTTTCACTAAACGAGTGGGATTTCCGATATTTCCGTGAAATCATAGGTATCGATGGCCGATCAAATTAACATACAGTGTTATTTGTTAAAAACAATATTATGCACAATTGACCACTCTGGCCAATTCTCTTCTACAAAACACAGCATTATGCTATATATATATATATATATATATATATATATATATATACACACATACACACAATGAATATTATACGTATATATGCATACTAGCAGGATATGCATCCCAGGATGGGTATTCTGCTAGCTAATAATAAAAATAATTCACTGGGTCCCCAATAGTTTTGCATTAATTTTATGTCCACTTATGAAAATTAACATTAAGATATATATATATATATATATATAAACACAATTAAGCTAAATTCCAATGAGCCAGTTTTTATCCATACTACTGTTCATTTTGACAAATCCCAAAACTTTGATACATTTTAACAGACCGTTTTGCCCATAGACGACAAACCAAAATTAATATGTCAATTCTGGATCTATCGACCATGTACTCTTCAAAAAAATATATTATAAGGCAACAAAACCCCAAAAACATAAAAAAGCAACTTACATTAATTACATAAATATGGATCTAATTTTATGCAAATTGGAAAAATTAGAATTTTCAAATGTGGGTTTGTGCCATATTACGACTCTTAACGACCCTTCAAAATACCCCAAAGAAATTTAAATTTGAGTACATTTATTAATTTCTAATCCCTCTTGGTTGACATTTCATAAAATTTGGAGGTATTTGAATTATTATTAAAGTGATTTGATAAAAAAATGATAAATTATTAAACCTTTCTTAAAATATTCGCTGATTACGTTTCAGAGGAAGTAATTTAAATGAAACTAACTACAAAGAAAGATATATGAGGTCTAAGCAAAAGTTCAGAAAGAGGAGAAGGTGACTGACCTCTCTCTCTTTCTCTCTCTCTCTCTCTCTCTTTCTCCCTCCTGTTAGCGACCTCACATAGAGAAAGGGGAGAGGATGACTTACTGCTGCACGTTTTTTTATTGTTTTAAAATTCAATGAAAAAATTGTAAGTTAAAAAACAAGGGTGCGTGCACACACACAGGCGAATTGATTTCCTTTTTCTTTTCATTTCTTGACGGTGCCTTATTAAAGATAAGTAAATTTGTCTAAAAAAATTACCAAAATGTTAATATGTATATGAATAAATGTTAATGTTTATCTATTTATATGAATAAATGTGAAAGTTTTGTCTCGTGTTTATAACAACCTTATGAATGAAATGTTTATTATTTAAAATTTTGGTTTCAAGTATTTGCTAAGCGATAGCTAGTATATATAGATATGGAAAATGAAAAAGGAAAAACAAAATTATTCATATATTCATCAACGTTTCGTCTTTATTTCAAGACTTTCTCAAGATGATTGAGTTAAAGAATCAAGTACAATATTTGAAACTATTTGGTGTGTTTGTGCCGTGAAAAGAATCTCTTTTTTTTTTTTTTTTTTAAAAAACAAACCATAGCCGTTAGAATTCAAAATGTGTGATGCGTTTATGAAATGGAATGAGTGTTTTTTTTTGTTTTTCTTTTTTAATATTGATGTTATGTACAAAGTTTTGTTGAGAATGTGGTGTAAAATAGCTAGTCTGGATCTAAATTTTAAGTTTTATTCAGATAGAATAAGTTTGCAGATTAAAGGAGATAAATTGTAGAAGCCGTTAAACGTTGTTTAATTGTGCCAGAGTTTATAATGACTGCTGATTCAAGAAGTCTTCGCCGAGATTTATTTTAAATGAATTTAATGCATCTAGCTTGTTTAAAGTTAAAAGAATGATCATGTTGTAATTTATGAGAGAATAGTGCATTTAGGGAATTGTTAGTTTTTATATTTATTTTATGTTCACAAAGCCTTTTCTTTAATTTCCGACACTGATAAGTACTCAACCCCTTCTACAGAAGAGTACTGCTTTAACGCTAAGTGAAAACCACCACAACCTCCTCCTCCACCAGACAAGTGTCTTGTCTTGTCCCCATGACCCACCAGTTCAGATAGACGCAATGAGATCTAAAAACAAGACTCCAGCACTCCACTAACTTAACCACCAAATCTACCACTTCTAATGGGGAAATTATATCGCATTTAAATGGAGCTGTTCATGTATTTACTTTCCTAGGAGACTGATAACGGAAAGTAGTCACCTCATTATATATATATATACGAGCATATATCCTGCGTCAGAAATAATAGAAAAAAAATTATCCTTCGCCAGTGTTCACACTATTCATTCATATAAAATAATGCCTGATTCAGTGAAGTTGAAAAATAAACAAATAAGAAAAAAAGAAAGAAAACGCCTCACACTGGAAAGTTTAATAAAAGAAAAAAAACGTATAAATCGGTATAGAAAGCAGAAAGAAAAAAAAAGTCTCATAGAAATAGATTGAAGGGAGGGGTTGTCTGACTTGCTATTTGCTTTCTCAATTTCCCTAATCGATTCGTTCAGCAGTTTTTTTATTCACTAACTTTTGTGTGATGGAAAAGATATATCTATATATACACATTGCTCTTTATTATAGAGTGTAAAGGATTATGTATATAAGAGAGGGGAGGTGTGTGTAAGGGGGGGGATAAATTAAAAAAAAAACTTACCAGATTTTCCAGGAATATGTATTTACTTGAATTCTGTTTAGGGAAGGATCAAAATGATATATGATCTTGTAGGTTTGATCCAATGAGAGAAAAAAATGATTCGGGTGGAAATAGTGCTCGTGATTACAACTTTAGTAATATTAGGAATCCTCGTTTAGCTGGACTGGTATTTCCAATGGTAAAGCTCTGTAACAGCAGCAGCAGCAACAGCTTCAGACTGATAGAAGCCGTGAATGGACAGGTGAGATTGAGAAGATTGGCAGGTAAAGTCAATAAACTTCAAACCTGTGGAATGAAGAGAAAGAGAGAGATGGCAATGTTATCATTGAAATAGGAATTGAATGAAGAGAATGCATTACGCATTTTGATTAATATCAGAATAACATGAAAATCTGGGAAAATACAGGACGGTCGGTGGGGGGGGGGGTCGAGAAATTAGAAATAAATAAGTGATATAAGAAAAACAAAAGGAGAAAAATGTAAAAACAGAAAAGGAGGAAAGATAGAGGGGGGAAGAGAGATAGAGGGGGGAGAGAGAGGGGGAAGAAATAGAGAGAGAGAAGGGAGAGAGAGAGAAGGGGGAAGAGAGAGAGAGAGAAGGGGGAAGAGAGAGAGAGAGAAGGGGGAAGAGAGAGAGAAGGGGGGGAGAGAGAGAGAGAGAAGGGGGAAGAGAGAGAGAAGGGGGGGAGAGAGAGAGAAGGGGGAGAGAGAGAGAAGGGGAAGAGAGAGAGAGAGAGAGAAGGGGAAGAGAGAGAGAGAGAGAAGGGGAAGAGAGAGAGAGAAAAGGGAAAGAGAGAGAGAGGGAGAAGGCAAGAGAGAGAGAGGGAGAAGGCAAGAGAATAGACAGAGGGAGAAGGCAAGAGAAGAGGTAGAGAAGAGAGATAGACAAGCAAGAAAAGCGACAAAGAGAAGAGAGAAAAAAGACAAAAACACCACACAAAAAAATCGAAGAAAAGATAAAAGAAAGGGGGGGGGGATAGGAATAACTAAACGATAATGAGTTGGAAAAAGATTTTTCTTTTTCTTTAATTACGCAGAAAACAGAAAATATTCAGAGTCAATAATTAGAAATGAATGTTTGTGAAGAAAATGAAAGCCGAATCATTTTCTCGACTCATCAGGAAAAGGTACACAATAGTTTTGCTAAGTTTCAATAGTAAAATGGAATGGGGTGTGTGCGTGCGTGTGTGTGTGTGTGTGGGGGGGGGGAGGGTTAAAAACTCAAACTTTAGATAATTTGAAATAAAAATAAAATTTAAATAACAAAACGATACTAATGAATGAAATTTAAAAGCAAAGGTGAAAATATTAAAAATTAATTTATTAAAAAAATTTTTTTTTTAAGTTTCATTTCTAATTATAAGAAATGAAAAAAAAACGCAAGAAATCAAATATTAAAATGAAAACAAAAATAAAAAAGTTGCATTTAAAATCTTTTTATTCAATAAGAAATGAACAAAATCATCATAAAAGAGCAAACAAATGAAAACTTGAAGAAGGTGGGAGGTGGAGAAGGCGTATTGCAAACCATTTTCTTCTATGACGAAAGGAAGGGGTAAAAATCATTTACTAAAAAGGAAGTAAAAAAACAAAAACTATTGAAATAAAAACTTGTGATACATAAATTCATCGGTGAATCATCATCTAAATGAATAAATGCGAAAGTTATTTTCATTTATTCTAACTGCATTAACATCAAAACCGATTAGGCTTATTTAATTCTAATGATACCAGAATATCTTGAAATACCCTAATGTATTTTTATGTAATTATTTTTTATTGGTGATTGCAGCGTTCGTTGATTAAGATGCAGAAAATTGCATTAGTCGCCCTTATAGGACGTATTTTTCGTTAATATATATTTTTTATTATTTTATACGTAATCCATGGACACGTGTTTCTGGCTCACAGCCGTCATCAGCATGGCTAACTTAAACAAGGATCGAACCTTCGATATTGATGTCTATAGTCCAGCGTCTTTACCATCGGATCTAAAAAAAATTATATATATATATATATATTAACGAAAGATAAGTCCTATAAAGTTAAGGGCGACTAATAATGCAATTTTCTGCATCTTAATCACTTAGGAAGTGAGACAATCGTAGTAGTGAGCAAATAAAACAACGAACGCTGCAATCACCAATAAAAAAAATTACAGAAAAATACATTAAATATTTAGGTATATATATATATATATATATATGAGAAATGAAAAAGGAAAAAACCATGAGATATTTTTTTTTACTCTCATCCTTCCTTTCTTATATATATATATATATATATATATATATATCAGAGAGAGAGAGCGGGGAAGATATATAGAGAGAGATAGAGGGAGAGAGAGGGGGAGAGAGGGGGAGATATAGAGGGAGAGAGAGGGGGGAGATAGAGGGAGAGAGAGGGGGAAGGGAGGTAGGGAAGGAAAGAGGGAGGGAAAGAGAGAGAGAGAGAGGGAAGGAAAGAGAAAAAATGAAAAGGGGGAAAATAGAGAGAAAAAAGAGTGTGTGTGTGTGTGTTTGGTTTTTGGATGCCAGTTTCGGTGTGTGTGTGTGTGTGTTAGAGATAAAATGTTAACTGCAAATCGTGCTAATAGATAAGTACCACAGAAATGCAATAAAATCGGAACAATAACAATTCATTTCAGTCACAAATATCAAATAAATCGAAATCAGAACATTAAAACTTGAGTAGAAATAATGTGGAAAATCTTATTAAAAAAATTCAAAATGGCAAATAATATGAATGCCATTTTGGATCCAAAAATTAGTGTTGAAATTTTATTTATAACTCTGAAAAAATGTTGCTAAGAATTCAAATACTTTTAGAATTTTCGTAATTTACCATTACTACTACTACTACTATTACTACTACTAGCGTGACCGCATGGAAATTAATTCATTTTAAAACACTAAATATTTTCTGTCTTACGGTAAAAATAATTGTCAGCATAATATTCTTTAAATTAATAAAACGAATGTCACTTTTTGAAATGTATTTATTTAAAACTGTACTATCGACGGGACGATATAATTCGATTTTGGCACAATTAATTTTAAAATGGGTAAAGTAGAAAAAGTAAACTATAAGATTAATAATTCAATAAATAATTAATAAATCTCTTATTCGTCACTTGGACATTGTTTGGTTCAATATCGAGAAATCCCGATTCCTTATATATAATTGTATCACAGTCCATAGTTTTCTTCGAATGTCTGGCTGGATTGGCAGGCCGAGAGCAGACTCAAGGCATTTCCACGAATAATGGCGATAGAGAGGCGCTCGTAAAGCCAAGACAATTCGCGATTGTCTCCGGTGTTGCATTTCATTAATAGACCAAAGCTGCCGAGGAAGTCGCGCGTGGCAGAGCCTATCACTCCACTCGTCTCCACAGCAATCGGTTGAAATACAAATCTGTCGAGAAGATTGGCATATTTTGACCCTTGCGGCTCTCTGCTGACGCTGCTGCATGTCCAGGGTTTGTTGCCGATTCTATCACTGACGAGGGTAGTAGTAGTAACAGGAGGAGTTAGTGGTGTGTTACAATTGAAATAAATAATTAAGAATCGAAACTTTATTATGTTTCTAGACCCTCTAGGTCTAGACAGTTCATCGAATATATTTACATACAGTCACTGTCCACATAGAACCCGCCCCCCCCCCCGTGACGCTTCGGTTCACGGGTTGTCTAGTTTCTGTTTTAAAGGATGATGTCATCGTTTTGTTACTTTAGTATTCATGACATCATAAAGCAGTTCTTTCTCAGCCTGTTGGCTAAGAAGAAAGTGTAGTATCTGTTCCGATGGATACTGCACCCCCATAAACTGGTATTGTCTTGGCCTTCGGGGCTTGATTTACGCCGGTCTACGGGTCTGTCCTGTGCAGTTCTAAGAGGTCCACCCTCCCAGGCTTTGCCTCCCCTCTTTAGGGAGGAGTAAGTTTATTGCTTACTGCCTGAGGCGCCCCTACCGGAGAATGCCGACGGGGCTGCCCAGGCAATTTTTAATGGCCAGAGTGCTCACCTTCTCGGGCGCTGGCTTTTCAAATCCCACTTTCCGACCTTGTGTCACATATTCCTATTGTGGGTAAGAGTTGGATATCTCCTGTTGACCAGCTTCTTTCTCTTAGTACCAGTCGGGGATTCGTCTTCGACAATCAATCTGAGGTATAGTCCTGTTCACCCTCCCAAGCTTTACCTTCTCTATGAGAAGGGGGTAGTTTATCGCTAATCGCCTAAGGCACCCCTACCAGGGAATGCCGA
>OY744539.1:83005350-83037850 GCA_963556195.1 Sepiola atlantica | reverse complement strand
TACATCTTAAGATGGAATACTGTTGGCACATCTGGGGAAGTGCCACTCAGAGCGTCATTTCTTGCCCTGACAAGAGTACAAAATAGACTTTAAAATCTAGTGGGGGATGATCTCTTCATTTCTCTTCCCTCCGGCCTATTTCTCACAAAAAAGATGTTGCTAAACTTTACCACTGTATTGTTATTTCCATGGAAGATGCTCGATTGAACTCTGAACCCTGGTTTCTCCTTGTAAGACATTCACAGCAAGAACTCGTGCTGTTTCAACAACTGGAAAGAACTTTCCTTTCTTCCTTCATGTGTCTAGCATCGAATGAAATTTTCCTGAATGTAGTTTCTTTCCAAGAATTTCCTATCTGTGGAACACGTTACCATGAGACTGCTTCCCTACAGTCTACAACATGGCTGTCTTTAAATCCAACGTCAACAAATACTTGTTATAAACCATCTCCATAAGTAATCAAACTTGGTTCATTCCATTAATCATTTTGAATTTTCTCATAAAATTCTTCATCATGAACTGGCAATCCACCCATCTCGTTAACTCTTACCCTTGAGTGACTTTTGGCCTTGATAAGTGGGGACTCATTAGAAAAAAAATAGGTAACTGTCTGCAGAATCAGTTTTGCGGAGTTTAGATCCAAACTCAAATTTATTGCGTTCAATTAAACACTGAGAAAAAGTATGAGGTCCCATCTCAGGGTATGGGAAAAAGAGCACCTTGTGTTCAGTTTATTGTATACAATAGGTATAAAGTCTCAGCATCACATAAAAAAGGGGTTATTCGCTATACAAAGTTAAGTATATGTTCAATATTTCTATGAATAGGATTAACTTCTAAACTAATTAACTAATCATTATGAATTTTGGAATATAGTTGTTAGGTGTAAAGGGTCAATATGAGCTATATATATGTAGTTTGATTTTGTTTTATGTAAAGGAAGCAAAGAGGCGATGGGAGCTCTTCTTGAAAATTCAAATACCTCCGAGTTTTGTGAAATTTTAACAATATGTATTAGATATCAATTAATAAATATTCCACAAATTTCAGTTTCTTTGGAGTATTTTAAAGGGTTTTTAAGGAGCACAATCTTCCATTTGAAAATTTAAATATATCAGATTTGCATTAAGTTTGATCCGTAGTCATTAGACACTAATTAAGCAAGATTCCTTGAATTTGAATATTTTTTAGATCCCCTAAGATTAAATTTTAGACATTTTCTTGAATCAAAATCATGTAATGGATTTTGATCAAAATTAGAATAGATTCTAAACCTGAGTTTTAGTAACATTATATTTTGATTTTAATCTTCGTAAGAGGGCATAAAAGTGTTTGAAAAGCTCTTATGTCCAGGGAATTAATTTTACCCATCCTGGGATGGTTATTCTTCTAATATACCATAAAACAGACAACCGAAAAAACATTTTTTGTAGTTTTAAAGAAATACAATTCTTTAGATAGCTTCACTAACTCACTAAAGCACATTCTCCCCAGAAAACTTTGCCACATGATTGAGAACAGAACTTCCGCTCAGGCGGCCGTTGTTCTGTTGCGTGGCTTAAGAGGTTACACTGAAGTGCTTGCTGAAGGCATTTTCAGGGCTGTATTTTCTTTATAGGAGTGTCTGGTATTTTGAAATGGTCACCCATCTGATGCTGGCCAAGCTCAACATTGCTTAACTAATCTAACGAGAACCGGTATGTGAATGTGATTTAAACAAAAGATTCACCATATTGTAAAAATAATTGAAAAATAAATAAGTGTGCGATTATTTTCTCATTAAGAAAAGAAAGGTAGATAATAATTATGTGTATCAGCAGATTTTGTGCAGGAGTCAAAAGTAATGAGAAAGTAAACCCCATACATAAAAAGTCAACCCATACATAATACATCAACTTTATTCACGTCTTGCAAAAACAACCAAAAGTAAAGAATCAAGAAAAGCGTTAATGTTCAAAGGGTCTTGACGAAGAAAGTGTTGTTTTTGTCGGTATGTGTGTGGACTTTAGTAGGAAGCGAGTTCGTAAGACTGTGACAAGTTGTCGCTATATTTAGAAGTAGATGACTGAGTTTTGTCGTTTGCCGAGATGCCAGGGGCTACGGCCAGAGTTTGTTTACCCGCCAAGATTATGTGTAGCAGTTTGTAAGATCGTGTTGTTAATGACATAAGTTCGTTGTGCTAGTTGAGTCTCTTACTGGCGACAGCGCTTGACTCGTGCTTATATTACCAATGGGAACAGGTGCCTGCTTCCCAGAGGTGACTTTTTCCGATTGGTTGAAGTCGGACATAGGCAACCAATCGAGATTGAGTATTTTGATCTAATCAGTAAAAAGTATTTCAACCAAATAAATATTGAATATTCCAGAGATCATTTCTCTGCTGTTGTTGGAAGGTAACTGCCCCACCCCCCAAAAAAACAACAAAAACATTGTTCCCACTACAGGTCATTATTGCCTCCCTCCACCGTTTCCTCCTTATCCCCACCACCTCTTCTTTGCTTTACTTATACCTTTTTACTCTCTTTCCCCTTTCTTTCCTTTATCCTCTGTCATAATATGTGATCTGGGCGATACTTACTCATACGAAGGTGTGACGCGACTCCATTTCATTGTTCAGACGTAAACCTACACGCAAACAGTAGTATATAACAATTTGCTTTTATTCTAGAGCAGCGTAATGTTCCGTTGACTTTTTATTTAATTTCATATACATAATATTACTAATGCACTTTTGACTTTTTATTTAATTTCATATACATAATATTACTAATGCACGTCTGACTTTTTATTTAATTTCATATACATAATATTACTAATGCACGTCTGACTTTTTATTTAATTTCATATACATAATATTACTAATGCACTTTTGACTTTTTATTTAATTTCACATACATAATATTACTAATGCACTTTTGACTTTTTATTTAATTTCACATACATAATATTACTAATGCAGTTTTGACTTTTTATTTAATTTCCTATACATAATATTACTAATGCCCTTTTGACTTTTTATTTAATTTCATATACATAATATTACTAATGCCCTTTTGACTTTTTATTTAATTTCATATACATAATATTACTAATGCCCTTTTGACTTTTTATTTAATTTCATATACATAATATTACTAATGCACTTTTGACTTTTTATTTAATTTCATATACATAATATTACTAATGCACTTTTGACTTTTTATTTAATTTCATATACATAATATTACTAATGCCCTTTTGACTTTTTATTTAATTTCATATACATAATATTACTAATGCACTTTTGACTTTTTATTTAATTTCATATACATAATATTACTAATGCACTTTTGACTTTTTATTTAATTTCATATACATAATATTACTAATGCACTTTTGACTTTTTATTTAATTTCATATACATAATATTACTAATGCACTTTTGACTTTTTATTTAATTTCCTATACATAATATTACTAATGCCCTTTTGACTTTTTATTTAATTTCATATACATAATATTACTAATGCCCTTTTGACTTTTTATTTAATTTCATATACATAATATTACTAATGCCCTTTTGACTTTTTATTTAATTTCATATACATAATATTACTAATGCACTTTTGACTTTTTATTTAATTTCATATACATAATATTACTAATGCACTTTTGACTTTTTATTTAATTTCATATACATAATATTACTAATGCACTTTTGACTTTTTATTTAATTTCCTATACATAATATTACTAATGCCCTTTTGACTTTTTATTTAATTTCATATACATAATATTACTAATGCCCTTTTGACTTTTTATTTAATTTCATATACATAATATTACTAATGCACTTTTGACTTTTTATTTAATTTCATATACATAATATTACTAATGCACTTTTGACTTTTTATTTAATTTCATATACATAATATTACTAATGCCCTTTTGACTTTTTATTTAATTTCATATACATAATATTACTAATGCACTTTTGACTTTTTATTTAATTTCATATACATAATATTACTAATGCACTTTTGACTTTTTATTTAATTTCATATACATAATATTGCTAATGCACTTTGGACTTTTTATTTAATTTCATATACATAATATTACTAATGCACTTTTGACTTTTTATTTAATTTCATATACATAATATTACTAATGCACTTTTGACTTTTTATTTAATTTCATATACATAATATTACTAATGCACTTTTGACTTTTTATTTAATTTCATATACATAATATTACTAATGCACTTTTGACTTTTTATTTAATTTCATATACATAATATTACTAATGCACTTTTGACTTTTTATTTAATTTCATATACATAATATTACTAATGCACTTTTGACTTTTTATTTAATTTCATATACATAATATTACTAATGCACTTTTGACTTTTTATTTAATTTCATATACATAATATTGCTAATGCACTTTGGACTTTTTATTTAATTTCATATACATAATATTACTAATGCACTTTTGACTTTTTATTTAATTTCATATACATAATATTACTAATGCACTTTTGACTTTTTATTTAATTTCATATACATAATATTACTAATGCACTTTTGACTTTTTATTTAATTTCATATAAATAATTTCCTTAAGCACACAAAATATTCATGATTATATCATAATACTAGCTAACGCATGCCCCAGCGTTGCCCTGGAAAGTAGATTAACTCAGAAAATTCTATGTTCAACCTTGAACTATTGAATTATTTGCTGTGTATGGTTATCCGGTGCAAACACAGACCCACCCCTACAATGTTATAAGCAGATCCCAAGAATTTTCTGTACTTTTGGGTCGCTGTTACTTATTAGTATTAGTATTTTCACAAATACTATGGTTGTTAAACCATTGTCCCTATAGATACCTATCTCGACTTTCAGTTATTGCCAAGTAGCAAACGCTCTTTTTGAGACTATTCATTACGTTTTGCTTGTCAACTTCTCTTTTGAGATCCAACTTCTCTTGTAGTACAACCAAGAGAATTCCATTTTGGAGGCATAAAGAATCGGACAATCAGTTGAAGGGAATTTACACCTCTTTATTTTTAGTTCGAATATGAAGTCGTCGAAAAGATAAAACGAGAGCTTGAAAATTAAATGAAATGCTAAGGTAAGATTGTTATGTACAAAACTAATAAAATTCTGTCATTATTTAGATGATTATCTCCTACGATGAAACACCCCAAAAATTCTATTTTGTTGTGTGACGGCAGAATGTTTTCCCTGGTGGTTTTGTAGTGGTAAGTAGAGGAAGAGTGTAAGCGGTGATATAGTAAATATCATTACCAAAAAAATTACTAAGTATTTATTTTTCCTTCTATATATTTTTGAATAAATAGTTTAAGGAAACATTAATACTGCTTTCGGTGCTTCTCAAGGTTAGGACCCGAGCTAAAATCTACTTGGTGCCATTAGGGTTAGGGTCAGAGTTAGCTCGGGTCCTAATCTGAAAAAGTACCCTTCTTTCATCAATTTTTTGGTAATGTAAACTACATTGAAAATAAAATGAAAAGGATATGGTATATAATTTTCTTTTTTCACAGGGGTTCCCTGAGACATGTAATTTATTTTAAAGATCACGCAAGGGTAAAAAGGTTAAGAAAAGCTGGTCTAGAGATTCGTAGAAACAAAACCAAACTTGTATTTCCCTGACAAATTTTGCTTCCCAAATTACCTACAACATTTGTAATTAAATTCACTTGGAAAAAAAAACAGTTGCCGTTTTGTTTACATTACAAACAATACTAATACTTCAGTTAACTGCTGTTGATGCTTACATTCGCTTGAATATATACTGATTACCTCCCTTATTGTTAGATGCAAAAGAATAACTATTTACACACATTTTTCTTTACATTTACATTGTGCAACAATTTTACAAAATGCAGAGATTTCATCGTGTGTGAGTGTGGCAGCATACAACACACATGTCCAACCTGTACACTTGTATGGCTGTGAAACGTGGTCAACGACGAAACGTCAGAACGACGCAAAACTGGCTGCAGCGCATTGGAGAAAAATTGCCGGTTTTACTCCACAGGCCTCCATGAGGAAATATGTCGCACAACGATGTCTCAACTGATACGGCCACGTCATCTGCCAGCAGTTATCCGAAACACTCCAAAGTGTGTCTCACATTGACATCGATGGCCAAAAACTACATGGTAGGCTGCTTAAGACATGGAGGGGATCAGTTGATGATGACCTGATCCTGGCAGGCGTCACAAATGAAATGACAGACAGACAGAAAAAGTTGGAAGTTATTCACGAAACGTCTAACCTCAAGTATGAGATGAGACGAAAAAGAAAAATGAAAACAATATGATAATAACTACAACCTCATGTTTTCTCACACTGAGAAATATAGACATTATATAGGAAATAACCTCTATTTATGGTTGTCAGTATGAAATCTCGTTTTTACTATTTAATCCATAGCTGGAGGGAGGATATATGGACTCCTACCTTTCCCAACGGTATTAGTGAAAGTGATGAAGTAGCCTCAACAAAACTCGAAACCCAGCACACCAAGCTCAATGGCTGCGCCTATAATTGCTACATAACGCCACTTACATAAAATTGTTATATTAGAGATAATTTCTTCTTGAATATATACTAAATCCCCCCCCCCCTTAGTGTTACACACATATTTATACGGATAGATATTAAAACAGAAACATAATGCATGTTATTATACTAGAGACTAACTGTCCCTACCCGGTATTGCCCACTAATGTATTTACTTTTCAATTAGTTTTGCTTTTTTAAACTAGACCGTTTTCTTGTTAAAAAAAAAAATTTTCGTTTCTAATCAAAGGGAAGTAACTATGGACGAATACAGAGTTACATTTCTTTTTTTTTTTTTGAAGATGGCAATCATTTGAAAATAATTCCGACTTCAACAAAATATTTTCTGGAAGGAATTAAATCAAATTACATTTTATTATTCTTAACATCCTGCAACGATTTACAAGAAAAACTGATGAACCGGAATCAAATATTTATCTCATAGGTTGAAAACTATTGATGACAAAGAAACAATAGAGACTGGCTTTACTTTATATATTAGAAGATTATATAATTTCGCTTGAATATATACTGAATTAACTACCTTATTTATACATATGCTTAAATATGTGCATAACACTAAGCTATATTATTATATTAGAAACTTATGTGAACTATATTTGATAGTTTTTAGCGCTTACTCATTATTTACTCATAAAAATTCGTTTATTATTATTGTTATTATAAACTATTAGTCATTTAGCCCGACATCATAAGTAGCTCTCCACACGATCAAGTCTGAAAGTCTGCATGAGATGCAAGTATTTCATTTCTTTGATGTACTTGCTCCATTTATTTTCGAAGAGTAGCACTTGCTAAAACAATTCAAATATCATAAAAATAAAATAGTTCTATTGTTTTGTTTTTTTTGTTATTTAAATTGAGTAAGTGTTAGTTTAGCTCTAATGACGATGTAAGTGCTTTAAAGTGACTGCATTTTTAAGTGATTATTGTTTTAATTTTTGTTTCCATTTCACAAGAAATATCAAATGACTTCAAATTTCCAGAAATTTTCATGATAAAAAAAATTCCAGGAAAACAGCAAAGAAAAGCAATAAAGTAACATGTTATAATTGAATTCAAAAGGAGTGTGTTGGATAGAAAAAAAATCCTTGGTAAAGCAAAAAAATTATTGGAGGAAAAAAATGATCCTTAGAGGCCAAAAAAAAAAAAAAAAAAAAAAAAAAAAGGAAAAAAAAAAAACTACATTGATTTTTAACTAGCAAGACCCCGTGGAAATTCCACGGTGCTTTCTACATCAATCTGTATAATTTACTGTTAATCATAATATTCCTTTTAAATGTCCGTCAAGGTCAATACTATTAAAAATGATTGTCATTGTCAGCTAAATATTCTTTAAATAAATAAAACGAATATATCGCTTTATTCAGTTATTTATCTTATAGAAATAATTATAGCATAAATATTCTTCAAATTAATAAAACGAATATCACTTTTTGAAATGTATTTATTGAAAACTATTGTTTGAGTCAATGGGACGACATAATTTAATTTTGGAACAATTCATTTTAAAATGGGTAAAGTCAGAATTTTTTACTCTAGCGATATCAGATTAAATCATCAATCATCATCTTTGCTGATTGGACGATTTCATTTTTTTTAAATGTGTGCAAAAGGTGATAATGTACGTACGAACATGAAATGCCTCAGTATATTATTATATAGATTAAAAGACAACAACAACTGAATGAGCTTCATTCAGGTGTTGGCCTTTATTTCTCTCATCCTATTTTAGAATCGGGTACTCATAAGAGGGATCACACAAAGGTTGAAAACATTTCATCGTGAAAGTACAGCAATATCTCTGAACTTGAACAAGACCACACCAGTAACCACTACCACTTCACATTAATTTGAATTTTGAATCAGTTTTAAGAAATAAAGTATTTTAAAAATTAAATAAATTAAATGAATATTTGACAATTAGCAGATTTAAAAACGTTTTCAATTGAAAGTTTTCTATTCTCTATAAACCTCTTCATAGTAAAAAGATATATACATATATTTATAAAATATAGTTATACACAGATACGTGTTTCACCATTACTGCAGCTCATCGGTGTGGCTGACTATGGCGAGATTCAACCGTCCGACTGCAGCATCTGCGGTCGTGGGTTCGAATCTCGTCATAGTCAGCTACACTGGTGAGCTGCAGTAACGGCAAAACACGTGTCCGTGGATAACTATATTTTTATAAATAAATATAAACACCCCTAAAACAGAGGGCGACAGAGTGTAAGGGGAAATAACTCTCTCCAACATATAGGATATGCATCACCGTAAAGACAGCAGATATTAAGCTGTCAATATCGCATAAAAAAACAAAAAACAATATATATATATAATTTGGAAGAATACAAAATTTATGACATCATCATTATTCTGTAAATATGTTCCATATAAATACAACATCAACAAAATATTTTGTGTACATAAGTTTCTGAAATTTTTATTAAAATAAATCACTTCATCAGCACATAGTAACAGAAGGAAACTCAATATATTTTCGTTTAAGTCCAAGTAGACAGTTGTAATTTAAAAAAACTACAGGCACATTAAACCAAAAAATTCCAATCAATATTCACAAATAGTATTAATTAAACTTATATTTTTACTCATTTTTTATATAGCTAGATATGAAAATAGGGTTTAGAGACAAAAGTTAATCTTTATTCTTTCTGGTACAATATTTATTGCCAAAGTGTAAGTGAATTACCTAGCTAGTAATATTAAATCAACATTAAATTATGATACATCTCATATATCTATCTATATATCCATAATATCTATCTATATATCCATCTATATATCTCCATATATCTATACTGTTGATCATAAGTCTTGTGTTGATGACACATAGTAGTATGTGGTCTAAATGAACGCATTATGACCTTACATTTGCCTCCATCTATATCTATCTATATATACTATATATATATAAGAGAGAGAGAGAGAAAGAGAGAGAAAGAGAGAAAGAGAGAGATAGAGAGAAAGAGAGAGAGAGAAAGAGAGAGAAAGAGAAGAGAGAAAGAGAAGAGAGAGAGAAAAAGAGAGAGAGAGAAAGAGAGAGAGAGAAAGAGGAGAAAGAGAGAGAGAGAAAGAGAGAACGAGAGAGAGAAAGAGAGAGAGAGAAAGAGAGAGAGAGAAAGAGAGAGAGGAGAAGAGAGAGAGAGAGAGAGAAAGAAGAGAGAGAGAAAGAGAGAGAGAGAGAAAGAGAGAGAGAGAGAAAGAGAGAGAGAAAGAGAGAAAGAGAGAAAGAGAGAGAGAGAAAGGGAGAGAGAGAGAGAAAGGGAGAGAGAGAGAGAAAGGGAGAGAGAGAGAGAGAAAGGGAGAGAGAGAGAGAAAGGGAAGAGAGAGAGAGAAAGGGAGAGAGAGAGAGAGAAAGGGAGAGAGAGAGAGGAGAAAGGGAGAGAGAAAGAGAGAGAGAGAAAGAGAGAGAGAGATAGAGAAAGAGAGATAGAGAAAGAGAGAGATAGAGAAAGAGAGAGATAGAGAGATAGAGAAAGAGAGAAATAGAGAGAGCTCAGTGCTGCAAAACTGAGCCCCCACTGCCTTGTAAGTTAAAGCTTTGCCAGAAAGGTTAAGGGTGAGGCAACCTTGACAAAAACCTCCAGACGAGCTTAGGGCCTGTTAGTTGAAGTATGCCATGATCCACCGGCATGTGTATCACACCAAGCATCCTGAGTTCCATCCATGGGTATATGGCAATACTACGAGAAGCGATGTCCTCTTTAGCCTTTGTTAACGCAGGCAACAAGGAGAAGGAAAACTCCGATCTAACCACCTGCAGTTTAAGTGACTACTGGTCATCGGGCTGTTTGTCTGTCACAGGGTTCATAGTCGCCGATACTCAGCGAGTGGTCGTAGTGTCGCACATGCGTTGATCACTATAGTCCTGGTGTGGATACCAACTATGTGTCTAGCTTAGTGGGAATGAATGTAATGAATGATACGAAATTTAATTTGAAGATGGCTTGTTGGAACGTCAGAACAATTACTTGATCGTTATTGTTCTGATCGGATGGAGAGTCGAACAGCACTTGTTGGACTAGAACTTTTACGTTTCAACATTGATATAGCAGCCTTGTCAGAGACAAGATTGTTGGAGGAAGGTGAACGACATGACCATGGAGTAGGATTTGCTCTTAAGAAATGGGTTGTTTCTAAATTCAAGAATGTTCTTTGTGGTCTAAATGAGCGCATTATGACCTTACGTTTGCCCCTATCTGGTCAGCGATACGCAAATCTTATTTCTGTTTATGCTCCTACATTGGACGGCCCACCTGAGTTAATAGCTAATGATCGATTACGTCATCGCCCGTAGACGCGATCTAAAGGACGTCTGCAAAGTTCAAGTCAAAAGGAATACCGAGTGCTGAGCAGATCATCGTCTGGTGTGTGCTCACATGAGGTTCTGTAATTAGGCTCAAGAGGCGATTCAACAACGTGAAGTGTCCTCACAGAATAAATGTTGCAACGCTGAAGGATGAGAAAACTGCTCTAGTCCTACAGAATAGACTTGAGCAAATATCGTTTGACGGTGCGTGGAGTGTTTTAAGAAGTGTGTTTATGAAAAAGCAGTAGATGTTCTTGGGCTAACGAAGAGAAAGCATCAGGACTGGTTTGATGACAATAATGCTCACATCGCTCTACTGCTACAGAAAAAGCATGAACTTCAAAGGTGGATTGATAGCGGCTTGTCACCTCAGCATCTGAGGTCTGCGGAACAGTGATACTTAGCTGTTAAATCAGAGTTGTAGAAAGAACTTACATGGGTGAAGGATGAATGGTGGCGACAGAAGGAAAAAGAGAGGAGAAAGGAAAAAGAGAGGAGAAAGGAAAAAGAGAGGAGAAAGGAAAAAGAGAAAAAGGTGGAACAAAAGAAAAGAGTAGAAAAAGAAAGTGAAAAGTGGAGAAAAAGAAGAATGAGAGAAAGAGAAGAATGAAAGAAAGAAGAAATGAAAGAAAGAGAATAAATGAAAGAAAAAAAAACTACCATGAGTGTATTGGGGAGGAGGGCTTTATGGATAATTGCATGGAAGTAATCCATTAAGGATGTCCAGCTTTCACCAACATTAACTCTCATTTGAATTCTAACCCCTAATCGTTAATGTATAAATAATTAGAACAGTCACCAATTATCCATCCCCCCTTTTTGCCGGTCTCATACAAAGGTTCTTTCTTTCTTCTATGGGAAGAAATGTGGCTTTTCAGGATTTAGCCTTTCAACTTGCAGGGATTCTCATCGTTTGGAGATTATGAACACCATAGTTGTCCTCCCTCCGGCAGGGGGGGGGGGGGGAGGCAGAGCAATAATAATTCATCTTAGGCCCTTCATAATTGAAGCCTCTCCAAAAAAAAAAAGAATTCGATATGGATAATGGTTTAGTTTGAAGGCAAAGTCAGGTCAAGTTTCTTACGTGATTAGAAATGATACTGATTTCTCCTGAATACAAGAGAAGCTAAACTAGGTGAGGAAAAGCTGAACAATCCAAACCCAAGGCTTTTTTTTTTTCTACTTTGAATAGGATTTATAAGAGGACAAACACAGCGGATAAGGAACCAGCAAAGTTTGAGAAATTTGTGTTGGTTGATCAAGAGGTTGATTTAACATTTTTTCTCTCCTCCAAATCAACTGCCTAACATTATGGTTAAGGAATTCTTTGTGCTAAAACAAATTGTTAGTTATCGTCACGTTGACATAAGTCTTGTTGTGTTGATGACACATAGCAGTATGTAGATTAAACCTGTCTCTCTCGTTCTCTTTGTTGCAGAAGTTGTCATAATAGTTAGGGGGGGGGGAACTGATCACAACGGTACACAGTTCTGCATTTTAATATTTTTTCTCTCTTTTTTAAATCGATTTTTCTTTAAGTTACTCTTTACTTATATTAATATTACATATACCCTTCAGACGCTCCCACCCAGACGGAGATGACAGGGTGTCTCCAAAAACGCTGTTCTTTCTTACAAGCACAAGTCAAGAGAAGAATAAGACTACTTTATTTCGCCAGCTTCACTTCCTGTGATGACACAACTTCTTGTACATGTCAGCTTAATCTCTAACTTCATCTCCAATGAAAAATTCTGTTTCTAATATTATTTTAACTCATGTCTAAATATGGCTGCATTTGTATTCGACAGTTTAAATGTTTCCTAATTCTTTTCAAATTTCGAAGTGTGACAAATAAATTTTTTTTAACTATTAAAATGGCTGACTTGTTTACGAAAAATACATTATAGTGAAGTTAATTTTGAAATTAAATTATCTTTTATTTTATGCCATTTAATTTTCGATGTAAATAAATATTTGATTGATAGTAAATAAATAAGACGTAGGAGAGAGAAAAAGAGATGAAGGGGTAAAGGGGGGTTTGAGAAAGAGATGAAGGGGTAAGAGAGAGTGAGAAAGAGATGAAGGGTAAGAGAGAGTGAGAAAGAGATGAAGGGGTAAGAGAGAGTGAGAAAGAGATGAAGGGGTAAGAGAGAGAGAAAGAGATGAAGGGGTAAGAGAGAGTGAGAAAAAGATGAAGGGGTAAGAGAGAGTGAGAAAGAGATGAAGGGGTAAGAGAGAGTGAGAAAGAGATGAAGGGGTAAGAGAGAGTGAGAAAGAGATGAAGGGGTAAGAGAGAGTGAGAAAGAGATGAAGGGGTAAGAGAGAGTGAGAAAGAGATGAAGGGGTAAGAGAGAGAGAAAGAGATGAAGGGGTAAGAGAGAGTGAGAAAGAGATGAAGGGGTAAGAGAGAGTGAGAAAGAGATGGAGGGGTAAGAGAGAGTGAGAAAGAGATGGAGGGGTAAGAGAGAGTGAGAAAGAGATGGAAGGGTAAGAGAGAGTGAGAAAGAGATGGAGGGGTAAGAGAGAGTGAGAAAGAGATGGAGGGGTAAGAGAGAGTGAGAAAGAGATGGAGGGGTAAGAGAGAGTGAGAAAGAGATGGAGAGGTAAGAGAGAGTGAGAAAGAGATGGAGGAGTAAGAAAGAGATGGAGGAGTAAGAGAGAGATGGAGGAGTAAGAGAGAGATGGAGGAGTAAGAGAGAGATGGAGGAGTAAGAGAGAGTGAGAAAGAGATGGGTGTAGAAGAGAGAGAGAGAGATGGGTGTAGAAGAGAGAGAGAGAGATGGGTGTAGGAGAGAGAAAAAGAAAGATATGGATGTAAGATAGAGAAAAAGAAAGATATGGATGTAAGATAGAGAAAAAGAAAGATATGGATGTAAGATAGAGAAAAAGAAAGATATGGATGTAAGATAGAAAAAAAGAAAGATATGGATGTAAGATAGAGAAAAAAAAAGAGATGGGTGTAAGATAGAGAAAAAGAAAGATATTGATGTAAGATAGAGAAAAAGAAAGAGATGGGTGTAAGATAGAGAGAAAGAAAGAGATGGGTGTAAGATAGAGAAAGAGATGGGTGTAAGATAGAGAGAGAGAAAGAGATGGGTGTAAGATAGAGAGAAAGAAAGGGATGGGTGTAAGATAGAGAGAAAGAAAGGGATGGGTGTAAGATAGAGAGAAAGAAAGGGATTGGTGTAAGATAGAGAGAAAGAAAGGGATTGGTGTAAGATAGAGAGAAAGAAAGAGATGGGTGTAAGATAGAGAGAAAGAAAGAGATGGGTGTAAGATAGAGAGAAAGAAAGAGATGGGTGTAAGATAGACAGAAAGAAAGAGATGGGTGTATGATAGAGAAAGAAAGAGATGGGTGTATGATAGAGAAAGAAAGAGATGGGTGTAAGATAGAGAGAAAGGTATAGGTGTAAGATAGAGAGAGAGAAAGAGATGGGTGTATGATAGAGAGAGAGAAAGAGATGGGTGTATGATAGAGAGAGAGAAAGAGATGGGTGTAAGATAGAGAGAGAGAAAGAGATGGGTGTAAGATAGAGAGAGAGAAAGAGATGGGTGTAAGATAGAGAGAGAGAAAGAGATGGGTGTAAGATAGAGAGAGAGAAAGAGATGGGTGTAAGATAGAGAGAAAGAAAGAGATGGGTGTAAGATAGAGAGAAAGAAAGAGATGGTGTAAGATAGAAAGAAAGAAAGAGATGGGTGTAAGATAGAAAGAAAGAAAGAGATGGGTGTAAGATAGAGAGAAAGAGATGGGTGTAGGATAGAGAGAGAGAGAAAGAGACAATAAACAACTATTCCTGAACAAAGAAAAGAATTTCATATACTTGCAAAAATTTGCAAATTGGCAGGCAAAGGGCTGCATTTTTATTAACCTGGGATGCAAGTCAGTCCGTCCTGTGATCAATATTGCTTGGATCATGTAAACAACCATTAATCATAACTTTTATTAGATTTTGAGGAAAGTATTTTTAAATATTTATGAAAAAGTTCAGTTTCTGCCAAACCAGAAATTCTCTGAGTCACTAGTAATTTTGTTATGTAAATAACGATGTTGCATGTTTCGTGGTCTGCATAGATGAATGCTGCAGATGACAGGCAGGTGATGGGAAAAAAATATCTTGCTGGGGTTAGACTGACCAAGAAATCGGCTGGTTCATTTGAAAAAAAAGTGATTACCTTATTAAAACGGGGTTCATGCTGGGAGATCAGACCACTCGAAATCTTACAGAATTAATGTCCACTCTAGATAAGAGGACACCCTGGTCAGTAGGTTTTTATGTCCAGTGATAAAACATCCCATAATTTTCAAGTAGGCTGGCTTTGTGGTCCTCCTCAAATGATACCAGACTGACAATACGACCAGTTTCAAAATCAAGCATCGAATTCAGAAGAAGACAATAAGCAGACGACCATAGTCTGTGCAGGGAATGCACACAAACGCACTTTTGGTGGATTTCGTGCAAAATCTAATGAAACAAATTTTTGAGCTATTTATCCTCTTGAGGGAGCAAACCATAGCCCCCCTACCCCACCAGCACCACAAAAAAATCTGGCTGTCAGTTTTCTGCACTCATGCAACATTTTGCAAGAACCTAATGAATCGATTTTAAGCAAATCAGAAGACTAACTGGACATAAGTTGGTTTGAAAGATAGAGAAAAGATGTGTGGTTTTCTAACCTAATTGAGTGGGTGTTGAGAATAAAAAAAGGGCACTTATAAATGGAAGACTAAGAGTAATACATCTGAACATGGAAAGGTCATAGAAAAGATTATTTGAATAAAAATGTGTGAAAAGATTCATTCTAACCTCCCAAAAGAGAAGAGTAATTATAAATGACAGAAAAGTGATATTTACTAACAGTTCATTCAGTGTTCAATAGAGAAGGTTTCTAGTCCAAATGTGTGTGTGTAAGAGAGGGGAGACAGAGACAAAGTGAGAGACAGAGAGAGAGAGAGAGAGACAGAGAGAGAGAGAGAGAGAGAGAGAGAGACAAAGTGAGAGAGAGAGAGAGAGACAGAGGCAAAGTGAGAGAGAGAGAGAGAGACAGAGGCAAAGAGTGAGAAAGAGAGAGACAGAGGCAAAGAGTGAGAAAGAGAGAGACAGAGGCAAAGAGTGAGAAAGAGAGAGACAGAGGCAAAGAGTGAGAAAGAGAGAGACAGAGGCAAAGAGTGAGAAAGAGAGAGACAGAGGCAAAGAGTGAGAAAGAGAGAGACAGAGGCAAAGAGTGAGAAAGAGAGAGACAGAGGCAATGAGTGAGACAGAGAGAGAAGGGCAATGAGTGAGAAAGAGAGAGAAGGGCAATGAGTGAGAGAGAGAGAGAGAGAGAGAGAAGGGCAATGAGTGAGAGAGAGAGAGAGAGAGAGAGAAGGGCAATGAGTGAGGGAGAGAGAGAGAGAAGGGCAATGAGTGAGGGAGAGAGAGAGAGAAGGGCAATGAGTGAGGGAGAGAGAGAGAGAAGGGCAATGAGTGAGGGAGAGAGAGAGAGAAGGGCAATGAGTGAGGGAGAGAGAGAGAGAAGGGCAATGAGTGAGGGAGAGAGAGAAGGGAAATGAGTGAGAAAGAGAGAGAAGGGCAATGAGTGAGAAAGAGAGAGAAGGGCAATGAGTGAGAAAGAGAGAGAAGGGCAATGAGTGAGAAAGAGAGAGAAGGGCAATGAGTGAGAAAGAGAGAGAAGGGCAATGAGTGAGAAAGAGAGAGAAGGGCAATGAGTGAGAAAGAGAGAGAAGGGCAATGAGTGAGAAAGAGAGAGAGAGAAGGGCAATGAGTGAGGGAGAGAGAGAGAAGGGCAATGAGTGAGGGAGAGAGAGAGAAGGGCAATGAGTGAGGGAGAGAGAGAGAAGGGCAATGAGTGAGGGAGAGAGAGAGAAGGGCAATGAGTGAAGGAGAGAGAGAAGGGCAATGAGTGAGGGAGAGAGAGAGAGAAGGGCAATGAGTGAGGGAGAGAGAGAGAGAGAGGGGCAATGAGTGAGGGAGAGAGAGAGAGAAGGGCAATGAGTGAGGGAGAGAGAGAGAAGGGCAATGAGTGAGGGAGAGAGAGAGAGAAGGGCAATGAGTGAGGGAGAGAGAGAGAGAAGGGCAATGAGTGAGGGAGAGAGAGAAGGGAAATGAGTGAGAAAGAGAGAGAAGGGCAATGAGTGAGAAAGAGAGAGAAGGGCAATGAGTGAGAAAGAGAGAGAAGGGCAATGAGTGAGAAAGAGAGAGAAGGGCAATGAGTGAGAAAGAGAGAGAAGGGCAATGAGTGAGAAAGAGAGAGAAGGGCAATGAGTGAGAAAGAGAGAGAAGGGCAATGAGTGAGAAAGAGAGAGAGAGAAGGGCAATGAGTGAGGGAGAGAGAGAGAAGGGCAATGAGTGAGGGAGAGAGAGAGAAGGGCAATGAGTGAGGGAGAGAGAGAGAAGGGCAATGAGTGAGGGAGAGAGAGAGAAGGGCAATGAGTGAAGGAGAGAGAGAAGGGCAATGAGTGAGGGAGAGAGAGAGAGAAGGGCAATGAGTGAGGGAGAGAGAGAGAGAGAAGGGCAATGAGTGAGGGAGAGAGAGAGAGAAGGGCAATGAGTGAGGGAGAGAGAGAGAGAAGGGCAATGAGTGAGGGAGAGAGAGAGAAGGGCAATGAGTGAGGGAGAGAGAGAGAAGGGCAATGAGTGAGGGAGAGAGAGAGAAGGGCAATGAGTGAGGGAGAGAGAGAGAAGGGCAATGAGTGAGGGAGAGAGAGAGAAGGGCAATGAGTGAAGGAGAGAGAGAAGGGCAATGAGGGAGAGAGAGAAGGGCAATGAGTGAGAGAGAGAAGGGCAATGAGTGAGAGAGAGAAGGGCAATGAGTGAGAGAGACAGACAGACAGACAGCGAGCAATAGAGAGGGAGAGAGAGAGAGACAGCGATCAAGCAAGAGAGAGAGAGTGAGAAAAAGAAAATGAATTGGAGAGAGCAAGAAATAGTTAGTGAGAGACAGACAGTGACAGAAAGAAAAAGACAGACAGTAAAAGAAAGAGAGAAATAGTGATAAAGAAAAAGAGACAGAACTAAGACAGAATCCAAATGTTAGGAAGACTGATGATGTCTGTAGATATCCTGCAGGAAGTGTCATTCAAGGTTCAAGGAAGATAAAAAGGGGGGGGGGGGTGAGGAAGTCTTTAACAAATTTTGCAAAAAATAAAGAAAGATCCTATTAAGATTCTAAACGATTGCTGAGAATAAACTTTGAAAAGATATACTAATAAAAAAGCAAAACAAAAAGTCTTGAGAAACATTCAGAAACACTGCAAAGAATTGATAAAATATATAATACAAAAACTTAGAAAAAACAAAACAAGCATTTTTGACAACCAATTCCAACAGTTTTTTTGCATAGAAGATCTGAACATGTAAAACACGCCCACGCGAGAAACGGTTCATCTGACTAAAACTTTCAAAGAAACAGTCATGGTTATAGAAAAGGACAGACTGTTCAGATAAGAAAAACAATGAGACTAAGAAAAAAAACAAAAACAGCATTAGCATGAATACTTTTTGTTATAGCAACAGAATGAGTTTCGTTGGGTTCGTCTGTTTTATAGCATATCAACCCTTTTAGTGATATTCAATGTAAAAGCACAAAATACTAGAGTCGGGCAATGAAAGTGAAAGTAATTTGCCTTTAACCAAAAAAAAAAAAAAAAAAAAATGAAAACCCTGATTAAATTTTTTTTTTTTAAATCCCCCAAAATCAAAGAATTATCCGATCGGCTCGCTATTCCTTTGCAAAATTTGCTACTTGAAATACTTGAAACATTAATTTAAAACAATAAACATTTCCTTCATAACTTTGTTGTAAACACGAAACAAAATCTTTCTCATTTATAGATAGATAAACGTTAACATTTTGGTAATTTCGATAATGTGACGCAAAGAAAGAAAAAGAAAAAGAAAAAGAAAAAGAAATGCACAAATTTGCCTTTTTAATTGCAATTTAGAAATAGATCGCAATTTGTTGAAAATCAAGTCGGCCTCTCTAAAGAAACATTTGAACACAAATGCTAAATATTTGTTATATTAAAATAAAAACAATCATTGTATTAAAAAGCAATAACAAATAATAAAATGTGCTTTTTCCGAACCAATATGTAAATTAGTTAACCGTACAATTGATATTGCACACATAAGCAGTATACGAAAAAGATGGTACGTCTATTGTGTAAAGTTGAATTGACTTGAAATAGGGTTGTTTGACGTTAGCGTGCGAGGAAAGGGGCCAATTTTTGCATTTATTCATTTAGATAAATGAATGCTAATATAAAGTATTTTAGATATAAAAAAAAAAAAACTTTTAGATTTTTATTTTAAATCTTAAATTATTTAACCTCCCTTCCATCTTCATTTCAAAGATTAAATAAATGTTATTATACCCATAGTCCAAACTCTGCGAACATCTTTACAAAGAAGACGTGAATGAAATGTTTTTTAAATCAGCTAATATTTAAAGCTCTCAAGAATTACTTTTTTTTTTACAGATAAATTTCCGATTTTTGTATATCATTTTCTATCGAAGTACCCCAACCTCTGCACACGTCGGACGATGTGATGACATCACCGGTCTGGCCGTCCCCGAGATCGATCGGTCACTGGGCGTTGATCTGTTGAACTTGTTGTCTGGAGGAAGGCCGCCAATGTCGATGGTTCTCGTCTAATTATGAACACACTCCCCACGTTGTGACTGTTTATAACAGCGTACAATCATAGGGCGGACAGTAACCGGTTATCTCTACAGAAGGAAGGAACATTCAAGCAGAACAAAAAAGAATAAATAATGACATTCAACTCGGTCTGGGTTTTTTCGTTTTCCTTAGGAAAATAATTATTCAACAAAAGAAATTATGATATCAATTTACATTTGGTTGGATGCAAAATAAGTCTTTTCGATACTCATAAAGTTCACTCTGTGTGTTTTCTCTGAAAGAAAGGTAAAAACAAGAATAGAAAGAATCTAAATAACACTCCCTTGTTTGAAAAAAAAAAACGATTCCTTACTATTTCTGTGTGAGTGACAGTTGTGGTTGTTAATTGTTCGTGAAAAGAATTTCTCTAATTCGGGCAGGCACGCATTACTTTTTACGATGGGCAAGGGCGATGATCGGGGAGCAGAATCTCTCGTGTGTACCTGTTCGCGATTCCGTCCAGCTCTCTGCCTGTCTGACTCTATTGACGTGTGCGGAAGCCTACCCTCTTTTATCGAAAATCTTCTGTTTTTTTTTTTTTCCTCTCTCTCTCTCTCTCTCTCTCTCTCGTTCCCTCTTTTCTCTCCCTCACCCTAGCTCGCCCACAACGCGTTAAGACAATTTTATTTCTGTTTGTCTGGTCACAACTAATTAAATCCTTCTAACTCTGTTTATCAGAGAGGGTTTGTTTTTAGACTTATCGAAAAATGATAACAAAATTAAACGAAACGGCAAAAATTCATTTGTTGTTCTCGAGCAGAGCTGGTCAATCTACCTCCGACTTTCCTACGTAATTGAGCGTGAAAGGTTACAAGATTTTCGGAGACTCCTAGGCACATTGTCCTGTTGCAGTGATAATTCCATTTTTAAGCAAAATTCACACTAGTTTCATACCCTCGCTCCATTTCGTAGGGCTCTCTCTCAGTATAGCATTTTCACTAAATGCATACTAGTACACTATCGGAGTCTTCCTGACTCTCGTGGGGCCGGCGGATATTTGTCACAGCAAGAGCTGCATTAATTTCTTTTTTCATTTGCACTTTCAGGGTGTTATCTTTTTCTAAAGGTGGCCACCGAGTTTCAACTATGGGTCTAAGAAGATGTATTTTGTCCTTAAAAGTCGACGCTGAATATAAAAAAAATGTGTCTGTTATTAAATTTGTCTGAGTGGCAGTGTTAGGACTTCTGAGTGTTAGAGTAAAAGCCCCCCTCGTTTATTTATGACTAATCAAAAATAAAATATTGATCACGATTAAATATTAAAATCGATCAGAAATGCAATTTTAATTTTTTAACACAGACCAATATTTGCCTTATATGACTAACGAAAGAAATTTGATTGTGTACCTTGATTGGGGATGGGCTGGAATTCAACTTGTTAAAAATCAAGTCAGTCCCTTCAAAGAATAATCCGGAAAGAAACACAATGGTGGCGCATAAACAATTGTCCTCTCGTATATACAATAAGGAGAATCCACTATAATTGACATTTCTGAATTCTACTGACTTGCTAAACATTTGTCCACGAAATAAAACAATATTTCTAAACAGAACTATTTGTTGTATTGAAATCAAAACAAACGTTAAATTAAAAAAAAAAATCACAAAGTTCAGTTAATTCATAAAGTATCTTTTTGCACAGTAATATGCAAATTAGTCAACTTTACTATCGAGATCACATATACATAAACAGTATATAAAATAGATAGGGTGCTGCTATAGCCTAACTTTGAATTAACAGGTGTATTTGAATTAACAGGTGTATTGGAATTAATAGGTGTATTGGAATTAACAGGTGTATTGGAATAAGGTGTTTTGACTTTACCGTTAGTGTGAGAAATGAGGTCAACTTTCACATTTCTTCATTTAGATTATAGGATTAATTGAAGAAAAGTTCATTTTTTACCTGTTCATACCTTTCCTAATATAAGCCGATGCAATCGATCCAAATTGATTTTAACTTGGTTTAGCCGGTCCCATAATCTGTATCTGTATCCATTACCCTACTCTTGCTTCGGCCCTTCTTCAAGATCTGAATATGTAATCAGGGTTGCGGTGTTGAAGTCAGGGTCAGAGGAGATTGGAGGTTTTGCAAGGAGTCTGAGTCCGACTCGTAAGAATGCTAAGAGTTGAAGTTAGATTTTTTTTAACCTCTGAAGAATGAGTACAGAATCTGAACATTGGAAAACTTTAAAATAAGGAGTCTTTACTTACTTGTATCCGCACGAGGGCAGAGTTAAACACAAGGTCGGTTTTTAATGTGGGGAAAATCCAGCTCCTCAAAAAAGCTTTTGATAGAGTGCCAAGAGACGTTGTCTGGTGGGTTTTGTGTAAACTAGGGGCAAACGAGTGGTTAGTGATGGTTGTTCAAGCAATGTACAGAAATGCTCAAAGTTGTGTTAACAGCACATTTAGTGACAGCTTTAATGTTAAAGTAGGAATACATCAGGGTTCTGCACTGCGTTTGTTGCTTTTCATTTGTGTCTTAGAAGCATTGCCCAAAGTTCTGTACATGTTGTCCGGAAGAGATGCTGTCTGCTAATGATTTAGTACTCGCCTGTGAAACAATGGATGATCTACTTGTTAAGTTAAAGACTTGGAAGAATGCTATGGAAACTAAAGGTCTGAAAGTGAATGTTACCAAGACCAAAGTGATAATCAGTGGTTGTAGTGTTGGAAAGCTCCCAAAAAGAAGAAAAGTTCCCTTGCTCAGTTTGTGGAAAGGGAGTCGGGTGCAATTCAATTTTTTGTAGCATCTATAAGCACTAAATACACAAAAAGTGAAGTGGAGTTACTAGTAGGTTAAGAGGATAACCAATTTGTGTGCAAGAAGTGTAAGACAATGGAGATTGATTAAAACTCAGATGTGGAGAAAGTATTTTTGGATGGCAAAGAAGTTGTGTTACCTTGGTGATACCATCGTAGCACATGGTGGAACAGATACTTGTGTGATTGCAAGAATTAGGAGTGAATGGAGTAAGTTCAGGTAACTTATACCATTACTAACCAGCAGAGCGTTACCACTGTCGACCAAGGGAAGAGTCTATCAGGCATGTGTACAATGTGATGATGTATGGAAGTGAAACCTGGCCAGTGAAGCTTGAGGACATGCATTGCATGGAGAGAAATGATATGACAATGATACGGTGGATGTGTAATGTGAGTGTTAAAAACAGGCTTAGATCTGATGACCTCAGAGGAAGATTAAATTTGGACAGTATAGGGAGATGTGTGCAGAAGAGTAGACCTCGATAGTATGGAGCCGTTGAAAGAATAGATGAGAGTTCTTGGGTTAATAAATGTAGAGCAGTTGAGGTAGCAGATTCAGTTTACAGGAGAAAGTCAAGGAAAACATGGGAGGAAGTGATAAAAATGGACCTGGGAGAAAGAGGATTAAATAAAAACCTGGCCAGAGATAGGTTAGTTTGGAAGTCAATTTCTTAAAACCGTCCAACACGTGCCAGCATGTAAGACGGACATTAAATCAAATATGATGATTTTCCTTTCAATTAAGGATTTCAAAATTAATTAATCAATTTTTTTTTCATTTCAAAACGCTATTTCTACGTATTCACACACAATATTCAATCCGATAATTTTATGTATAAAAATATGGTTTTGTTTGATTAACCCAAGAATTTTTGCAAGTTCCGCTAGTTTCGAATAAAGTAATTAGGGGGTGGCTATGGTGAAATTGATACCGACACACACCAATGACTCGGTGTGCAGCGTTCAAGTCCTGCCGGATCCATAGCACCACTTTCACTATGGATGTTGGCAACCTTCACGTGGTCCCTACTGTTAGTACCTGATTCTAAAAAAGAATCTGGGAGGGGTAGGGGCAATACCAACAATAAAATCAAGCAGGCATAATAAAAAAAAAAAAAAAACATAACATGCCGATTCATATAAAAAAGACATTAAAGTAATCATGATTTCAGATGATACATAAAAAATAACAAACTTGAAAGTATTTATGGGATTTAAATTTCAACATTTCATAAGATGTTCGACCGATTTTATTGAAAAATAGATTTTTTTTTTTATAATAACTCTTATTTTTGATTTCCAATAAGCAAGATGGCTTATCTGATCATAACTCTTTGACAATACTTCAAATATGAGCACCGGATTTGCAATAAAACTAGAAAAAAAAAAACAATTTAGAAGAAAAATTGATAAAACAAGACTTCAAACGTAATGCTATTGAGATCGGTCGAGGCAACGAATCAATCATATGTACAACTGCAACGAACACGCTACAATAGAACATGGAATAAAAATATTCAGTAGATGAAGATCAATAAATTTTAGAACAAACATAAAAAATTACTTTTGTGAAAAAAAATGTGCAAAGAATCACATACATAAAAGAAATAAAAACGTATATAAACAAACAGGACGTACCCGTGACCCGTTGGGCCACAACGACTACCATTTTTTATTCTACTTTGATTTCCTTTGAAATTCATAAATTGTGACATATCCTTGAAGACATTTTTCTTGCATAGCTAAACATAAGTCTGTTTACTTCTACAATATTATTATTATAGACCCTTTTTTTGATGTAAGCTGACAAAGTAAGGGAGATAACTTATCTCAACCGGTTTTCTTCAATCGATACTCATCAATATTTTTAGTTCTTTTGATCAAATTCTTATTATTTTTAGATTTTTGTTTCACAATATTTACAAAAACAACAAATATCTTTTTAATCTATTTTGAAATAGAAATAAAGAAAACAGCTTTTCCATCGGAAGAAAAAAAGAAAAGCAACACCAAAGATGCATTTGTATAATTTGGGTTATTCGGACTACTGGTCTCATCTTGAGTTATTCTCACAACGTTTCGGACGCTGTAACCTCCTGCCTTCTTCAGGTGTATCTTTTCTTTCAAACTTGGGAATATTTCTGTTGAACTTCAGAATCTGGACACAATTATGAACGGAACCCTTTATTTAATCCACGGGGGTAGCTTGTTCTCGTCCCGTCAGCCATGACTGGGAGAAGTCTTAAGTAATTTGCACCGAGGATTGAACCTTCAACCTTCAGATGACTATCACATAGAACTGAATTTTACTTAGTACTATATCCACTGCGTCACGGTTCCTTGCGGACAAAACGAGTATGAATTTTGGTAGCCGTAAACATATTCTTGTTTTTAATGTGTAGTCTTACTACTTATCACTATATATCACTATTTTTATTACTACATATCACTGTGTGTGTGTGTATATATATATATATATATATATATATATATATTATAACCTTATCTATTATTTATAATTAATGGTTCCCATATTGTATTAAATTCTATACTAGGTCTGCTTAGTAAGTCATAAGAAATAAAAAACGTATATAACCAAAACAGGATTGACCCGTTGGGCCACAACGACTACCACTATTTATTCTACTTTGATTTCCTTTGAAATTCATAAACTGTGACATATCTTTGAAGACATTTGGTGCTACTTTGGCGTGATATTTACAAGGAAAAAAATATCTACACTGTACGCCTTTCTGCTTTTGCTTTATATCTACAAGGAATAGATTACTGAGTCTTCAGCGACTTCTTATTGACTAATTGGCTGAAGTGTCGCACGGTCTCTTCTTCGAACGTTAAGACTAGGGGTTATGGTTAGGGTACTAGGCTCTCTAACCACACACTCTTTTCGAAAACAGTTAGAAGCGTTTTCCGTGCTCTTGTACTGCGTTGATTCCAATACAAGAGATTGCATAAAGTAGATTCTTGAGACGTAGATTGCAATGGAAGTGTAGATATCATACCAAAGTAGATTCATGGTACGGAGATAACGAGCCAAAGCGGCACCAGACATTTTTTTTGCATAACTAAAAATAATAAGCCTCTTTATTATCCTTATATTTATTTATATATGTATTACAGAAGATCAGAACAACATTGGTACCATCGGTTTCGAATCCAACAAAGGGGAACAACACATGATCGCCCTTTGTGGACTCTCCTCAGCCTCCATTGTGGTTTGTTGCTATGGAAAAACAAAAGCAATTGACTACAACGGAAGCTGAGGAGAGTCCACAAAAGGTGGTCACGTGCTGTTCCCTTTTGTTGAATTCGAAACTGACGGTACCAACGTTGTTCTGATCTTCTGTAATACATATATAAATAAATATTACCCTCTTATTTTTTAATTTTTCTTAATCGAGCACTCTGCTGGGGTTCTCTTCCACTGAACTTATAAAGTATTATTCTTATATGAACATTTTATTCTTATATAAAGTGAAGAGACTTATAGCCACATAGTTTTAATAATATATTACACGTATCGGTGATCATTGGATCACTTCACACTATTCTACTTTGATTTAATTTGAAAATCCATCAACTATGATATATGCAAGAAGAATGTCTTCACAGATAACTAAAACTAATAAGTCTCTTTACTTCTATATTATCATATAGAGTATTAGTATTACTTAGTTTTCTCATATAGAAATAAAGAAACTTATTTTACCATCTCATTTACATGTGTTTGTGGTCTACACGGATACATGCATGTAAATTTGATGGTGACGCTGAGAAAAGAGTCATTCTTTCTATAAATGTTCACAAACATTAAGAAATATTAGTGCGGTTGAATCAACAGAGTAAGAGAGAATGAGAGAAATACATAGATAACTAAGAGAGCTATAGGTGATTTTGTTCAGTTAATTATAAATTACGGGCTAATTAGAACAATTAAAACAATTCTTTTCAAACTGAACTCAATCCCAGAACTAAGCATTATTAGCATGTATTTTATGTTATTAAAATATATAGGAAAATAGCTTTAGGAGAAACAAACGTTGATCAACTCACATTTAGTATAATAACAAGAATACCCGTCCCAGGATGGGTACAATTAATTCCCCTAACAGAAGAGTTTTGCACCACTTTTATGTCCCCTTATGAAGATTAAAATCAAGACAATGATAAACCGTATGTATAGAATCCTTATTACAACTTTGATCAAAATCCATTACATGATTTTGATTCTAGAAAATGTCTAAAATTTAAGGCTTAAGCTTAAGGAGTCTTAAGAAATTGAAATTCAGGGAATCTTGTTTAATTGGTGTCTAATGACTATGGATCAAAATTAATACAAATCTAAAATATTTGAATTTTCAAATGGGAACTAAATTAAACTAAATATAGCCCACATTTCCTACCCTTACGCCTAGCAGGTGTGTTCCAAAATTCATAATGAAAACTTAACCAATACAAGATATTTAAAACGAATGAGACATGGAATGAGAGAAATATACCATTATGGAATTAAATAAAAGGTTTTCAGTTTACAATTCCCAGAAGTTTACAGACTACAAAAAAGCGCCAGAAGAAAGCAGAAAAATGCAACGGCCGAAACATGTGAAACATAAAAATTAGGACAACAGTCAGAAATTTGTAAAAAATTTAAAAAAATGTCAAATAAGAATATTTTATTTTAAAATGCAAATCAAAGAAAAAGTAAATAAATTGCACACACCTGAAAAGCATCTAAAAATACAAGTTTTAACAAAGTCAAACAAAAACTTTTGGAATTTTAATAATTTAGATTTTTTTTAGAAAATAAATGTTAAATAAAAATATTTCACATAATTGACTTGACAAAAGGATTACAAAAAAGTGTTCAGATATGATTTGACGAGGAAATTATATTGTTTAAAATACAAACAAAAAGACCCTGCGCTGTGTTAGAGGAAATATCTGACAATATGATAAGGGCTAGAAAAACTTTTTCATGTGAAATAGGTTTTATTCAATTCATATGACATTTTGGTATAAAAGTATATCTTTTTCAGATGTATAAAAAAAAAACTGAAAGAATGAAAGCAATGATAGAAAATACTGAAGGAATGAAAGCAATGATAGAAAATACTGAAGGAATGAAAGCAATGATAGAAAAAACTGAAGGAATGAAAGCAATGATAGAAAGAACTGAAAGAATGAAAGCAATGATAGAAAAACTGAAAGAATGAAAGCAATGATAGAAAAACTGACAGAATCAAAGAAGAAAGTGAAAGAATCAAAGAAAAAAGTGAAAGAATCAAAGAAAATGTGAAAGAATCAAAGAAAAAAGTGAAAGAATCAAAGAAAATGTGAAAGAATCAAAGAAAAAAGTGAAAGAATCAAAGAAAAAGTGAAAGAATCAAAGAAAAACGTGAAAGAATCAAAGAAAAAACTGGGGTGTGTATACTAGTATATATATATATATATATATATATATATATTATTTTGGTAATCATTACTATCACCGTCATAAATTATTTTAAAGCTAATAACAGTTAAAAAATTAGTCAAAAAAATTTACTTTGCTTCATCTACTGATTTGTGACCTATTTGTGTTAAACAAATTAAATATTTAATAGAAGTTATAAGTCTGTAAACTTTGCGTAAATACCGATTCTGAGAAAAGCAGCCATCTTTGTTTAATCAGTAACATAAACAAAATGGCGGCTTTGCTCAGAATCGGTATTTCCACGAACTTTAAAGACTTACAACTTCTATTAAATAATTAATTTACTTAATGCAAATAGGTCACAAATGAGTATTTATTTATCTCCTCTCCAGGAGGTTAGGCACAAGGCCAGTTTTTATCTTACTCCAACAAGTAAGATGTGACCCAAGGTCGGGTCGGGAAAGTGGGGTTTGAAAAGCCAGCACCCGAGAGGTGAGCACTCTGGCCATTAAAAATTGCCTGGGCAGCCCCGTCGGCATTCCCCAGTAGGGGCGCCTCAGGCAGTAGGCAATAAACTTACTCCTCCCCAAAGAGGGGAGGCGAAGCCTGGGAGGGTGGACCTCTTAGAACTGCACAGGACAGACCCATAGACCAGAGTAAATCAAGCCCCGAAGGCCAAGACAATACCAGTATATGGGGTGCAGTATCCATGAGTAGGTAAAGTAGAATAAAGTGTTTCTGACTAATTGCCCAACTGTATTTAATTAAAAATAATTTATGTCGGTAATAGTAATGAACCATACTTTTCTTAACACTTATCAAGCATGATAATACATAAACGTACACTAAGTAAAACAAAAAATGAAGAAAAAGTGTACCTCATACAGCGGCTTGTCACAATCAACTGCCCCGGCTGACATGGGTGACTTTCTAGTGAAGAGCCAACAACGTCTCAATGATACTTTCAGAAGGAGAAAAAAAAAACAACAAAAAATACTACTTTTGTATGAAAAGGACAGTGTAGTTGGAGTATGAATGGTTTTTACAGCTGGTAATCCAATGTTTCTATGAAGCCTATCAAAGCAACAGTGGTCAGTCAGCTGGGTTATGGAGGTAGCAGGGAGAGAGCTGGGGGTAGTGACGTTACAGAGAACAGAGGGGGGAGAGAGAGAAAGAGAGAGAAAGAGAGAGAAAGAGAGAAAGAGAGAGAGAAAGAGAGAAAGAGAGAAAGAGAGAGAGAAAGAGAGAGAAAGAGAGAGAGAAAGAGAGAAAGAAAGAGAGAAAGAGAGAAAGAAAGAGAGAAAGAGAGAGAGAGAAAGAGAGAGAGAGAGAGAAAAAGAGAAAGAGAGAAAGAAAGAGAGAAAGAAAGAGAGAAAGAGAGAGAGAGAAAGAGAGAGAGAGAAAGAGAGAGAGAAAGAGAGAGAGAGAGAGAGAAAAAGAGAGAGAGAGAAAGAGAGAGAGAGAGAAAGAGAGAGAGAGAGAGAGAGAAAGAGAGAGAGAGAAAGAGAGAGAAAGAGAGAAAGAAAGAGAGAGAAAGAGAAAGAAAACTATTAGTTAAATTAAAACTGACAGTAAACAATGAAATCAGCTGACAATATGGATGTAAAAACATCAGTAGTAAGATAACACTATCTTTGGGTTTCGAATATCGCTACGTCTAGCCACACTGAGAAGTCGTAGAGACAATGAAACATGATTGTGGATAAGTATATTATTTATATATATAAAGTTAGGTATGTGTACACGTTTATATATTTGTATGTACAGGATTTACTTCGAAACTAATTAACCGATCATTATGAATTTTGGAACAGCTGCTAGATGTAATATGTCGTAATGTGGGCTATATTTAGTTTCAGTTCATGCAAAGAGGGTAAAAGCCCTTTGTGAAAATTCAGATTCTTCCAATTTTTGTGAAATCTTAGTAGATATTAGACACCAATTAATAAATATTCTCCAAATATCAGTTTCGTTGGAGTATTTTAAAGGGGTTTTAGGAGACATAATATGAGCACAACTTTTTTCTTTTTTAATGATATTTCACCCCAAACAAGGCAGGACGTCACTGTAGACGTAAGGGGCAACTAAGAATTGGGGAGTAGGTTTAGGGTGTCATTCTAAGTTGGGAGCTGTGCAGCAAGATGTCTGTTTACATTAGTTTTAAACCTCTGCATGTCGGTACTGTCAGGGAAACCGGGTGCAGGGAGGGAGTTTATTTGAAAGTTCAAATATATCAGATTTGCATTGAATTTAATCCACAGTCATAAGATTCCCTGAATTTCAATTTTTTCTTAAGATCCCTTAAATTTCAAACATTTTCTAAAATCAAAATCGTGTAATGGGTTCTAATCAAAATTGAAATAAGGATTCTAGATATAAGGTTTAGCATCATTATATATTGATTTTAATCTTCGTAAGGGGGGGGGCATACAAGTGATGCAAAACTGTTCTGTACAGAGAATTAATTTTACGCATCCTGCGACAGGTATTTTTCTAGTAATGCTTGTCCACGAATAGTTCTGTTGAAAGATGTTATTGTAGGATATAAATAACAAAAAAAACATGTTATTTACAGATCGCTGCAACTCATCGTTTTGGTTATTAAATCCCTTCGGTTTGATTGGACTTTTTTTTAAGAAGTATGATTTCCTACAGTTGCATCTTATGACAGAAGTATTTGTAGACAACCATTATTAAAATGCATTTTCAAATTTACAGACGAAAACATTCCACGCAAGAAAAAAAAAAAAAGAACAAAACATAAAACGGTTGATACCAATTTTTAAACAATGCAACGGCATTCTTTCACGTGTTCTACTAATTTTCATAATTTTATATTTGATTTAAAAAACCGATAGGAGTTTGCAAAAATTTCCAATCCCGCAATGGGAAAAGAAATAAAACCTCTTCTAAAAAGTCCAATTAAACCGAAGTTGAAACGATGAGTTGCAGCTTTCTGTAAGTGACGTGTTTTTATATTTCTTCATTTTTTAGATGAGGATTGATCAATTGCATAATTTGGGTTATTCGGACTACATTTCTCATAAGTGTTATCACAACGTTTCGGACGCTCTAACCTCCGTCCTTCTTCAGATGAATCTCTTCGAACTCGGGAATCCATCTATCCTTATGAGACGAAGTAAAGATAGATAGAGATGAATGGTGGAGAGTAAGACAACTCAAAGAAGCTGCACATATGTTGGGCAATAATGACTTACTAAGCAGGCATAGTATAGGATTTATATTACACACGGTGATGTGTAGTAATAAAAGTACTGATATATAGTGATAAGTAGTAAGACTACACATGAAAAAAAAAACAAGAATAGGTTTAAGGAACCCAAGATTCCTACTAGTACTGTCCGTGAGAATCCGTAGCGCAATGGATATAGAACTAAGTTAGATTCAGTTCCAAGTGATAGTCATCTGAAGGTTGAAGGTTTAATCCTCAGTGCGAGCGATACGAAGAATTGCGAATTACTGAAGACTTCTTCCAGTCATGGCTGACGGAACAAGAGCATGCTACCCCCCGTTTGAAATTCCGTCCAGATTCCCAAGTTGGACAGAAATATTCCTGAGTTCGAATAGATACACCTGAAGATGGCCGGAGGTTGCAGTAGACGAAACGTTGTGATGATAATACTTAAGATGAGAAATGTAGTTCGAATAACCAAAATTATGCAAACTGACTTGTTTTTGTGATTTATTTTCTACAAATATATATATATATATATATATATATATATATATATATATATATGTATTTAACATTTTTAAATATAAATTTTTAATAACATAAACGGTTTTTGTAATAGCTTAATAGTGTAGAACTTAAGATCTAGTAAAAAAAATTTAATATGTAAACTTCAGCAAATGTTTGGAACAAATTTTCATAAATTCATGAAAAAAAGTTTTTATTTGCATACAGTTGTTTCGGCCTACTGCAATCACATACATCTTCAAGATATACAGAATATTGAAAATGTACAAAACATCAATTAAAGAACCCTAGATGTACTTCAGAGAAAAAACATAAAAAAGGAGTTAAAATGAAGGAGTACGGTCTAGAGCAGAAAAGAAGTCTCAACCTATACACCGACGGTTAGTGAATATATTCATTTATCTGTGTGAATTTTGAACAGATGTTTTTATCGATGATTAACGATTCAGTATAATAACGCCGGATGGAAGATGAACACACATGGTACAAATATACCACGATTCGAACATTCAGATGTAAACTAGGCATTAACAGACTTCTTCACACTGGATAATATGATTTGAAAAATAGATAAAAAATAAATAAATACTGAATGCACTTCATCTTTTTCAGCCTGGAGGACGAAATTTTTATGAGTACTGATGAAAGCTTCCTCAAGAAAATTGATGTTTTGTACATTTTGAATATTCTGTATAAATTAAAGATGTGTGTGATTGAGCTCGGCCAAAACAATTGTATTCAAATAAAAACTGTCTTTTTAATAAATTTAATAAAATTTGTTCCCTACATTTGCTGAGGTTTACATAATATTAAAATTATATATATATATATATGGGAAATGAAAAGGAAAAACCAAGAGAGAGTTTTTTATATATTCATCAACGTTTCGTCTTTATTGTAAGACTTCCGCAGGATGATAATTTTAAAGAAAAATGTCATGCAAGTACATTGAAATTT
>OY744539.1:82892850-83000350 GCA_963556195.1 Sepiola atlantica | reverse complement strand
TACATATGTATACATATATATATATATGTATATACATATGTATACATATATATATATATGTATATACATATGTATACATATATATATATGCATATGTATATACATATGTATACATATGTGCATATGTATATACATATGTATACATATGTACATATGTATATACATATGTATACATATATATATATGCATATGTATATACATATGTATACATATATATATGCATATGTATATACATATGTATACATATATATATGCATATGTATATACATATGTATACATATATATATGCATATGTATATACATATGTATACATATATATATGCATATGTATATACATATGTATACATATATATATGCATATGTATATACATATGTATACATATATATATGCATATGTATATACATATGTATACATATATATATGCATATGTATATACATATGTATACATATATATATGCATATGTATATACATATGTATACATATATATATGCATATGTATATACATATGTATACATATATATATACATATGTATACATATATATATACATATGTATACATATATATATATGCATATGTATATACATATGCATACATATATATATATGCATATGTATATACATATGCATACATATATATATATGCATATGTATATACATATGCATACATATATATATATGCATACATATATATATATGCATATACATATGTATACATTTATATATGCATATGTATATACATATGCAATTACATATGTATATACATATGTATACATATATATATATATGCATATATATATGTATATAGCGAAAGAGGGAAGAGAGATGAAGCGAAAGAGAGGGAAGAGAGATGAAGCGAAAGAGAGGGAAGAGAGATGAAGCGAAAGAGAGGGAAGAGAGATGAAGCGAAAGAGAGGGAAGAGAGATGAAGCGAAAGAGAGGGAAGAAAGATGAAGCGAAAGAGAGGGAAGAAAGATGAAGCGAAAGAGAGGGAAGAAAGATGAAGCGAAAGAGAGGGAAGAAAGATGAAGCGAAAGAGAGGGAAGAGAGATGAAGCGAAAGAGAGGGAAGAAAGATGAAGCGAAAGAGAGGAAGAAAGATGAAGCGAAAGAGAGGGAAAAAAGATAAAGCCAGAGAGAGGAAGAAATAGATAAAATCTAACCAAATGCTAAAAAAAAAAAATTAGAAGGTAAGGCTCTAGCAAATTGGCAGAAATCAGCATATTTTAACCAAACGGTGGAAGGCTCTAGTGATTTTAGCGGAAATTCGCTTTTTCTGGATTAAAAAAAAAGGTGGAATTCTGCTATAATGCAAACGACTTACTGGTTAACTGCAGAAAGTGTATCCAGAATCAGTACAAAACTAACTTCACAATCTAGTGGGAGATTATCTCTACTATTCTCTTCATTCCTTTATCACAGAAGAGATGTTGCTAGTCTTTCTCTACTCTATTGTTACTTCTATAGAAGGTGCTCAACTGAGATCCAATCTCTGGTTCCTCCTTGTAAAACATTCACAGGAAGAACTCGTCTTTTTACCACAACTGGAATGAACTTTCCTTTCTTCCACTATGTGCCTTTTAAACGGAATTTCTATGAATAGAGTTTATTTTCAAGAACCTCTGATTTGTGGAACATATTACCACAGGACTGCTATCCTGCAGACCACAACTTATTCATCTTCAAATCCAATGTCAACAAATACTTGTCATAAATCGTCCTCATAAGTAATCAAATTGTGTTCATTCCATTCATCATTTTCAATCCTCTCATAATATACTTCATCATCCAAATGACAATCCATCTATCTCATCAATTCTTGTTGTTTAGTGGCTTTTAGCCTTGATAAGCGGTGATTCATTAGTAATAAAAAAATAATCTACAATAGGTACTAAATCAAAAAGTACTAAATCAAAAAGTACTAAATCAAAAAGTACTAAATCAAAAAGTACTAAATCAAAAAGTACTAAATCAAAAAGTACTAAATCAAAAAGTACTAAATCAAAAAGTAATTTTAGTTAGACTGGGAATCATCTTCTATAAAAAAAAAAAATATTTTTTTTACTAAGGAGTCACCACATATCAAGGCCCAAAGGCCACTCAAGGGTAAGGGTTAATCGGTGTCAGTGGACGGCGAGGCAACACCGTGATGATCGGTAATGATGGTGGAAGTTTGGCAGAATCCGATTATTTAGAAGGACGGCTTAACAAGAATTTGTTTACATTGGACTTGAAAGCGACAATGTTGTAATCAGCTGAGAAGCAGCCTCACGGTATCGAGTTCCACAGACGGGTAGTTCTCCGAAATTATTTTGGTACGTGTGCACAAGTCTACAAAATATCAACCCAAAGGTTGCAATATAATTCGACAAGTTTACATCTGTGAAGCTCTTCTTTGGAGGCGTAACAAGAGCTGCAGGTCCTGCATCAGACTTAATCGAAAGTTGTTCGATTAAAACTAATACATAATTAACGCGTTTGTTGTTGAATTGTTTGAACTGTTATCAAATTTCTCAGATTACTGATAACATTCTGTACATTCGGATGTTGATTAGAGACACTAATAAGAAATGCTTACAAATTGATTATAAATAGGAATAAATAAATGACAAGTGGATCCTGGAGTTAAGAATGTAAAAAAGAAAAAAAAAAAATGACGTATGTACTATAATTGTTAAGATAGTGAAGAGGAGGGGGGTACAAATATTGCATAGCTGTGGTAATAAGTAATTTGCATGGGGTGTTTTTCGCAGGGTTGCAGAGTCAGACTTTTAAGAATGCTAGATTTTTTAATCCGACTCCAATTATTACTGAATATTGGAAGACTTTAAAATAAAGAGTCAGAGTCAAATATTTTAGAAATTCGAGGAGTCAGAGTCGGAATTTGGGGAGTACTGGGGACAATGGTGATCCCATTGCCAACATCCATAAACGAAAACGATACTATGGAACCGATTGGATTCGAACTAAGCACATGCAGGTTGTTAGTTTGCATTGCCATCCACTTTATCATTGTCAACATCTCAAATGACTCATGAACTGATGGAAGAAAGCCTCTCAAAATGTAAAAACATCTACAAAAAGATGAATTTTTAAATCTAATTTCATCTTTTATTTTTGGTCAGCGTTATCAAGAAGTTTTGTTACCTTGGTGATACCATTGGTGCACAGGGTGGAGCAAGTGCTAGTGTGATTGCAAGAAATAGGAGTGGATGGAGTAAGTTCAAGTAACTTATACCATTACTAACCAGCAGAGCATTACCACTGTCGACCAAGGGAAGAGTCTATCAGGCATGTGTACGCAGTGTGATGATGTATGGATATGAAACTTGGCAAGTGAGGGTTGAGAACAGGCGTTGCATGGAGAGAAACGATGTGAAAATGATATAATGGATGTGTAATGCGAGTCTTAAAAAGATGTTCTGATGACCTCAGAGGAAGATTAAATCTCGACAGTATATGGAGATGTGTGTGGAAAAGGAGACTTCGATGGCATATCGACATTAAAAGAATGGATGAGAAGCCTTGGGTTAGTGAATGTAGAAAAGTTAAGGTAGCAGGTCCTGTTCACAGAAGAAGCCCAAGAAAAACATGGGAGAAAGTGATAAAAATAAATTTGAAAGAAAGAGGGATAAATAAAGACCTGGCCGGAGATAGGTTAGTTCGGAAGTCAATTCCTTAAATCCGTCCAACACTTGCCAGCATGTAAAACGAACGTTAAACTGAATACAATGGTGATGATGATGATGATGCTTGATAAATGTTTGTCTGTACAACTTAGCAAAATGCAGTCATAACAAAAAATAAAAACAAATACAAACATTAACCGGTTTGTGAGAAAATTAATACGTAAATTCCCAGAAAAGGAGCTACAATCTAATTGCTAACATGTAATAATTAAAGGATTTTTTTCCTGAGCAGACATCACAACTTCAGCCACGTTGGTAGCAAACAATATCCGCAATTGTAGTAAGTGAAGAAGGTTGTCTAAGTGCACAGACAAGATAAAAATAGATTGGGAAATTTTGTTTGGGAAATTTGTCCGTTTGAAAAATTCTAATTCTGGACAAGCCAGATCAATAGGAAATGAAGTTTCGCACATGATATACAAAAAAGAAAAGAACTAATTATCTAAGTATAATAATATCAACATGATCATCAAAGAGACAGTTTTCTTGCAAAAATATACAACAGGATAACCTTCATTCTAGCACACACACATACATATATATATATATATATATATATATATATATATATATATATATATATATATATATATAAAATAATAACCCAGGTAAAACATCCACAGGGTAGTTATCTCAGTTTATAATAGATCTCAGTTTATAATAGCTGTTGATCGATAACATCGACATGCCAGTGTCACAGATTTTGTACATGTCTGTAAATAAAAATAATCATTCATTCATATATATATATATATATATATATATATATATATATATATATATATATATACGGCACAATCACGTTGACACACCGGTATCCGTTAGATCACCGAAGTTAAGCGGCGTCGAGCCTGGCCAGTACTAAATGGGTGACCATTTAGGAATACCAGGTGCTGTATGTGCTCTCTGCTTATCTCGGCATTGTTTCCAGTCGTCTTGTACTACTACTTGCCATTGGAATCAAGCAATGCCGACTCAGGAGAGCGGTTGTTGGGGATTGCGCAACCCTTGCAATTACAAATTCATGCACGGGCAGCCCCAGGCGGGGCACTCATATGTCGAAATCGACGGGAGAGTCCATAATATATATATATATATACACACACAAATTATTTATTTAAAGACAATGTTACATATTCCAGAGACACCATGGTTTCTTAAGATGGATAGACCGTTACTGTTTAGAAAAGTTCCTTATAATCCATCCCAAATCCTCGGCGACTCATGGAATGAAGACAGCATGTCAATGAAACCATAGTGTGTCTCTGGAATATGTAACAGTTTTTAAATAAATTATTTGTATTTTAGCTCTCACATTCTTACGATCGAGCACGTTATTGATTTCTTTTCAACATACCCCAACGCAATATATATATATATAATAAATGTGACTCGTTGATTAGATTGCTTAAATCAGGAAAATGTTGTTGTGGGAGGTTGTCTATGGCCTAGTGATGGTTGCACCCAACAACTGGGGAAACTCTGGAAAGTCACCCGAATAACTGAACAGATCTGTCGGCATTCCTTAGTAGGTGCACCTCAAACGACCGGAAATACTCCTCTCAAAGAAGGAGGTAATGCCTGGAGGAATTACCCCCACCCCCCCACCCCCACCCCACCCCAGGACTGAACTATACCTCATTCAGAGAAAAAAGTGTCTGATGAGAGCAAAGTATTCCAAAGTTTTTTTTACCTGCTTTTTACTACTATCATTTAATATTTTATTATTGTGAGCTTTGACGATCATTTCTCAATTCTTGTAATAACTAACATAAGAGAGTTTTAAATAATTTATAAGAATGTTACAGCATATCATCAACATTTGAATAAGAGTTTTGAAGACCCCCACACACACAAAGAAAAAGACAAATTTACATATAATTACATTAGATTTATTCATACATGAACTAAGAGGACATGAATTTTTCAGATTTAAACAATATTTTTTACTAAGTTTAAGTAAAAATAAACAAATAAATAAATAAAAAATAAGAAAGGCTATTGGCAGGAAAGATGTCAGTAATACTTTCTTTAATGGAACAACTAAAGTCATTTAACTTCTACTCTCAAACTGTCTACATTCGTTTCTAAGAAAACAAATTGTTTGTAGCCCTTGCTACACATCTATTCGTACAGCAGGCAACTGTCATCTACGTTACTAATAAGGGGGGGGGGACAAGACATCCAGCAGATTGCAGTCAAACGGCAGCTTACGTGCATTTCATCAATCTATTAGCTTACATACTGTTTAGAAATGTTTTACACGTACAAGATCAATCACAGATGGGGCATCATAAAAAGCGAAACGTTCAAATACTAATTCAGTTCATAATTATTAATAGTACAGATCTGTTAGCATCTGCCCTACAAACAAACACTGGCGGATCAATAAGTTGACAGTGAAAAGGGTGGGAGAGAATCATCTCTTTCTTGAGAGGGTGTGGAAAATTCTCAGCCATAACAAGGAAACAAATAACAGAGCAACGACATATATACATGCTGTTTCACAGTTCCTCATTCAGTGCAACACACCTGGTACACTATATATATTTCCTCTACATTTAATCAAATTGTGTGACCACTTCTCGTGTGTCTGTCTGTTTCTCGTGATTATGAGACTTACACATTTAATTATTTCAAACAATTTTTTTTTCTATCATTCATTTATTAAAATCAAAAATCCAATAACAAAAAATAAAACAAAATTTAAATCCTATTTAAAAAAAGAATTTAATTATGAATTTGAATAAACATCACAGCATTTTGGTTTCTTTGTAAACAAGTCAGTCATTTTCTTCTCCTTCTTGGGTCATTCATTAATTGATGGTGAAACATTCACAAAGTTTGTGCACCATGATGCTTGCTCACTCATTGCGTCCAGAAGCTCCAATTCTGAAAGGCCAGTGTCCTTCTTCAGAAGAGTCTGGATCGTAATGTGAGGCTTCCCAACCTGTCACTTCGTCTCTGGGGATTACAAGAGCACTTTTCCAGCAGGCTCATCGTGTCAAGATACATGTTCAGCCTGCTCCGGTGTTAATTCATCGAGTATGGATCTGAGAGTTCTTATTTGAACCATTTCAAGCGCTTTCGATCTTCGTGGTTCGGTTTTGTTTTTGCTATGTTGTTATTATTCAAGGTGTTTTATTATTCTGCTCTGTAGTTTTGACACGAGAAAAAAATGCTATAATCAAATCTGTTATTTATACATTTGTATATTTACTGCTTTTATTAATTTCTTCTCTTTATAGTTTTTTTTTTTTTTTTTTTTTACATTGTGTAGAAGATATGGTTTAGTTTAATCATTTATTTATGTATTTGTATATTGTCTTAAAAAACCCAAAAAACTCTCGGAACCATACTCAAAGAATGACACCGGAGACCCGGAAACTTGTTTGCCGAGTCTAGACAACAATTAAGAAAATAACGAAGAGAGAAAATTCTGTCGTCTTTAATCAGACATGTATAACGATTTTACTGCCTAAAAATATGTATATATATATATATATATATATATATGTGGGGTCTGATCAACTCTGCTGGGAAGCCATGAAATTAAATATTGTCTTGTTTTTAAATTCCCGAAACAGTTTTTCATGGTAAACAACTGATGATCCTTTAAATAATGTTAGAAGCAAACTAATATAATAACTGTAAAAATTAAATTGACTTACATGAGTGATTTTCCACTGAACGACTTGGGTTGTAAGGTTTTTTTTTGTTTTTTTTAAAAATAGTTTTAATGGTTGAGAAACTTCCGAGACTATATATATATATATATATATATATATATATATATATTAGTGTTAGGACGATTAATCAGAATTGGGAATCGGAAAAATCTTAACTTTTTGGCATATCGGAACTTGATTTTCTATTGCTTCTACTAATGATAAAATGATAAATATTTCTTGATTTTAAAGTACCAGTAAAAATAAAGATAATAAAACTTTATAGATGATAATAATGAATTTAGGTAAAAATTGCACCGGAAAAAAATGACTCGGTAGAAATGACCCGGTAGAAATGTCACAGGTAAAATTGGCATGAATGGATAAATAGGAAAAAAAAATGGCACGAGTTTATAAAAAAATCTTGGATACAATACATAAAGGGAAAACAAAGTTTGTCAAATTAAAAAGAAAATTATATCTACATTTAAAAATAGATGAGGACTCTCAGCTAAATCACCCCTCCCAATGAATTTCTACTATATTTTAGGCATTTAGGCCTTTTTAGAATCAAAATCGGTAATTGGATCGGAATTGGAAAAAATATTGGAATCGTCCCATCACTAATTATATATATATTATACATACATATATATATATATATATATATATGCATACACACACGATGTTCGAGGCACATTTGATCACCTTTATGTATTCTTCATTTCAGAACCATTTGATAGCGGTAAAGTGCAACGGATGGCTCTTTCTGCATACTATTAGTGGGTTTGAGAGCTGGAGAACATGGACGACCGAAAAGCACCAGAATATTAGAAGTGTGTAACCTGCATCATGATGATTCACACCAGAAATCCTAGCTGCAGCTCAGCGCTCTTTGAATATGTTGAAGGCCATGAGATGTGAGCTGGAGAATTGTGATGGAGATGTGGAATCAGTGGCTAGCAGGAAGAATCATAGCAGGTATTCTGACTGTGTCCACACAACGAAATTCGTCAAGATGCTGCAAAAAATGGTGTAGCAGAATCCAGGTAAGGTAGATCTTGGCAAGAGAGATGGACGTCGAAGTGGCGACTATCAAGAAAACGCTGAACGAGGATCTTTATTATTTCTCATACAAGCCAAGGAACTTTTGAACATGGTCAAAAACCCAGTCAAGTCGGATATACTCTGAGGAGAAGAATTTCTGCTAGGACCAGTTGCGTAACGTGCAGAACAACAGGTGGCTAGCCGACAGCGCATACAAAGTCTCATATGTCATGAACACCAAGTTCTCTCAAACTGTGATGGTCTTCTTTGGATGTGTTTCCAGTGATAGTCATGTCATGCTGCCCCACATCTTCGAAAAGGGGACTCAAGACTCCATTTAGATTGTTATATTGAGTTACTGTCTACTGTTGTCAAATGCTGGGTGGAAAGAATGGCTGTGGGAAGGATATACGTGTGGCGTCAGGACTCAGTCTCGTGTTACATCTCCAGGAAAACCCAGAAGTGGACGTATGAGAACTTCCACGACTTCACCAAACTTAACATATAGCCTCCCAACTTGCCTGATTGCAACCCCATGGACTATTATGTGTGGGGCGCAGTTACTGCCTGCGACACCAAGGATAGGCTGATTACTAGGATCAAACCGGTGTTCAGGCATCTATCAGAAGACACGTGAAGTCCACATGCTCTTTGAGGCCGTAGTGGATGCTCAGGGCGACTTTTTAAAGTCTTCTGTATTCAACAAAAGATCCTCTAAGAGATACACTTTGAATTTTGATAATGCCTCCATTATTGGCCAAGATATGATTTTTTTTTCTTTTTAAAAAGTGTCATATTTGTCTCGAACATTCTGTATATATCTACATAAAGTCAGGTATGTGTATATGTTAATGTATTTGTATGTACAGGATTCACTCCTAAACTAATTAACCGATCATTATGAATTTTGTAACACAGCTCCTAGGCGTAAGGGGGTGTAGTGTGGGCTATATTTCGTTTAATTTAGTTTTATGCAAATGGGGTAAAAAAGGTGATAAATACGTTTCTGATTTTTATCGAAATTTTAACAATAAGTATTTATGGTTTCTGTTCAGCCTTGAGAGACAATGGACACCCACTGTAAGGGTAGCTGAGCGTGTACTTGTGAAGCAAGAGTTGCACAATCCCAATCACACCTCTCTTGAGTTGACACTGACTGATTCAAGTGGCAAGGAGAAGTCCAGGACGACTGGAAACAATGCCAAGATAAGCAGAGAGTCACCCATTTAGTACTGACCAGGCTCAATTTCGCTTAACTTTGATGAACCGGTGTGTTAACATGATTATGACGTATGATGGTTATCGAAAGCCCAAAATAATGCAACCCTAAAAAAAAAAAAAATATTTTGAAACTTTAAATTTTGGGCTGATATAATGCCCTCTTTAGAAGTTTAAAGATATTTATAACTTTTTTTCTTCTTTTTTTTTTTTTTAAATAACATATTTTATAAAATAAAATAGTCACCTTTGCTGAGAGTTGGAAATCCTTGTGTTGTTGATACAGAGTCAGGATGAAAACTTAGTATTAGACATCAATTAATCGATATTCCTCAATTTTCAGGGTTTTTGGAGTATTTTAAATGTTTTTTAGGAGGCATATGGTCGCAATCTCTTATTTTTAAATTCAAATATATCAGAATTGCATTGAATTCGATCCCTAGTCATAAGACACCAATTAAGCTAAATTCCCTGAATTTCAATTTCTTTTTAAGCCCCCCTTAAGCTTCAGCCTCAAATTTTAGACATTTTCTAAGAATCAAAATTGGCATAAGGATTCTAGACATAACGTTTAGTAGCATTATATATTGATTTTAATCTTTGTAAGGGCACCTAACAGTGGTGCAAAACCGTTTTGTCCGGGGAGTTTATTTTATCCACCCTGAGACGAATATTCTTCTAGTATATATATATATATTGAGAAATGAAAAAAAAAGTTACTCACTTTGTGTGGCATAATTTAAGTAAAAATCCAATGCACCTCCAAGAAAAAAAAAAATATATATATATATATATATATATATATATATATATATATATATATTCAAAACGTAAGTGATCAAATACTAATCAATAAATCAGTCATGACGAGTTCATTATTGGCTGTAAAGGAATTTGTCGTTTCAAACATCATCTAGTGTGGTAACAACAACAACAATGACGACGATGACGCCAGATTTGTTTGGACAGCTTGATAAGTAAAGAAAGACAGTTGAATCATTGGTCAGTAATGTCACACATTTATTATGCCTGACCGGTCACCTACAATACGAACGTTTCCTTTTTATGAATGCAGTTTCAACTCAGATAAATAATTCATCCAACTGCTTTACATAGTTGACTATTCAACTGGAGAAATGAATCAAAAAGAAAAAAAAAAATCAACTCTGCTCACCAAGGACAATAGAAAATAGGCAGAGATTGTTCTAGAAATAGTTAAGTTAAGTGTGATCCACTCCCTCAGATCATTCATTGTGCCCGCCGATCAACGCCGTTCGATCCAAACATTGCATTTCAACCAGGGAAAGAAATCACACTTCAAACAAAACTCAGCCGACAAGAAAACAATAATTCACTGAGAACTTGTTTATTTAACTGGGCTCTGTTTCTTTTTCTTTCTTTTTTCTTCTTCTAATGAGTTACCACTTATCAAGGCTAAAAAAATACTCAGATATGAAGGTTAATGAGATGGATAGGTTGGGAGTTGAATTATGATGAATACTATGAGAGGATTGAAAATCTCCATATCTCCTCAACTCAAAACCATGTCCGACCCTGAAAACTGCAATTTTCCCCTCTTTCTTGAAAACACTGGTCACGGAATGAGAGGACTAAAGGACAAAATGGGGGGGGGGGGGGGGGAGAAGAGTTATAAACTAGTTAACTAGTGCTCGCGCCTTTGACGATCGCCTTAGACTAGAGTTGACACGGCAAGCATAATAGGATGAAGACGAAGACCATGGCACATGCGTTTTGCGGGTCGACGATCGTCGAGGGGCTAGCATGGTTATACACGTACATTTCATATAACTTTTCTCTTATCCAGTGGTTATATTATTTACAAAAAGGAATATTGGAGCAATTATTTTTGAGAAAAATTGTGCATTCCTTAGTTGATGTTCATTCAATTATGAACATTATCACGACAAAACATAAAAAATAAAATGAGATCTTTATCAGAAAATATTCTGTGTAATTAAAAATCAATGTCATTTACACAAAAAAAAAAAAAAATCAATGATCACTTTAATCCATGATTTAGTTTTATATCACATATTATTATACTAAATGTGAGTTAATTAATGTTGGTTTTCCTAAAGCTTTATTCCTATATACTTTAATAACACAAAATACAAGCTAAAATTTACTTTAGTTCTGGAATTGAGTTATGTTTGAAAGAAACTGGTGCTTCTCCATGGTGCCACCTCGATTGAATATGGATGTTAAGAAAAAAATACCAACAAACCTGTATGATGTACTTACTTTTGTGGGTAAATAAATTCCGGTCACAAAAAAATTACGGAAAATCATCCTGTAGTTTTGTTTTTAGAAAATAAATTCAACTTTCAGCCATAGCTGAATATCGCTGCCATGATCATGATACTCAAGGGAGATAATTTATTTCTTTCGCGTTTGACCTCATCTCTCTTGACTTTAATAATAGAGCTGATAATAGCGGCAATATTTATTTTCTAAAAATAAAAACTACTGGATGAATTTCTGTAATTTTTTGTGACGGGTATTTATTTCCCCCTCACAAGTAAGCACACCTTACAGGTTTGTTGCTATTTTTTTTTTTTTTTTTTATCTAAGTGGAACAGCAAAATTGTTTTACTTATCCGTAATTTATAATAAACTGAACACGTCACCCATTCCTCTCTTAGCTATCTATGTATTTCGCTTGCTCCATCTCACTATGTTGATTTAACCACTCTCTAATATTTGTTAATGTCTGTGAGCATGTAGTGAAACAGTGACTCTTTTTTTTCAGCGATGTCATGTCATTTATATATGTGTCTGTACATGAACATATATGTGAATTAGATGGCAAAATACAATGGTATCCATTAGGCCAATTGTGCACCCCTATATAAGTTTTCCTTATTTGGTCGCATCCAGTTAATGTCCAAGCATCTTACCAACATTTAAATACCTAGATTTCATTCAGTGCCAACAAATCTCTCATCTTTCTCACCAACATGACTCGACTTTCAAACAAAGAGTAAAAAAAGGGGAAGGTCTTTCATAATTCACTAATGGATTAGGAAAATTTATTTTCCTTTTTTATTAATACATTTCTGACATCAATTGTATCAAATTAGTCTATCAAGTGCCAAGTTTTTTTATGGCATGTGATTTACAGTATTAACAATATAAGAATAAAACAAATTTACAAGAAATAGGAAAGTTGGAAAAATAAGTTAAAGTATGAAAAAAGATTTTTTTAAAAAAAATGGTATTTTCTTCAAAATGTGTTCATTCAATCTACGCATTTAGTAATTGAAATGGGATTTCAAACTTTTGCGTAACAGACAGACCAAAATGTTGTTTTAAACATAAGCTTTACTGCCGTTTAAAATTAAACACTCTTGGATGGATGGAAATACTGTTTAAAACTAAACCCTCTCGGATGGATAGAAAATACTGTTTAAAACTAAACCCTCTCGGATGGATAGAAATACTGTTTAAAACTAAACCCTCTCAGATGGATAGAAAATACTGTTTAAAACTAAACCCTCTCTGATGGATGGAAAATACTGTTTAAAACTAAACCCTCTCTGATGGATGGAAATACCGTTTAAAACTAAACCCTCTCGGATGGATAGAAAATACTGTTTTAAAACTGAAGCCTACTGAAACAACCGAAATGTTATTTCAAACTTGAGCATGCCGGACGGGCCAATATGTTATTTCAAACTTGAGTATGCCGGACGGGCCAATATGTTATTTCAAACTTGAGTATGCCGGACGGGCCAATATGTTATTTCAAACTTGAGTATGCCGGACGGGCCAATATGTTATTTCAAACTTGAGCATGCCGGACAGGCCAATATGTTATTTCAAACTTGAGCATGCCGGCGGGCCCAATATGTTATTTCAAACTTGAGCATGCCGGCGGGCCCAATATGTTATTTTAAACTTGAGCATGCCGGCGGGCCCAATATGTTATTTTAAACTTGAGCATGCCGGACGGGCCAATATGTTATTTCAAACTTGAGTATGCCGGACGGGCCAATATGTTATTTCAAACTTGAGCATGCCGGCGGGCCCAATATGTTATTTCAAACTTGAGCATGCCGGCAGGCCCAATATGTTATTTTAAACTTGAGCATGCCGGCGGGCCCAATATGTTATTTCAAACTTGAGCATGCCGGCGGGCCCAATATGTTATTTTAAACTTGAGTATGCCGGACGGGCCAATATGTTATTTCAAACTTGAGTATGCCGGACGGGCCAATATGTTATTTTAAACTTGAGCATGCCGGCGGGCCCAATATGTTATTTTAAACTTGAGCATGCCGGACGGGCCAATATGTTATTTCAAACTTGAGCATGCCGGCGGGCCCAATATGTTATTTTAAACTTGAGCATGCCGGCGGGCCCAATATGTTATTTCAAACTTGAGCATGCCGGCGGGCCCAATATGTTATTTTAAACTTGAGCATGCCGGCGGGCCCAATATGTTATTTTAAACTTGAGCATGCCGGACGGGCCAATATGTTATTTTAAACTTGAGCATGCCGGCGGGCCCAATATGTTATTTTAAACTTGAGCATGCCGGCGGGCCCAATATGTTATTTTAAACTTGAGCATGCCGGACGGGCCAATATGTTATTTCAAACTTGAGTATGCCGGACGGGCCAATATGTTATTTCAAACTTGAGCATGCCGGCGGGCCCAATATGTTATTTCAAACTTGAGCATGCCGGCGGGCCCAATATGTTATTTTAAACTTGAGCATGCCGGCGGGCCCAATATGTTATTTTAAACTTGAGCATGCCGGCGGGCCCAATATGTTATTTCAAACTTGAGCATGCCGGCGGGCCCAATATGTTATTTCAAACTTGAGCATGCCGGCGGGCCCAATATGTTATTTCAAACTTGAGCATGCCGGCGGGCCCAATATGTTATTTTAAACTTGAGCATGCCGGCGGGCCCAATATGTTATTTTAAACTTGAGCATGCCGGCGGGCCCAATATGTTATTTCAAACTTGAGCATGCCGGCGGGCCCAATATGTTATTTTAAACTTGAGCATGCCGGCGGGCCCAATATGTTATTTTAAACTTGAGCATGCCGGACGGGCCAATATGTTATTTTAAACTTGAGCATGCCGGCGGGCCCAATATGTTATTTTAAACTTGAGCATGCGGGCGGGCCCAATATGTTATTTTAAACTTGAGCATGCCGGACGGGCCAATATGTAATTTCAAACTTGAGTATGCCGGACGGGCCAATATGTTATTTCAAACTTGAGCATGCCGGCGGGCCCAATATGTTATTTTAAACTTGAGTATGCCAGACGGGCCAATATGTTATTTCAAACTTGAGTATGCCGGACGGGCCAATATGTTATTTCAAACTTGAGCATGCCGGACAGGCCAATATGTTATTTCAAACTTGAGCATGCCGGACGGGCCAATATGTTATTTCAAACTTGAGTATGCCGGACGGGCCAATATGTTATTTCAAACTTGAGCATGCCGGACGGGCCAATATGTTATTTCAAACTTGAGTATGCCGGACGGGCCAATATGTTATTTCAAACTTGAGCATGCCAGACGGGCCAATATGTTATTTCAAACTTGAGTATGCCGGACGGGCCAATATGTTATTTCAAACTTGAGTATGCCGGACGGGCCAATATGTTATTTCAAACTTGAGTATGCCGGACGGGCCAATATGTTATTTCAAACTTGAGCATGCCGGACGTGCCAATATGTTATTTCAAACTTGAGTATGCCGGACGGGCCAATATGTTATTTCAAACTTGAGCATGCCGGCGGGCCCAATATGTTATTTTAAACTTGAGCATGCCGGCGGGCCCAATATGTTATTTCAAACTTGAGCATGCCGGCGGGCCCAATATGTTATTTTAAACTTGAGTATGCCGGACGGGCCAATATGTTATTTCAAACTTGAGTATGCCGGACGGGCCAATATGTTATTTCAAACTTGAGCATGCCGGACGGGCCAATATGTTATTTCAAACTTGAGCATGCCGGACGGGCCAATATGTTATTTCAAACTTGAGTATGCCGGACGGGCCAATATGTTATTTCAAACTTGAGCATGCCGGACGGGCCAATATGTTATTTCAAACTTGAGTATGCCGGACGGGCCAATATGTTATTTCAAACTTGAGTATGCCGGACGGGCCAATATGTTATTTCAAACTTGAGTATGCCGGACGGGCCAATATGTTATTTCAAACTTGAGCATGCCGGACGGGCCAATATGTTATTTCAAACTTGAGTATGCCTGACTGGCCAATATGTTATTTTATACTTGAGCATGCCGGCGGGCCCAATATGTTATTTCAAACTTGAGCATGCCGGCGGGCCCAATATGTTATTTTAAACTTGAGCATGCCGGCGGGCCCAATATGTTATTTTAAACTTGAGCATGCCGGACGGGCCAATATGTTATTTCAAACTTGAGTATGCCGGACGGGCCAATATGTTATTTCAAACTTGAGCATGCCGGCGGGCCCAATATGTTATTTTAAACTTGAGCATGCCGGCGGGCCCAATATGTTATTTTAAACTTGAGTATGCCGGACGGGCCAATATGTTATTTCAAACTTGAGCATGCCGGCGGGCCCAATATGTTATTTCAAACTTGAGCATGCCGGCGGGCCCAATATGTTATTTTAAACTTGAGCATGCCGGCGGGCCCAATATGTTATTTTAAACTTGAGCATGCCGGACGGGCCAATATGTTATTTCAAACTTGAGTATGCCGGACGGGCCAATATGTTATTTCAAACTTGAGCATGCCGGACAGGCCAATATGTTATTTCAAACTTGAGCATGCCGGCGGGCCCAATATGTTATTTTAAACTTGAGCATGCCGGCGGGCCCAATATGTTATTTCAAACTTGAGCATGCCGGCGGGCCCAATATGTTATTTTAAACTTGAGCATGCCGGCGGGCCCAATATGTTATTTTAAACTTGAGCATGCCGGCGGGCCCAATATGTTATTTCAAACTTGAGCATGCCGGCGGGCCCAATATGTTATTTTAAACTTGAGCATGCCGGCGGGCCCAATATGTTATTTTAAACTTGAGCATGCCGGACGGGCCAATATGTTATTTTAAACTTGAGCATGCCGGCGGGCCCAATATGTTATTTTAAACTTGAGCATGCCGGCGGGCCCAATATGTTATTTTAAACTTGAGCATGCCGGACGGGCCAATATGTAATTTCAAACTTGAGTATGCCGGACGGGCCAATATGTTATTTCAAACTTGAGCATGCCGGCGGGCCCAATATGTTATTTTAAACTTGAGTATGCCGGACGGGCCAATATGTTATTTCAAACTTGAGTATGCCGGACGGGCCAATATGTTATTTCAAACTTGAGCATGCCGGACGGGCCAATATGTTATTTCAAACTTGAGCATGCCGGACGGGCCAATATGTTATTTCAAACTTGAGTATGCCGGACGGGCCAATATGTTATTTCAAACTTGAGCATGCCGGACGGGCCAATATGTTATTTCAAACTTGAGTATGCCGGACGGGCCAATATGTTATTTCAAACTTGAGCATGCCAGACGGGCCAATATGTTATTTCAAACTTGAGTATGCCGGACGGGCCAATATGTTATTTCAAACTTGAGTATGCCGGACGGGCCAATATGTTATTTCAAACTTGAGTATGCCGGACGGGCCAATATGTTATTTCAAACTTGAGCATGCCGGACGGGCCAATATGTTATTTCAAACTTGAGTATGCCGGACGGGCCAATATGTTATTTCAAACTTGAGCATGCCGGCGGGCCCAATATGTTATTTTAAACTTGAGCATGCCGGCGGGCCCAATATGTTATTTCAAACTTGAGCATGCCGGCGGGCCCAATATGTTATTTTAAACTTGAGTATGCCGGACGGGCCAATATGTTATTTCAAACTTGAGTATGCCGGACGGGCCAATATGTTATTTCAAACTTGAGCATGCCGGACGGGCCAATATGTTATTTCAAACTTGAGCATGCCGGACGGGCCAATATGTTATTTCAAACTTGAGTATGCCGGACGGGCCAATATGTTATTTCAAACTTGAGCATGCCGGACGGGCCAATATGTTATTTCAAACTTGAGTATGCCGGACGGGCCAATATGTTATTTCAAACTTGAGTATGCCGGACGGGCCAATATGTTATTTCAAACTTGAGTATGCCGGACGGGCCAATATGTTATTTCAAACTTGAGCATGCCGGACGGGCCAATATGTTATTTCAAACTTGAGTATGCCTGACGGGCCAATATGTTATTTCAAACTTGAGCATGCCGGCGGGCCCAATATGTTATTTTAAACTTGAGCATGCCGGCGGGCCCAATATGTTATTTTAAACTTGAGCATGCCGGCGGGCCCAATATGTTATTTCAAACTTGAGCATGCCGGCGGGCCCAATATGTTATTTTAAACTTGAGCATGCCGGCGGGCCCAATATGTTATTTTAAACTTGAGCATGCCGGACGGGCCAATATGTTATTTCAAACTTGAGTATGCCGGACGGGCCAATATGTTATTTCAAACTTGAGCATGCCGGCGGGCCCAATATGTTATTTTAAACTTGAGCATGCCGGCGGGCCCAATATGTTATTTTAAACTTGAGTATGCCGGAGGGGCCAATATGTTATTTCAAACTTGAGCATGCCGGCGGGCCCAATATGTTATTTCAAACTTGAGCATGCCGGCGGGCCCAATATGTTATTTTAAACTTGAGCATGCCGGCGGGCCCAATATGTTATTTTAAACTTGAGCATGCCGGACGGGCCAATATGTTATTTCAAACTTGAGTATGCCGGACGGGCCAATATGTTATTTCAAACTTGAGCATGCCGGACAGGCCAATATGTTATTTCAAACTTGAGCATGCCGGCGGGCCCAATATGTTATTTTAAACTTGAGCATGCCGGCGGGCCCAATATGTTATTTCAAACTTGAGCATGCCGGCGGGCCCAATATGTTATTTTAAACTTGAGCATGCCGGCGGGCCCAATATGTTATTTTAAACTTGAGCATGCCGGACGGGCCAATATGTTATTTCAAACTTGAGTATGCCGGACGGGCCAATATGTTATTTCAAACTTGAGCATGCCGGCGGGCCCAATATGTTATTTCAAACTTGAGCATGCCGGCGGGCCCAATATGTTATTTTAAACTTGAGCATGCCGGCGGGCCCAATATGTTATTTCAAACTTGAGCATGCCGGCGGGCCCAATATGTTATTTTAAACTTGAGCATGCCGGCGGGCCCAATATGTTATTTCAAACTTGAGCATGCCGGCGGGCCCAATATGTTATTTTAAACTTGAGCATGCCGGCGGGCCCAATATGTTATTTTAAACTTGAGCATGCCGGACGGGCCAATATGTTATTTCAAACTTGAGTATGCCGGACGGGCCAATATGTTATTTCAAACTTGAGCATGCCGGCGGGCCCAATATGTTATTTTAAACTTGAGTATGCCGGACGGGCCAATATGTTATTTCAAACTTGAGTATGCCGGACGGGCCAATATGTTATTTCAAACTTGAGCATGCCGGACGGGCCAATATGTTATTTCAAACTTGAGCATGCCGGACGGGCCAATATGTTATTTCAAACTTGAGTATGCCGGACGGGCCAATATGTTATTTCAAACTTGAGCATGCCGGACGGGCCAATATGTTATTTCAAACTTGAGTATGCCTGACGGGCCAATATGTTATTTCAAACTTGAGCATGCCGGACGGGCCAATATGTTATTTCAAACTTGAGTATGCCGGACGGGCCAATATGTTATTTCAAACTTGAGTATGCCGGACGGGCCAATATGTTATTTCAAACTTGAGCATGCCGGACGGGCCAATATGTTATTTCAAACTTGAGCATGCCGGACAGGCCAATATGTTATTTCAAACTTGAGTATGCCGGACGGGCCAATATGTTATTTCAAACTTGAGCATGCCGGCGGGCCCAATATGTTATTTTAAACTTGAGCATGCCGGCGGGCCCAATATGTTATTTCAAAGGTGAGCATGCCGGCGGGCCCAATATGTTATTTTAAACTTGAGTATGCCGGACGGGCCAATATGTTATTTCAAACTTGAGTATGCCGGACGGGCCAATATGTTATTTCAAACTTGAGCATGCCGGACGGGCCAATATGTTATTTCAAACTTGAGCATGCCGGACGGGCCAATATGTTATTTCAAACTTGAGTATGCCGGACGGGCCAATATGTTATTTCAAACTTGAGCATGCCGGACGGGCCAATATGTTATTTCAAACTTGAGTATGCCGGACGGGCCAATATGTTATTTCAAACTTGAGTATGCCGGACGGGCCAATATGTTATTTCAAACTTGAGCATGCCGGACGGGCCAATATGTTATTTCAAACTTGAGTATGCCGGACGGGCCAATATGTTATTTCAAACTTGAGCATGCCGGCGGGCCCAATATGTTATTTTAAACTTGAGCATGCCGGCGGGCCCAATATGTTATTTCAAACTTGAGCATGCCGGCGGGCCCAATATGTTATTTTAAACTTGAGCATGCCGGCGGGCCCAATATGTTATTTTAAACTTGAGCATGCCGGACGGGCCAATATGTTATTTCAAACTTGAGTATGCCGGACGGGCCAATATGTTATTTCAAACTTGAGTATGCCGGACGGGCCAATATGTTATTTCAAACTTGAGCATGCCGGACAGGCCAATATGTTATTTCAAACTTGAGCATGCCGGCGGGCCCAATATGTTATTTTAAACTTGAGCATGCCGGCGGGCCCAATATGTTATTTCAAACTTGAGCATGCCGGCGGGCCCAATATGTTATTTTAAACTTGAGCATGCCGGCGGGCCCAATATGTTATTTTAAACTTGAGCATGCCGGACGGGCCAATATGTTATTTCAAACTTGAGTATGCCGGACGGGCCAATATGTTATTTCAAACTTGAGCATGCCGGCGGGCCCAATATGTTATTTCAAACTTGAGCATGCCGGCGGGCCCAATATGTTATTTCAAACTTGAGCATGCCGGCGGGCCCAATATGTTATTTTAAACTTGAGCATGCCGGCGGGCCCAATATGTTATTTCAAACTTGAGCATGCCGGCGGGCCCAATATGTTATTTTAAACTTGAGCATGCCGGCGGGCCCAATATGTTATTTCAAACTTGAGCATGCCGGCGGGCCCAATATGTTATTTTAAACTTGAGCATGCCGGCGGGCCCAATATGTTATTTTAAACTTGAGCATGCCGGACGGGCCAATATGTTATTTCAAACTTGAGTATGCCGGACGGGCCAATATGTTATTTCAAACTTGAGCATGCCGGCGGGCCCAATATGTTATTTTAAACTTGAGTATGCCGGACGGGCCAATATGTTATTTCAAACTTGAGTATGCCGGACGGGCCAATATGTTATTTCAAACTTGAGCATGCCGGACGGGCCAATATGTTATTTCAAACTTGAGCATGCCGGACGGGCCAATATGTTATTTCAAACTTGAGTATGCCGGACGGGCCAATATGTTATTTCAAACTTGAGCATGCCGGACGGGCCAATATGTTATTTCAAACTTGAGTATGCCTGACGGGCCAATATGTTATTTCAAACTTGAGCATGCCGGACGGGCCAATATGTTATTTCAAACTTGAGTATGCCGGACGGGCCAATATGTTATTTCAAACTTGAGTATGCCGGACGGGCCAATATGTTATTTCAAACTTGAGCATGCCGGACAGGCCAATATGTTATTTCAAACTTGAGTATGCCGGACGGGCCAATATGTTATTTCAAACTTGAGCATGCCGGCGGGCCCAATATGTTATTTTAAACTTGAGCATGCCGGCGGGCCCAATATGTTATTTCAAACTTGAGCATGCCGGCGGGCCCAATATGTTATTTTAAACTTGAGTATGCCGGACGGGCCAATATGTTATTTCAAACTTGAGTATGCCGGACGGGCCAATATGTTATTTCAAACTTGAGCATGCCGGACGGGCCAATATGTTATTTCAAACTTGAGCATGCCGGACGGGCCAATATGTTATTTGAAACTTGAGTATGCCGGACGGGCCAATATGTTATTTCAAACTTGAGTATCCATCTAATTAGTCCATTAATCATTTAGTGATGAAAATGCTATCTCAAACTTCATCGTGACAGACAGGCGAAAATCCTTCTTCAAATGTCAGTATAACAGACCGACCGACAAACACGCAAAAGTCTTTTTATATAGATGCATGGACGCATCTAAAAGATGCTATTTCAAAGTTAAATGTGATGAACCGACTGACCAATCAACCAAGCTTAGTATTTTATTTACCTCCTCTCCAGGAGGTTAGACACAGTGTCAGGTGTGAGAGGGGAATAGAGAGAGAGGGGGGAAGAGAGAGGGGAAGAGAAGAAGAGAGGAAGAGAAGGAAGAGAGGAAGAGAAGGAAGAGGGGAGGAGAAGGAAGAGGGGAAGAGAAGGAAGAGGGGAAGAGAAGGAAGAGGGGAAGAGAAGAAAGAGAAGGAAGAGGAAGAGAAGGAAGAGGAAGAGAAGGAAGAGGAAGAGAAGGAAGAGGAAGATAAGGAAGAGAGAGAGAGGAAGAGAGAGAGAGGAAGAGAGAGGAAGAGAGAGAGAGGAAGAGAGAGAGAGGAAGAGAGAGAGAGAGGAAGAGAGAGAGAGAGAGGAAGAGAGAGAGAGCGGAAGAGAGAGAGAGAGAGGAAGAGAGAGAGAGAGGAAGAGAGAGAGAGAGAGGAAGAGAGAGAGAGAGAGGAAGAGAGAGAGAGAGAGGAAGAGAGAGAGAGAGGGGAAGAGAGAGAGAGAGAGAGGGGAAGAGAGAGAGAGAGAGAGGGGAAGAGAGAGAGAGAGAGAGAGGGGAAGAGAGAGAGAGTTTTGTCTTCTTTTTCTTAAAGATTAGTTTCGTTTCAATGCCTTCAAGTAATGAATAGGAATTAAATTGTGAATCTATAGCAAGTGGGTGAAACCTCCTAGTATTAAATAAAACGTGGCTTAGATTCCAGCAAACAGACAGAACTTTATTCAAGGTGGGTGTGACAAGCAGATGATAAGAGGAGAAATGGTAACACTTTCTTTCTCTTTCTCTCTTTTGTATGCACCTACCATAAAATAAACAAGCTTTGTTCGTTTTCATGTTAGAGTTAATTTTTTATTTTATTTATTTAATGAGAAAGAGACTAAATAGTTTGTTTGGTTCCAGTCTCTCCATTGGAAGATTATGCTCAGCCCCTATGAAACCCAACAGACTCCATCTTTTCGACAACTTGGCATCAACAGTCTCCTCTTTTGATCCAGTCACTCAATTGTCACTACACATCACAGTAGCGTTTGATAACAGTGTTCTTGTTGCCAAATCACACTTGGAATACATAGTTCTTGACAATCATGATTTTTTTTTTTTTTCGTTTTAAAATAGGAATGAAATCTTCAAAGTTTGGTTTGCCATTCTAGATAGAAAAGAAAAAGACCCCAGATACCTTTTATTCGTTACGAGTTGTATTTACCTGACATTGCTCAGGTGGAGGGCTTACAGAAAGATAATTCAAAATATATCAAAAGTCACTCCCTATTTTAGGATTAAGAAACCGAAAGTAATTCTGGCTAATTTAATTTCGTAATTATCCTTTTTTTTTTTTTTAGATAGGATTTAAAAAATTTTGTTTCATTTTGCGCCGTTGCCTTTTTTTTTTTATTTCAATAAAAATTCAATTAATGATAAATAAACAATTCCATGTGTAAGTCACATAGTTGCGAGAAAAAAAGCCCACACGTACGTGAAGTTGATTCATAATTTTATTGATATACAGATTTAATTAACTGAGGCTAAAACAATATGAAGTAGAAAAGGAAATCGTCCTCTTTCAATGCCCCCTCCGTTCTTTTGAAGAAAAAGAAAAGAAAAAAGAAAGAAAAAAAAGTAAAGAAAAAAAAAAGAAAAAAAAAAAGAAAAAAAAAAGCACAAAGGCTTTATATTAGCATTTCTGTGCACGAATAAACCTTTAATAATGTGAAACTGAGAAGGGCAATCCTCCCATTCCATTGTTGGATAAGCCCACTTAAACACAGCCTTTCCTTTGGTCGGAATCGGATCAATAAGTATCTGCATTGATCAGTTCGAAAAAAAAAAAAAAATATAGAACCTTATAAAAGCATAGGCATAGATTGATTGAATATATACAACGGAAATTATCATGGAAATTAATTAATTTGGTATCTCTTTAAAAGTTTTTATAACAAAGTATAAAGAAAAATTAGAAAAATAAAATGTAATAATATACACGGTCAAGTCGATCTGGAAAGTAAAGGAACAAGTGTGTTGTGTGAGCTATGGGCGAAAGAGGATAGTGGATTGTTGGATACCGGAATAACTTCCGTATCAAGCTGATCATGTTTTTTCTTTTCCTCTGTAAGAAGTATTTAGCAAGTTCGATAACTCTTAATTATCTCCCATTTATTGCCTGGGATATCCAAGCGTGATATGGAGTTGATGCAAGAAGTAGCATGCTGTACATGGCCGAATTACCTGAGGCGCCAAGCGCGTAAGGCATCTATAATATCGAACTTGGCGCCTCAGGTGGTTCGGCCATGTACAGCATGTTACCTTTTGCATCAACTCCATATCACGCTTGGATATCCCAGGCACTAGGAGACATGGTAGTTCAAGAAAAACCTGGCTTGAAGGGGCAAGAGATGATATAATTGCATGCAACCTGACCGATGTCCAACCATTGGATTGGACCACATGGAGAGTATTGATTTACTCCTTTCCAGGAGTTAGGTACAAGGCCAGTTTTTATCTTACTCCCACAAGTAAGATATGACCCAAGGTCGGGTCGGGAAAGTGGGGTTTAAAAATTGCCTGGGCAGCCCCGTCGGCATTCCCTGGTAGGGGCGCCTCAGACAGTAAGCAATAAACCTACTCCTCCCCAAAGAGGGGAGGCAAAGCCTGGGAAGGTGGACCTCCCAGAACTGCACAGGACAGACCCATAGACCGGCGTAAATCAAGCCCCGAAGGCCAAGACAATACCAGTCTATGGGGTGCAGTATCCATCGGAACAGATACTACACTTTGATCTTAGCCAAAAGGCCAAGAACATAAGACGTTGGCTGGTGTTGCTTACTTCAGAGTCTGGTACAGTCGCAGCACTCTAAATATCAGAATCCATGTTGTAAATACACAATAAGAAAGGCTTTTTATCCTCTTCTGCAATACATTGTTTTTTTTTTCTTTCTCGTTCCTAATCCTTCTTATAATGCAAAACGTTAACTTTAACCTGCCTGAGGTTCAAGAGGATCATCACCGGGACCTATATTTAATGTGTCGAGGCCTTCAACAGGGTCGTAACACTGGTGCTGAGGGGCATCCAACAAAGGAAGAACCCTTCCAGCAGTATATAGAATCGTGACAAAGAAGAATGGGAAAGAGTAATCGATTCGAGGTGTATTACTTTGAAGGAAAAACAATATACTTCGTTCTATAGATAGGTTTGAGGCTTAGAAGGCTGTGACAATGCAATGTAAGGTTATAGGCACCAGATGACTTGAAAGAATGTCTGGGTTGAAAAACGAGATAATAGAAATAAAGACACAGAATGTGATGTAAGAATTTCATTTTCATTTTAATTTTATATTGGCTACCAAAAATATCAGTTGACTTATGGACGAGCTGACGCAAAATCCTTCCTTCCAGCCTTAAAAATACCTGCTTGACTTATGACTGCGATCGACTTATGGTTGAAACAATACTCTAAACAGAAGTTATTTTTCCCATTATAGACCTAAAAAAAAAATCTATGTAAATGCCACGATTGAAATAGAAATAACTAGATCAAAGTTTTAATTTTATGTAGTTTGACAAGAAACCAAAAAATATGGAGGACCACAGAAATAGATATACGAAATAAAGCAAGCGCAAACATTGCAAAATAGACAGGTAGAGTGACAGAGGGGCATGCAGTGTAGGATGAAGATACGAAGTGATACAGATATGATGGGGAAGAATGAAACCACATCTGTCATGCTTATTATTATATTTATAGAGAAGGCTGCAGTTATACCTATTAATTTATAGATGACTCACTGTACCGACCCGATGTTGCCCGGATGCAGTGAAGTCATTTTTGTTTTTAATTATCATTTGTTTGCACATTTTCTAAACTTATACAGAAAAAGCGATAACATTTTAGTTGTAAGGGAGACAACTCTTCATATATTCTTCAATCTAAAATATGAGTTATTCCTTTTGCTGATTTTGATTTTTCAGTCATAATTGAAAAATATTTCCATATTATCAGTTGCCCTGACGGGACTAAATAATTTTTAAATAAACTGTAGCAAAGTACATTATTATAGCGCCAATAACATGATACAACAAAAAAACAAATGAAAAGTGGCTCGTCAGCTTAAATACTATTTAGGTCCAATTTCTAAAATCTGACAAGATAACTTTATATGTTAGATGTAGTATGCGAGTATATATAATATAATTAAAATTGCCAAAAGCCTGTTACTCTGGCAATCTATTGATGAAGTAGCTATTGGCTGCAAAATGAGATAACATCAGATAATAGAAAGACAAAAGTTAACCAATTTTTGCATGAAATCAAACTAATTTGGTACAGTCTGAATCAGATCCAGGCACGAAGCCTAATATATTAGACTACTAGCAAATATATGCCCCCCTTCTGTCGCATATTTTTGCTAGCCTGATACGATGATATCATGGTGACCGAACATATATTACACTGACCCTCAAAGTAGGAGGTTAGGGCTGAGAGAATCATATCATAACTACCCCCCCCCCCCCAAATAGAGGAAGTAATACCTGGGAGCATCCTCCAATAAAAAATGTAATGCCTGTGAGTATGATCTCATGATAACAGAACAGATATTACATTATCCTCTCCTCCAAAAGAGGATGTAATACCTGGGAGGATTACCCCCCACCTAAAAACGGAGGATGTAATTCCTGGGAGGACAGTTTTATGACAACAGAACTGATACTACACTACTTACCGCCATTAAAAGATAATACAATCTTTCTTAAAATTTTTTTTTTTTTTCATTTATGTAAAAATACCTAACCATAAAAACATTATTCTTATGGTTCCTTGGCTTTTTGGCGAAGATCAAAGTGTAGTATCTGTTGTCAGCATCCCAGCAACATCAGACGTTTTAGTATTGAAAATATTGCGTATAAGAAAATATGACAATGCAAAATTACAACTGTATATTACAGAATATTAATTTATTAGAAGCTATTTGTAAAATAAATATGAAAATTAAGATACAGAGGTGTTCGTGGGTATTTATAGTTTACTATATATACGGTATTTCACAATCTTATGTTGCATCATAGAATTAAGTAAGCATTACCCGTTTTGATGTTAATATAGTTAGGATAGGTGGAAAAAAACTTTCACATTCATTCATTGAGATAATATCTATCTGCCATAAAGTTCCCCAAAAAAGTTCATCTTAGTTATTTCTTGACACTTATTCTGTAGAATCTGGTATATTCGGACAACTGTTCTCATCTTAGGCGTTTTTATCACAACGTTTCGGCCAATGTAACCTCCGACCTTCAGGTTTACCTTGTTGAACTCGGGAATCTTTCTGTCGAACTCTGCAATCTGGACGGAATTAGAACTGAATTTTACTTAGTACTATATCCCCTGCGCCACGGGTTCTTGCGGACAATTTTGTATAAATTTTGGGAGCCTTAAACCTATTCTTGTTTTTGATCTTACTATAGATCACTACTTATCTATTATTTATAATTATAGGTTCCCATATTGTATTGAATTCTATACTAGGTCTGCTTAGTAAGTCATTGTCACCTAACATGTGTGCTGCTTCTTCTGCGAGTTCGACAGAAAGATTCTCGAGTTTGCCGAGATACACCTGAAGAAGGTCAGAGGTTACATCGGCCGAAACGTTGTGATAAAAACACCCAAGATGAGAACAGTAATTCGAATATACAAAATTCTACAAATTATCAACCCTCATCTAAAAAATTCCGAACCTTCTTATTCTGTTAATATTTTACACACAAAAATTAGAAAATTAAATAGAATATACATTTGTAAAATTAGACTTTGTAAAAAATAAAAATAAATAAACGTTAAATCTCTCTATATAAAACTCAATGTCAATGTAATGTTTGCGTGCTCCCTATAGAAAGAAAGGTTAGAGAATCTACATAAAATCTAAAAGCGTATTCTTATGTAAAATTTACTGGAGAAGACAATGGAAGTGCTGCCGAATCTTTAATTGCACCCCTAATGGGGCTATAAGGGCATAACCCCCTTACAATTTTAAATATATCTTATTTTTATGAAATTTAAATCATATGTATAACATTTTCTGGGGAAGACAATGAAAGTAGCCCTGAATCTGTAAGTGCTCTCCTAACCTAAGGGAGCTATGGGGGTTGAACCTCATTTAAAACTTCCAAGTATATCCTATTTTGATGAAATTTATATCATATGTATAACATTTTCTTGGGAAGACAATGAAAGTAGCCCTGAATCTGTAAGTGCTCTCCTAACCTAAGGGAGCTATGGGGGTTGAACCTCATTTAAAACTTCCAAGTATATCCTATTTTGATGAAATTTAAATCATATGTATAACATTTTCTGGGGAAGACAATGAAAGTAGCCCTGAATCTGTAAGTGCTCTCCTAACCTAAGGGAGCTGTGGGGGTTGAACCTCATTTAAAACTTCCAAGTATATCCTATTTTGATGAAATTTATATCATATGTATAAAATTCTCTGGTAAAGACAATGGGAGTGGTCCGAATCTCTATGTCACCCTCTATGTGCCGAATATCTATGTGGTCCCACCTCTAATTGACCCATGGGGACAGAACATCCTAAAAACTTCAAATACGTATATCTGATTTTAATGAAATTTAAACCATATGTATAAGACAATAATTCAGAGAGTTTTCAACATTTCAGCTTCTTCCGACTATATTAGGAGGACGAAACGAGAGAAAGTAATATGTTATGAGCATAGTGAAAAAGTACATTGTAGCGATCCTCATTCAATCCCGAGCAACGCCGAGTCTTCCTGCTAATAAATAAATAAAAATCTAGAATTTAAAAATAAGAAATAAAAAGTCATCTTAATTTTGATTGTGATAATCCTAATTCTTTCGGGAGAAGAGGATTACTTTGATGCCTTCAAGACCAGACATAATTAGTAGAAAGAAAGGCAAAAGAGCACCTATATCATATTTACTGCCATTTTGTAAAAATTGTTTTAAAACACACATGCACAAGATAGATTTGCTTGTATTAAATAGGGGGTTTGATTCCATTTCTCTTCTGAACAATTAATAATGATCAGATGGATTTTGATAAAAGGGAAATAACAAGGAAATAAAAGAACATCTTAACTCAAAGCAAACATGGCTGAAATTTCAGCACCTTTTGTTGGTATCAATAGTGCAATCCACTCCAAAGAAAATAAAAAGAAACAAAACAAGTTTCTCATTATCTCTTCAAAACAAACATGATTTAAATACATGTTATAAATACAATTGTACAGTTATATCTAAGAGCACAGATGATAATGTTTATGTCAAAAAATTAGAAATAACTTATCTGCACTTATTTTATGAGCGACAGTTCATAGATAGAACACTGGGCGAATGAGCCGCAAGAGTACAATGAAACATTTTGTCCCAGTCATGGTAGACATTAAACAGCTTTAATATACATTTGATTTATTTTATACACTCGACTAGTTGTCCCGATCCGGCGTTGCCCAAGATTAAACAATGAATTAATATTAAGTAATGATTCCAATTAATGCTTACCAGGGATGCAATTGAAAACAAAAACCTATGCTAAGATCAAACAACTTTTCTTGAGTAAAATTTTCAGAGGAATCCAATGATGGTATTCATTTTGTATAAGTTTTTATTTTTTTTAAATAACATTGTGGGAGTCTGTGTTTGCGGCATACATTCATAAACAGCAGTCTTATTTTGTTTGAGAAATTAATAAGATAAAAGTGGTAATACAGAGTTTAAGGCTAGAACCATGAGTACACAGGGTTCTTATTACTTCCCAGCCAATGTTGATGAGTGCCAGCTTATATATATATATATATATATATATATAAATAAATAAAATAAAAATAAAATAACACAGAATCACATAATTACCGGTGCAATAATTTATTCCAACCCTGCAGTATTGTCAAGCATTCAAGTGAGGTGATTACATTTTTGAAATTACATTTTCAAAAATGTAATCACCTCACTTGGATGCTTGACAATACCGCAGGGTTGAAATAAATTATTGCACCTGTGATTATGCAATTCCGTATTTTATTTTATTCTTGCTGTTTATTACATTGAGCTCTCATACCCGGATTTCCTTCTGGAATTTATTTCACTATAACACACACACACAAACATATATATATAAATATATATATATATATATATATATATATATTTGGGCAGCATTTTTCCTTTGATACATGTTTGATTGGATAGAACTGAAAGTTTCTGTTTGTTCCTTTTTTGATCCAATTTTTCGATCTAATCTTGTGCTTCAGTGAGAATAAGAACTTGTTGGACATACTCTATTCTGTACAACTTAATAATGAACTATTAGCTAGTCCGGATGTCGAGAATCTTTTTATAAATAATTTGGCCTTTTGGCCAAGATCAAAGTGTAGTATCTGTTCTGATGGATACTACACCCCATAAATGGGTATTGTCTTGGTCTTCGGGGCTTGATTTACGCCGGTCTGTGGGTTTGTCCTGTGCAGTTCTAGGCGGTCCACCCTCCCAGGCTTTGCCTCCTCTCTTTGGGGTGGAGTAAGTTTATTGCTTACTGCCTGAGGCGCCCCTACCGGGGAATGACGACGCGGCTGCCCAGGCAATTTTTAATGGCCAGAGCACTCACCTTCTCGGGCGCTGGCTTTTCAAATCCCACTTTCCGACCTTGTGTCACATACTCCTATTGTGGGTAGGTGTTGAATAAACGATATAATAATCCAACTCTCCCTGCACTAAAAATAAACCCTAATACCCTAAGTAGATTACTAATTTCCTGCACCATTAAGGTCCCTTTCTACCACCCTAATGGAACCTTATGCACCCAGAACGACGGAGTTTCGATGGGATCGGCTCTGGGTTCATTGTTCTGAATCCTACATGTCGACTCTGGAAACTTAAACCTTTCTTCTAAACTCTCCATATACGTTAGATATGTTGACGACATCCTCCTATTAACGGAAAACTTAGTTAATATTCATCAAAAACACATTCAAAAGTAACTGTATAAAATTTCACACACAAAACAAATATCAATAATAAAATTCCCTTCCACGACATAGAAATAAAAGCCGATACAGCTAAGTTCATTACCTACCCGTACAAAATATCTACAAGCGAATATTCAAGCTTACATAATTTTAAAAACAAAGTGGCTTGAGTAAAATATCTTAGTTACCAAGCAAAATGCAACTTATCTACTAACAACATTGCCGACATTAAACAACCCCTAATTAATTATAATATTAAAAATATCTATTTATTTTATTGTTACCAGATGAAGATTGACGAAAACTCTAAACTCTGATTTACCATATATTATTAAAAATACGAAATAGCTGGCGTCCACTAGTATCTAGTAGATAGGACAAGTATCTCTCGACGCCTAACATGTCATCTCACCTTCCCTCACAGCTTCATCTACCAACATCTAATCGCAAACGACATTTTCAAAAAAGACTTTCGAAATATATTAACAAAAAAACACTGCCATCCTTGCTGTTTCAAATTGTAACCTTCGCCTCCCCATCATCGAAGGCTTACTCATTCAAGTACGTGAACCCACCATCAACCAAGCTCGATATGAGGGAAGAGAGGGTATATTAAAATGCTTTAAAAACGTTCTTAATCGACTTTCGTAATAAAAATGTTTTTTTTAAAACGGTTTGAATCGATTTTCGTAATACATTCACCAGTTTAAATTTTGTAACCTCATCCCGTGGCCGACGAAGACTCATGGGAATCGAAAACATTTGAAAATATGGCTAGTTCTTATTCTCACTGGAGCACAACATTAGATCGTTGGCCCAGTATTCAAAATATTGGATAAAACAAAGAACAAATAAGAACTTTCAGTTCTGTTTAATCATATATATATATATATATATATATATATATTTGGCATAAATTTTTATTCATAAAAAGATTTTTGGCTACACATTTTCAGACAGGTTTCAATTCTAGCTGAGAATCAGCTGAACTTCGTCAGGCCAAGTTCTTAGTATGAAGGCGGAGATTAAAATGAAAGAACATTCGTTCTGAGAGGTTACAAGTAGCAAAAGTCACATGACATGGCTTTAATTTAAATTTTTTGAAACATAATGGTTGCTATTTTTATCTTATTAACTTTTTCTATATCATGTTTGTCCGAAAATGAACTGAACGCAAAGAACTAAACATGTCTGCAAATGTGTAACCAAAAATGTTTGTATAAATAAAAAGTATTATACCAAATAAATATATAGCTCCATTTATTATTGAGTATTATTATATAAACACTGTAAAGATTCACTGGATTTCGTTTCTGATACCTAAGTTAGCAGTCGTATGTTTTGAAGATTTAAAATTGAAATAATAATCGGTGTTACGAACGTTAGTTCCTTATTTAATATTATTTATGGTGTGTAAGAGTTGCATGGTAGGAGTAAATTAATACGGGGGAAATGAGTATACTACCCTCTGTTTGTATTACGTTTTTGGGAGAGTCAGACATAGGGTTCTAATAATAGTATTTAATGTTTGAGGAGGATATTAAATGAAAGTTTATTGAAACATGCTCGTGGGAAGTAGGTGAATGATGTGGTGAGTTTCGTAGTCTATGGTGCATATGGTTATTTTCTTACTCTCGTCAAAGTTACAGAGGGGGAAAAACAGTCTACTTATATATATATATATATTATTTTTAACCAATATATCTCCACACAGGCAACGGCAGGTGAATACTGCTAGTTTGACTTATATAATTGCCTTGCTCTTGTCTGGTGATATTGTTTCCTGAACTTGTAAGAATACTGCTGTATTTTACTTTAAATTTGTATAATTATGCTTCCCTGTTAGGCAGTTTCAAACACTCTTAAGTAATATTTTCTAATATCAACCATTGAGAAAGTGCACTATACTTAATTGCAAGTTGGCCACAACAAGACATTAACTATTTCTTTCAGAATTAAACAAACAGCAGTGAATTCCTAAAATGCTTAAGATATATAGCATTTTTTAAAAATGTTATCAAAATAAGCAGCTTGTAGCATTGTTTATCTAAAAGCCAAGAAAAATAAATAAAATTACGAATGCTTATCAGAAGTAAGCATTTGGAAAAAGTTGGAGATAAAAATACTCAACCCAACATCATTTTGATATATGGCTGCAACTCATAATTGAGAATTGCAATCTCCTGATATTTTTTATTCAACATGTGAAGAATGAATGTTGTTTTGTCCTTGCCCTGTTAATAATTATATTATATATATATATATATATATATATATATATATATATATATTAGAATACCCGTCCTAGGACGGGTAAAATGAATTCCCCCAAACAGAACACCACTTTTATGTCTCCTTACAAAGATTAAAATCAAGATATAATGCTATTAAAGCGTATTCCAATTTTTATCAAAATCCACTACATTATTTTGATTTTAGAAAATGTCTCAAATTTAAGGGATAAGCTTAAGGGGTCTTACGAGGAAATTGAAATTCAGAGAATCTTGCTTTATTGATGTCTAATAACAATGAATCAAATTCAATGCAAATCTGAAATATTTGAATTTTTAAATGGGAGGCTGTGTTCATATTATGCCTCTAAACACCTTTTAAAATATCTGAAGGAAACTGAAATTTGAAAAATATTTATTATTTGATGTCAAACCTATTGTTAAAATTTCACAAATATCGAAAGTATCTTTTCACAAAGGGCTTCCAACCCCCTTTTTACGCCCTTTGCATAAAACTAAATTAAACTAAGTATAGTCCACATTTAGACCCCTTACGTCTAGCAGCTGCATTCCAAAATTCATAATGCTCAGTTAATTAGTTTAGGAGTGAATCTTGTACATGCAAATACATAAACATACTTATCTTATACACACACACATATATACATAGAGGGTGTTCAGGATCGATTAAACAGTTTTTGGAAAAGAAACAAAAAGTCATATCTTGGCCAATAATTGATGTAGTCTCAAAATTCAAAGTGCATCTTTTACAAGATTTTTGACCGAAAATATCTAACGCAAAAAAGCTGCCCTTAGCCTCCACCACGGTCTCCAGACATGACCTGAACCTGGAGAAGATGGCCTTCATGGTGATCTTCGAAATCAGCCGTAACATCACTTTGATCCTGACAATCAGCTCGTGTTGCAGGCGGTATGGTTGGTGTCTTTCTCAACTAGGCTCTACACATAATAGTCCATGGGGTTGAAATCAGGTGAGTTGGGAGGCCAGCTGTTAGGACTGTTGAAGTCATGGAAGTTCTCGGACAACAACTTCTGGATTTTCCCGGAAGTGTGACACAGAGTCTAGTCCTACTGTCACATGTATGGCCTTCCTGCAGCCATCCTCTCCAACCAGCGTTTGACAACAGTGAACAACAACTCAATATAGCCATCTGAATTGAGGTTTTTTTTTTTTTTGAAGATGTGGGGCAGCATGATGTGACCTTCACTGGAAACACATCCAAAGAAGACCATCACAGTTCAAGGGAACTTGGTCTTCTCATGACGCATGGGACTTCGTGCAGATGAAGGGAAATTCTTTACAGTGGTTGATGCTGGATGAATTTTTGCTGTGAATGTTTTACAGGGAAGAAAGCAGAGATTGGAGAATTTTTATCAAGTGCATTTTCGGCTCTGTTACGAATTATATTGATACTCCTCGGGTTGGAGTTTATCATACAAATATTTAGTAGGAAAAGAGTATATATTGGAAAGTATAGATGTCATGAATTACTTATTTCTTTTTTAGATGTTCTTACAGCGAGAGAGAGAGGGGGGGGAGAGAGAAGGGGGAGAGAGAGGGGGGAGAAAGAGGATGGGGGAGAGAGAGGATGGGGGAGAGAGATCACTACCAACTCTTTAAAAGCAATGTCCCATGACTGAGTACTAAGGAAAAGAAAGTCAAACTTTAAAAATGATAAACTTATATTAGAATACTATTAACGACTTGTGTGTGTGTCTGAGTAAGTTTCTGTGTGTGAGTAAGCGTGTATGTTTGAGCGAGTGTGTTTCTGGGCCCCGTTTCTTTGTGCCCGAGCACGAGTCCGTCTGCAGTGAGTCTGTGAGAAAGCAAGTAGGTTTCAATGTGTGCAAATGAATGAGTACATTCTGGTGTGTGTGTGTGAGTGCAGTCCAGTGTTTGTGTATGTGTTTCAGTGTCTGTATATGTGTGCGCTCCAGTGTGCGAATTTACGTGCTTTTTGGTGTGCTAATTTTTATGCATGTTCCGATGTATGCAAATTTACGAGTGCATTTCCACATGTGCAAATTTGTGAGCATGTCTCAATATGCGGGAACGAGTGTGTTTCAATGTTCAATCGAATGTGTTCCGATGTGTGGGAATGTGTGCGTTTCAATGTTTGCTCTAATGTGTTTGGAAGTGCGGGAACGAGTAGTGTGTTTCAATGTTTGATCGATTGTGTTTCGATGTACGGAAGCAAGTGAGTGTGTGTTTCTTTAAGAGTGAGTACGTGATCATCTAATAATAAAAGACCGTTTTCTCATAATGAAAATATCAGTTTATTTACACTGGTGGTAAATTATGCAGAGATATACGCTATACAGATGAGTTGCCTTGAGTGAAAAAAATAAATGTTGAACGAATCGAATGTAAATAAACAGGCATGGCAGGAAGCTACAACCCCTTTTATCCCACATCCCCATTTCCAATTTGGCCGCCGCTGACAAGTGAACCAATAAATAAAAGGTTCATTGATTCACATAAGACTTGCTGTGTTAATTTGAAAACCAGGATAGGGGGTCCCAGTAAATTAATTTCACACACAAAACAGACTTTTATCAACTGAACAAGACATGCAATACATCTTATCAACAATAAATCTATATAATTTTAAACTTGTCAGACAACATATCGTCTGTCTGTGGCATTTCACGTTCAAACGTTAACTTTTTTTAAATTAACTTTTTTTAAAAAGTTTGTTATAATTTTAAACAATTTTATTCGATCAATGTAAGGCCCATACGATACTGTAAATGAATTTAATTTCAGAAAATACAGTTTGGTTAATAAAAAAAAAAGGGTGTTTTCGGCATGGATGGATCGGTGGGCTAAGTGTGTGCAAGCACAAGGGGCTTACTTTGAAGGGGATTAGGGTCCCAACCCTGTCACGTATTTGAAATATTTTTTCTGGCCTAAGTTCGGATACGTTTTAGACAGGCTTCGGATACCCGAAAAATACAAAAGCTAAATACTAAGCTTACAGAAAAATGGGATTTTAACATTTTTTTTTAATAATGGGGGAAACACTTATTAAGGCCCAGGGATCGGCAACAAGACGATGATCACCAACACGAAATGACCGGAAACCAATGGGTGGGATGGGCAGATTACTTAAGAAGAATTGATCATCTAAGAGGATGACTCATCAAGTATTTGTGTACATTAGACTTGAAGACGACCATGCTCTAGTCGGTTAAGAAGCAGTCTCGTGATATCTTGTTCCACAGATGGGATGTTTTCGGAAAGAAACTTTGTTTATGGAAGTTTTGTTTGGTTTTTGGTAAAAAGAAAGAGAGAATGGAAAGTTCTTTGATGTGATTGTAGCTAGACGTGTTCTTGCTGTGAATGTCTTATGGAGGGGTATCAGGGATTGGCGCTTAGTCGAGCACCTACAATGAACATAACAATACAGTAAAGAGAGGCTAGCAATATCTATTCTGTGTGAAACAGCCTGTAGGAACAAGAATAGATCTCCCCTCATTAGATTGCTGCGTCTGAAAACCGGATAAACAAGTCAATAGACCGTTACTTGCCGATTCATACAAATTGCGTTTCGCAAAAGGATATTTCCGACAAAGAGGGTATCCTCTGAGGCATTACCTCCTTCTTTCAGAGAGAATGATAGGTTTATTTCCTGTAACTTAAGGCACTTTCATTTGTGATCGAGTGCTGATAAGACCATACAGAGTATTTCTTAACTCAATCCAAAGTGCTGCATTTGAGAGAGCTACATTTACCACACTAAAAAACATTGTTTGTGGGTCAAAACAAAATTTGTTTGAAAAGAGGTGTTCATGAGCCAATTTATGTACGTCTTCAGGAGTTTGTAAACCGAATTACCACTGTATTCACAACATGCAACTTTGGCTAATACAACCTAGACAAGGCCACAGTAGACCAATTGATAGTTTTTGGAGCAGACATCAACTTTACAGACATCAACACATTCAAAGAAATTCTTAAATTACGGTCAAACTTAACATTAAAAGAAACAAATTGTAAACCAAAAACTTATGGGAATATTCCAATACCTAATAGGAGAATTCTTCGCAACGCTGACGAATAGTCCCAGAAGAAAAGTCCACAAAGTATTCATTACAAAGGCATATTGAGGTGGTAAAATTAAGTAAGCAGGCCAGTATCCAACTAGGGCTTATCACCACCCCACAAGTGAAATTGATCAGAACAAAAAGAATCCCGAAAACAACAAAAAAAATTCTAGACTGACACCTACCCTCATTGGAAGGATTCGGGAGGATGAAAAGAATCTCCGAGAACAGGATTTGAAAACAACCAAGAGATGACGACTTCCCCATCAATGACAACTTGGGGGGGGGGGAAGAAATAGAACATGAGAGAGAAAGCAAGGAGGACGAGAAGGAAGAAGCAGATATCCCTTTAGCCCTCAGACAAACAAAATGCCACATACGAAACCCCTGAAGGTACGGTTTGGTAGTTTTGTTTTACGGCATATCAACCCTTTTTGGGTTATTTAATGCCGAATCTGGTCATTATAGTAAAAGTTTTTATGCTTCAAGTTCTTTATATCTTCAAATGTTTAATCATCGTTTTTGGTTTGGTAGTTTTGTTTTACGGCATATCAACCCTTTTTGGGTTATTTAATGCCGAATCTGGTCATTATAGTAAAAGTTTTTATGCTTCAAGTTCTTTATATCTTCAAATGTTTAATCATCGTTTTTGGTTTGGTAGTTTTGTTTTACGGCATATCAACCCTTTTTGGGTTATTTAATGCCGAATCTGGTCATTATAGTAAAAGATTTTATGCTTCAAGTTCTAAAAATAAAATAAAAAAGGGGAGGGAGAAAGGGAGAGGGGCTGTTGTTGGTTTTGTAGAACATAATTAAGTTTTACAAAAAAAAAAAAAAAAAAAACGTCAATGTAGGTGAATTTCGTCTCAGGGAGCCACAGGGCAGCCTGATCTGGTATCACCAGGCTGAAGGTACGAAAACAGTTCAGAAGAGGAAAGTAATTTGAATACAGGGGAGAGGGCAGATGTGATGTCTGCTATATAGGGTATAAATAGTACCTGCTCTAGAGGAACACTCCAGTGAGAGGAGGGAAGAGACAGTAAACTATAATACACCTTTGTAAAAAAAAAAAAAAAAAAAAAGAAAAGAAAATTACATAGTTGTATTGTTGGCATATGCGCCTCAGATTTGTTTGTTGCTGAATTGCAGCGTCTGCTGTGACTGTTTAAGCCTATCCTGGATCGGCAGGTTCTGTTGCAGTTGCCACAGATGTAGGTGGTGTCTGCTTGCAGCCCTCTGTGCTCTCTCCTCTTCCTCCACTGCTGGTCTCGTCTCTCCTCACAGCTCTTCTTCAGGGGCTGTGATCTTCAGCGACGAACTCCAAGCCTGTTAAGTCGATGCCAGCTGCACTCATGTCCCGCTTGATGACATCTTTATAACGTAGGACAGGTCTTCCTGCTGGTCTGGAGCCGGTTGCGAGCTGGACATAAAGAATATCCTTTGGGATCTTCCCATCGTCCATTCACCTGACATCTTAGATTTCAAAATACCATACTTTCTTGCATATTCTACAGAGTGAGCCCCCCCCCCCCCAAAAAAAAAGTCGTATTATAATTTATTCCAGTTTTTATTTTTAAGCTTCACAAACACAGGGTCCTATTATACTAAAGTTGTACAGGGTGACCCTCCAAAAAATGCCACCCATGGAACCGTTAATAAAATTCACCATCCTTTCTGCAATCAAATCATACTTGGTACAAATTAATATCTGTCTACACCTGGCTTGCCCACTAAGTTTCAGTTATGAATGTCCAACAGTCTTTGTTTTTATCGCCGTTCAATGATATGCGAGGTCACTTTAGTGATTGTTTCATCAGTAAGTGTGGTCCTGAATGGGCTTCACACTTACCGGATCTTCCCCCATACTTTATCTGTTGGGTTATCTTAAAGATAAAGATAACGTCTATAAACACAATACGCATACTATTCCTGAACCGAAGAGGGCCATCACAGCCCAGATCAGGGCAGTACAAAGAGAGGAGTGGGTCAGAGTTATTGATATTTTTGCAGGTCATATCCAGGTGTACTGAACAGCAATAGGACAAAGACTGTTGAACATTCATAACTGAAACTTGGTGGGCAAGTCAGGCATAGACTGAAGTTTATTTTTTATCAAATATGGTTGTATTGCAGAAAGCAATATAAATTTTATTAACGTTTCTATGAGTGGCTTTTTTGGGGGGGGGGGTTACTGTATAATATGCAAGAAAGTATGGTATTTTGAAATCTAAAAATAGAGCTCAGTATGCTGACGGAATTGTACTACCATTTTATGACCCAGATTAATCATCTTGACTTCGTTGCATTTCACATTTTATGCGTAAAATACAATAACCTTTAAGGGGAGGGGGATAAACAAATATTATATAGGACATATCTTTTTTTCTGATATTCCCATTATGCTGCGTTTCATAAATAAAAACTAAATAGCATTGTGACGTGTTTGGAGGAAGGCCAAGAATACACGCAAGGCAGAGGAAACAACTTAACTTTTCAATCATTATTACAGCTAGAGTAGGTGTTTTTCATACCAGTCAAGGATACGTCCTCGACATTCGGTCCGACAGTGGCTTTGCTGCTGTCATATTGAGGTATGGTTCTGTTCAGTCCTACGAGGCCCACCATCCCAGGCTCTTATCTTCTCTCTGAGAAGGAGTTAGTTTATTGCTAATAGCCTGAGGTGCTCCTATCAGGGAATGCCGACGAGGCTGTTCAGGCATTTTTGTAGAGCACAGTCAATGCCACCTAGTGTGCTGACTTTTCAAAACTTCACCTGACCATGCATCTGCAGAGGTAAATAAACAATTTTAAATATGCAGAAGCTTTTAATCTTAGCAAGTCTCCAAATATTTTTTTTTTTTTTTAACAAAGGTGTCACCACTTATCAAGGCCAAAAGCCATTCGAGGATAACGGTTAATGAGATGAATGAATTGTCAGTTGAATGATCAAGAATATTATGAGAGACTTGAAAAGGATGAATGGAATGAACAAAATTTGATAACTTACGAGAATGGTTTATGACAAGTATTAGTTGACATTAGATTTTAAGACGACCATGTTGTAGTCTGCAGGAAAGCATAAGTTTGAAATTGAGAAAAAAGATTCTGATAATTTTTTATTACAGTTCAAACTAGCTGGAAGTCAAAGATACACTAAATATTTCAGAAATAGTTCTTAATTATTGCTGGAAATATTTTTAAAAGCTTTCAAAAGATTCTTGAAAAACTTAAACCTAGAAAATCTCCCTATATATAAATTCTAAATGTTGACATGCATGTCATTTTTGTGTAATTTAAAATATAATTAATATTAAACAAGTTTTGATATACTAAGATACATAAGATGCATCATTTCAATCTATGCATTCAGCGATGAAAATGCTATTTCAAACTTAAGTGTGACAGACCAACGGACAGGCATAGACCTTTTTTTATAGATGCTTAGATGCATCTAAAATAAGATGTAGTTTTTTGATCTGTGCGTTTAGCAATGAAAAACATTTTGAAAATAAAGTTATGATAAACTCTCAGGGTTATCTCCCTTTAATGGAACTCTTAAAAGAACTGATAACTCAAAGATGTCTGCCTTGCATACTACAGTAGCAATAAAAACACTAGCACTGTAATGTCTAATAAGGCCACTATTCTGTGGTAATTCTTGTTAAATTCATCACATGGCGTGTGACAGACTCATCGACCGACAGATAAAGCCTCTCATACAGATGTGAAAACGCATTTAAAAACTAAATCTGATCCATTTTCCAATCGATAATAATAAAGAAAAACAATACATCCATGTATGATCGATGACTGAATCAATAAGTTGGTAGTTTGTTATATTAAATGGATATTTATCTTTTGTTTTTTTTTTTTACCGTTTTAGCATGCAATTAATATTGGTTTGGTTTGTCTGTTTTACATGATATCAATCTTGTTATGACTTGGTTAGAATGGAAACATACAGTTCGAGTTGAATGCTAAGAAGGAGCAATCATGTTGCTAACATCCCGCCTTTATTTAATCAACAACCAACGAAAAGATCGCCCTCTGAAGCAAGGTAAAAAGTTGCATGCAGAGGTCGTAATTTTGGCTTAGTGTTTTCAGCTTCAAGGGTGGCAACTCACGTCCTTGAGATATTACAAACCTTTTCTTTGTTTACTTAGTACCGAAACCTATTTTAAAGAATCTGTTAAAGAGAAATTGTTATTTTACCCATAGCTTTAAGGGATGTAGCTCATCCCTTCCTGTACGGGATGAGACACTGTAAACCTACATAAGAGATGGATGAGAAACCAAATAAGAATGGACCTATAATTGTACAGACTAAACACAGCCAAAACATCGGAATCAAACACAAGCTGTTTTCCAAGTGACATAATACCGATTCTCAAATCAAAACTGTTCCTTATACTGAGCACGAGAATGCTGAGAAATGATTGGCCAGTGACACAAATGATTTGCATAGCTAATGGTTCGGTCCATTCTCGGCCATTGCCTTTGCAATCAAACGGCTCATGTTTCTCTTCTGAACAAAGTCTCTCTGCAGCGTCAGTTGCTTAGAGACTGGACGATACTAGCTGTTCTCAACAATCAGTCCGGCAAAAACCGGGCCATTTCGGTGGCCTTTTATCTGCCGGGTTGAGGTATTAGTCCTGGGTAGTCCTAGGAGGTCAACCCTCCTAGGCCTTGCCTCCTCTCTTTGGGCAGGAGTTAGTTTCTGGCTAACTGCTTGAGTTGCCCTAACTGGTGAATGCCGACAGGGCTGTCCAGGCGATTTTTAATAGGCCAGAGTGATCTTTCTTTAGGGGTGCTAGCTTGATTCTCTACACTTTCCGGCCTTGTGCCACATCTTCCTGCGGTAGGAAAGAAGTAAATACCCAGTCACTTCCTGTTTCTCAACTTTGTAGTGGTGGTCTCTTGTTTTGTAGCCTTTGTGTCATCATCACCCTCGGTTGAGGGTTGTGGTGAACGCTTATATCTTTCTCAAGAGTAAATTATTTAATAGTGTGTAACGTGACTTCAAGTCAGCTTGTAACATAGTTATTCTTTTATCATTTATATAGCTCACAATTTATTGCATATAGAATGTCGACATTCCTTTTAGAACACTCTGATTATGGTTACAATCAACTCTTCAAATCCAAGCTGGGGGAGCAAAACATGGAACATTTACTCGCTTCGATCATCAAGTCTGTTCTCCCCCCCCCTCTCCCCGATTCTCTGTTGATCAGTGATGTACGTCGGCAATTGTTTTTTTATACATTCCTGAATCTGCATACTTAAAATGAAAATAAATGTTTACAATTTTAATTTTTGCATTAACTTTGCGATAATAAAAACAATCACAGTCGAATTCCAAACTCAATGTCTACCCACACAGCGTTAACTGATTCTATAGACTAGATTGGTAACTATAATACAACTCTGACTTCCTTAGTAGTAGTAGTAGTAGTAGTAGCAGCAGCAGCAGCAGTAATTAGATAACTCTAGTTACAAAATAATATTAAAAACAAACTTAAATTGTTCGGAAAAATACAAGTCTTTTTTATTTTTTTTATTGATTTAGTCTGTTATTTTTGCAGCATTTTATACAAAATTCTACAAGAACACGTCTAGCTACAGCAACTGTAAATAATTTTCCATAGGCCATTCGAGGATAAGGGTTAATGAGTTAGTCAGAAGGACAGTGAAACAACAACGTGAGGATTGGTAACAATCGTTGAGACTGGCCAGAAATTAGATTATTTAAAAGGATGGCTCAACAAGAATTTGTTAACATTGGACTTGAAAACGACCATGCTATAGTCAGCTGAGAAGCAGCCCCATGGTATTGTGTTCCACAGACGTATAGTTCTTAGAAAGAAACTTTGCTCATGGAAGTTTCCATTTTAGGTACACAGATGGAGAAAGAAAAATGATCTAGTAGGTGCTGTTCGTAACAGTCAGGGATACGTTCTTGACAATCAGTCTGACAGTGGCTTTGCTGCTGCCAAATATTGGTCCGTGTTCTTGAAAAAAAATTTATTTTCAATCGACTTCATTGATTTTAATATTTAATCCTTATCGACATTTTATTTTTTATTCGTAATGAATAGAGGAAGACGAAGGAGTAATTACTCTTACAGTCACATCTACCCACCTGTCACCCATAACACTAGAAGGAAATTTAATAAAATAATGTCTTTCCACATACACCGCTTTGTTGGCTATTAGTCTCCCTCTCTTTTAACCTCCATTTGACTCTATAAAAGACAGAGAGGGTGGAGGGGAGAAAGAAAGGAAGAAAAAAATAAAGCAACAAGCGTGGCTTATGTATTTAACAGAGTCAAGATTTCGTACTTGCCACCATGGGTCAATCGGTTAGCATGCCGCACTTGAGAAGAGAGGTTGTGAGTTTGAACCTTACCCTGGACATTATTATTTTTACTTTGATTTTGTCCTAAAATGAGCTTAGCTATTTCAAATTACAATGTTAAACACATGGTTTACTTTGACTTTATCTGTAATTTATGAAATTTACCGAAATTCGGAACCTAGATAACCCTACTAGTATATAAATTATGCCCACATCACATTAACAAGGAAAAAGTTTCACAAATACCCTCAGGAAAATGTATGGATCTATCTTTGTCCCTCCCTCAGGAATGGGTGAAATAGTAAGGTAGACTAGTCTAAGAGGAAGAAAACTCTGAAATTATACCTGAAATAAAGTATCTATATCATGTAGCAAACACAATGCACCAATATTAGTCATAAGCCTGGTGGAAAGAGTGGATCCTGTTCTCTAAAATACATGACCCGCTTCAAAGAAATTCATGTGAATGCTGTCTGAAAGTTTTTAACCATACATATATTTGAGCCAAGGAGAGAATGTTACCATTGATTTTCATCTCATGATCGGTGAAGTCTGGTCAGAGATGTCTGAAGACCCTCCCCCAAACAGGGAGCTGTGTTTTGGTTATTTTCTGACGAGATATCCCTATGGTCATTTTATTTCCACAATTCTTTGATGTCAGGAATGTCTTCCAAACGAACTTCCCCCAAACCAATGGAGATTAATAATAATAATAATAAAAGAAGCCATTTCAATGTTCAAGTCACAAAGAGGTTCAAATAGAAAATAACTATCAAAAACTTGAGCTGAGGAGGGAATTTTGCTGCATCCAAGGTGTAATTATCAAAGAAAATTATCACATGAATGCTGTCTCAAAATTTGGACTGTCATCCACATGATAAAGAGATTACCATATATATTTGAACCAGAGAGGATATTATTGCTGATTTTTGTCTCCTGATCAAAAGGTGTCTATAGCCCCCCCCCCATACCCCCCCATACCCCCCCCCCCAACCCAATAGGGAGTCTGTGTTATCTTCTGATCAGATATCCCTCTGTTCGTTTTAGTTATACAATTATTTAATGTCAGGAATGTATCCCAAACGAGCTTCTCCAAAACCAATGGAGATTAATAAAAAGGAAAAAAAGCCATTTCAGTGTTCAAGTCATAAAGAGATTCAAATACAAAATGACATCAAAAACTTGAGCTGCGGATGCAATCTTTTTGCTGCGATGCAGGAAGAAATTATTAAAGAAAGATGATCAAAATCTTTACTTACCTCAGAAAGCAAAATGGACAATCACAAAACCAATGAAGGTGGAAGTAGAAACCCTACCAAATCACAAGTCAAAAGTTAGTGATACTGAAAAAAATAAAAATGTTTTAAATATCATTAATGCTGAATCGTTTTTTTATATGAAGATTCAATCAAATCATTATTAAGATGATTTTCCGCAATCATGGAATTGCGGACAGAAACTGAGAATAATGAATTTGAATTAGATTTACTTTCTTTTCTCATTTTTTCGTTAGACATTTTAATAAACATAATTTGGTTATTTTTTTATATTTTTTTTTAAATTAAAAATTTGTCTGTATTTCCTTTCAAGGCACAAAAACTAAATAACAAAAATATTTTGAGAAAAATATTGGCTAGTTTTTCTGCAGCAAACCAGATGGGGTTAGAGCTCGGGAACTATTGCTAAACTGGAAATGGGAGGATCGACAAATACTGTTGATGTAGAAACTCAAAGATGAAAGATACAAAAAACATAGCAATCAGTGTTTTTTGTTTGATGATATTTTCTATTTAGATATAATAAAACTGAAATGTACGGTGTTGCAGTATGTTTATTTACCTCCTCTCCAGGGGAGGTTAGACACAAGGTCAGGTGTGGTTTTGAAAAGTACATTAGTTGAAGTACACTCTGACCTACAAAAAACGCCTGAGCTGTCCTGTTGGCTTTCTCTGGTAAGGGCGTCTCAGGTGATTAGCAATGAACTAACCTCTTCTCAGAGAGAAGGTACCTACTAGGACTGAACAGAACCATACCTCAGCCTGACAGCAACAAAGCCACTGTCGGACTGATTGTCAAGAACGTATCCCCAACTGGTACGAACGACACCTACTCAAGCTGAAGTAAAACGTGATCCATCTACATGCTCATAACTTACGAATCAGACAAAAAAGATGAAAAAAACTTTGAATTCCCCCAATGTAACACTTATCGTTTCGTTTGTAACCCATTCAACTTTTGTGTATACCTAGGCATGTGCTTCCTTCAAATAAAGGTATTTTCTATAGTTGTCTGCAAACATCAACCCATGTCTTGTTTGTCCTACTTAACATATCTAACACAAACAACACGACCTGATACTTAAAGTTGAAATGATAACAATTAAAATCAGTGTCCATGCAGTAGCTATTGTTATTAAATTTAAATTTTGCATGACATGTTTTGAATGTGTCTTGATGCTGATAGCATGCTTTATTGATGGTCACTGTCTCAACACTATTATCAAATCAAAACGGTCTGATTATGCTATGTTTCAAGATGGCAACGCACATAGTGCACTTTGCAGAGTACAGTGGCCTCTGAAGGACTTCATCCGGCGCTTTAGATCCCCAGAACATATAAACAACAAAAAAGGTAATAACTAATTGCCACCTTTTAGTTAAATGATCGACAGGTTAAAAGCATGAAATTATTTACATTTTCTGTATTGTAACTAAAACCTGAATATCTACGAATTTAGAAAACGGCTGAAGGTAACGCTTAATTAAAGACAGGAAAAACTTCAAAGAGTCAGTTTAAAGGAATAAAAATTATATAAATATCTTTTGCATCGTAACGAACCAATAACACTATGCTAAGAAACAGGTGAAAAAGAGCACTGGAAACACTGTATACTTCGTGTTATTCATTTTAAGCAGAAAATCTTTTGTATCGTATTTATGTGATTGCTGTATTTTGTTTCACGTAAAACAATGTATTTAACTTTGAAATGATCTTTTCTCATTTTGTAAAAGCCCTGGTTGAAAATCCCACTAATGTTTTTGGATGGGGGAGCGATTGTTCTTAAACGGTTCGTAGATTTGAAATATTTTTTAATTGTCCCACATTCATTGTTCCAGCCCCTGCGTACCCCCTTAAGAAAAACTGTTGATTTTGAGTTATTTTTAGATAATATAAATATACTTATAAAGATTTTAATCCCTTTATTTCTGCTTTATTAAAATCACTTCTTTATGTACTTTCATACAGGGTTGCAAAGTGGGAAGGTATAAGGTCTGACTCAGACTCCTAAGATTAAAAAAAATCCAACTCCGACTTCTTATTTTAAAGTCTTCCAATATTCAGACTGCCTGTTGATTTTTCGGAGATTAAAAAAATTGACTTCAACTCTACAACCCTGCTTTCATAATTTATATATATATATATATATATATAGTTTTATATGGTTCTAAGTTAGTAACAAAAATTTATGGAGGTTATAAAAAAAACAACTTTTTTTTTCAGACAAAGCATGAAGCCACTTTATGTAAGCTAACAAGAATAAAAGATCACAAAGAGAGGAGATGCCTATTGATGAAAAGACCAAGGCTATAGGTAGGAGGAAAACAGTCAGCAAGAAAAGAGTTCCACAAGGCTGCAGTCATTGGGAAGAAGCTACTGGAATAGAAAGCTGTATTACAATGAGGTATGAAAACATTAATGGAGACCACTAGATCAACAAGTCAAACGAGCTGGAAAAAAGGAAGCAGGGAATAACTAAATTGACCTTTTCGGCAAAGTATCGTTGCCAGGTTATAGAAACATGACTGCCTGGGAGAAAGTGTTGTTCAGTAACCAATATCCCAAACTTGCAATATTTCTAATTTTACTACTAAGACATGGAGTTAGCATTTTTCTAAACATTCCGGATGAATATTTTTTTTTAAATGAATAATTTTATTTTAATGTTTCAGAAAATTTAGATGGCGGACTGAGAAATTAGAAACCCAAGGGCATAAGATAAAAGCTACTCTAAACTGCGTTTGAAAAATCAAGAAAATTCAAAAATTTTCAAATTGTCGCTTTCTTCAAATTATCATAAAATCTGCTTGGAGAGAGCAATCAAGCTGAAATTTTTAACAATGGTTTAACTCAGATCCAAAGAGCTAGTGAAAGTTTGGAAAAAAATAGAGAACCTTTAAGACAGACCCTTGTTAAACTTGGCTGGAATGTCCTATTATATTGTTCCAGAGTGTTTCTTCTTCAATCTCCCTCTTAATACATTCAGTGTTAGTGTATCAAGGATATACTAACGCTATGTAAGAAACCAAGCCATATTTAAATCTCCTGTAGCCGTAATACGGTCACAATGATGGTCCAAACTTCGAAAGAAGCCCCTGCTTATTCAACACCGAAACAACACGAACACCAATGCTTTCTCTAAGCGGTCCAAAATTCCACTCGCTGTTTGCATTTAATCCGTCTTTTTTAAAGTCAGTTTGTCTCTACACCTGCAATTTAGTTGCTCACGCATGCAATTTAGTTGCTCACGCATGTAATTTAGTTGCTCACGCATGCAATTTAGTTGCTCACGCATGCAATTTAGTTGCTTACGTATGCAATTTAGTTCCAACTATAAAATCTGCAATTATGAACACAAGGTTTTCTCTCTCTGGAAAACTGCCATCCGACATGCAAAACAGCTGATATGCTTGGAAGCTGGTAAGTTTTTGTCTATTCTTACATGCTAATATCGTAGCACGTCAGGAGTAAGAAATATTACCTCTATGTACCACAGATATAACAGGTAGCATCATGTGCTTCGTATAGTCTTAAAACTAAATTTCAAAAAATTTAGTATTTTACAATGTAGTGGGGAGAGAGTTTGAATGCTTACGATACCATCCTAGAGTGTATTCGGTTTCTCTGTACAGAGATTTGTCAAGACAATCTGATATGAGGATACTCCCCCCTACCAGTAAACCCTGACCAAATATTCAAAATAACATGGTATTTGAAGCCCAAATAACATCCCCTCAACATGGCTACACAGGCTCATACAAGGAATGGTGCACCTTCTCCTAGTGATGCTACTAACAGAATTATTTTCAAATGAACGCCATCTTAAAAAAGGGACGTAAATCTGTATTAGTCAATACAGAGTTATTTCATTTGCTTGAGACCAAAAATAATATTTAAAAAAGCAAAAAAAAAAGCACTAATTATTAAAAGAAAAAAAATGAATTTCAAGTAAAAATACCATCATGCAACACTAGGTAGGTACGAATGAAGTGGCACTCACCCTTGGCGGGTTGAACTGGCTTTCTCTGAAGGTGGAAGTTTCTAGGGAATATCAAATTGGCAAGCAGTCCCCAGTCGCATGTATATCCCGGTCAGGGGAGATGACGACGTTAGGTTTTTTACAGTTCTTACAGGGAGGTGTTGACGTCCTCCTACATAGAGCACCTGGAATTCCCAAATGGTCACCCATCTGGTACTGACCAGGTTCAACGTTGCTTAACTTTGGTGATCTAACGAGAACCGGTGTGTCAACGTGATTATGCTATATTGGGTATTGATTTACTCCTCTCCAGGAGTTAGGCACAAGGCCAGTTTTTATTTTACTCCCACAAGTAAGATGTGACCAAGGTCGGGTCGGGAAAGTGAGGTTTTAAAATTGCCTGGGCAGCCCCGTCGGCATTCCTGGTAGGGACGCCTCAGGCAGTAAGCAATAAACTTACTGCTCCCCAAAGAGAGGAGGCAAAGCCTGGGAGGGTGGACCTCCTAGAACTGCACAGGACAGACCCATAGACCGGCGTAAATCAAGCCCCGAAGGCCAAGACAATACCAGACTATGGGGTGCAGTATCCATCGGAACAGATACTACACTTTGATCTTAGCCAAAAGGCCAAGAGGTAGTTAGTTATTAATCAAAAATTTATTCATTACCGCATATTTCGTTTACAACTACAAAAACAAATTTCAACAAACAGATAGTTGATTTCATTTTTGGGATGAAGGGGGGGGGGGGGAGGGGGCTCACCTGAAAAAATGAATTTTAAATTAATAAAAAAAAAAAAAATTTTATGACTTTTTTTTACATGGAATTTTACTGTGAGCATTAAAATGTCATCTCGTTTCCCTTTCTCCTATCATAATAGAATATTTCCAGTGTTATGGACTGAGGGGTGGGTGTAGTGAAGTGGATAGCGACGTGGACTGATGACCCGGGCGTATTTGAACTCTGTCGGTTCAATAACACTACTTTCACTATGGATTTGGCAACCATCACAGTCTCTCCTGTAAGTACCTGATTATCAACACCAGAATCAAGCCGGTCAATAAAGGTTCCACCATGCTGATTCATACAAATTTACATTTTTTAATGTTACAGACTAAAAGATAGACATACGATGAGCTATAAGATTATTTTTATGTGTTGATATATATATATATATATGTTCTAACATATAAAGTTATCTTGTTGGATTTTCAAACTAAGACCCAAATAGCAATCTGATACTTGATTTAGACTAGTCTATTTTTTTTTTTTCTTCCACGATGTTATTAGCATAAATATAATTTATTTCGCTTTTTTTTCTGATAATACTTATTCTAGCTAAGATGACCACCAGGATTCGGGATATAGTGCAGTTGGCTCAACTCGATCAGGGTGAACACCATTGCAACAACAACTCACCTAAACAGAAGTGTGAGCCTACACTCTTAAAAAAAAAAGCTAACATTTCCATTTCTATTCCTGCTATTAAACTATTTCTTAAAATTAATTGTTTATCATAATACTAGGTAAAATACTTTTCATTCTAGCTTCCACTTGTGTTTATATCATATGCTACAAGAGGTAGATTATTTTTAAGGTTACAAGAGCCCTTTCTTTATCATCTTGGATTCTTACAAATACAAAACTGCTATTTTAATTATTCTGTCTTATATTTCCAACCTTTCACATTGTGTAATTACTTGTAAATTTAAAAAAATATTTTTTCTACTGTTACGATGTCAATATTTTTAAAATATTGAAGAAAAATATAAAGAAGGGGGCATAATATTTACAGCTTTCCAATGGAAATTACATAATAGCTCTTTAGGTCGACTAAAATTAAACGTTGCACATTCTTTAGCGAAAATAGTCATGAGAGATTTACATATTTACTTTTCAACATAAATTTCATAAATACACCTTTACTTCATTCGTACTTTTCCCTTCCTCTTACCACGGACGAATATTGGCAAGTGAAACAAACCAACACAAATGTATGTATTTACCAAATGAGACGCAGATGGTGAAATCATATCGTTATGAACAGATCAATAATTATTTTTAATGTAATGTTGTTTTAATCTCTATACAATTATTGGATTAAAATTACTTTTAAAACAGTTTATCTTTTTATACATGAGGGTTTTTCATATTCACTTTTAACACTAAAGCATTACAGGTTAATTCCTATTTCACTCACCTAAATTACTTAGAGTGAAATGGATTTTGGCTTAATGTTAAATAATGAACTTTCTTTTTTATATACTAACGAGTCACCACTCATCAAGGCCCAAAATCCACTCGAGGATAAGGTTAATGAGATTGTCAATTGGACGTAGAATAATACTATGAGAGGATTGAAATGGGTGAAAAGGGCAAGATTTGATTACTTAAGAGGACGGATTAACAAGTACTTGTTGACATTGGACTTGAAAATGACTATGTTGTAGTCAACAGGTAAACACTCCCATGGTATTGTGTTCCATTTGGTTCTAGGAAGAAAGGAAAATTCTTTGCAGTGGTGGTAGCTAGACATGTACTTGCTGCAAAGGTTTTACAGGGACGAGGGGGGCCCAAGATTGGAGCTCAGTCGAGCACCTACCATGAAAATACTGATACAGTAGAGAAAGGCTAGCAACATCTGTTCTGTGAGAGAGAGGCTGTAGGGAGGAGAACAGAACATTCCCCATTAGGTTTTGCAACCTAGTGGGGGATGTTTTCTTCTCCTATCGTTCTTTTTCAGTCTAAAATCATGCATTAGTCTACATAAGGGACCACATGTTTCATGCCTGCCATTTATCATCCACGGATATTTTAAATGTTTTTTTATCTTTCAAAACAGTATACTTTATTAAAGAGCCGTTTTTATACTGGACACAAATCAATTTTTTTTTCTTATTTTACTTATATTCACCAAGGGACATCCAAAGTGGAGAGTTGTGCAACAAGATGTTTGTTCACATTACATTTAAATTTCTGCATGTTGGTATAGTCAGGGAAACAGGAAGCAGGGAGGGAATTCCAACTAGGCAAGCAGTTTGAGGAAAGAAGCTATTAAAGTAGAAAGCTTTCTGCCATCTTACAACCGACCGCAATCTTAAAACCTTTTAAAAAGCTTTGGAAATATCTTTGGCATAATCTGTATTTTTGCTTTTCATTCATCAAATAAAAAATATCAATATAGCGATTAGGAAGAAGATACTTGACCGAAAATTCCCTCAAAGATGTAATAGTAATGATTGCCAAGGTACAAAAGGTTTAATGTTCCATTTGGACTCATTTAATCAGCGTATAGGCATGCATGGAAGGACATGAATAATGGTGAGCAAAAAAGAGTTTTTGAATGCCTTAGAAAAAAAGGAACCTGCAATTGATTGGACAGATTAAAAATTATACATATAAATACACACACATAAGTCTCTATTTATATAAAGTAAGGTATGCGTATATGTTTATATATTTGTACTAGTTAGAAGACCCAACGTTGCCCGGGATTTAATGAGGAACAGAATGTCCTTTTTCGCTATGCTCATAACACCATATTACTTTTTTACTGCCTCCCTCCCGTTTCGTCCCCTAATATAGTCTGAAGAAACTGAAATTAATGCCTTATACATATTGTTTAAATTTCATTAAAATCAGATATACATATTTGAAGATTTAAGGTTTTTTTGCCCCATAGCTCTCTTAAAGGGGGCACAAAGAGATTCACAACTACTTCCATCATCTTTCCCGGAAAATTTTATACATATAATTTAAATTTCATCAAAATAGAATATATTTGAAGTTAAAACTTTTTACATAGTCCCTAATCTCTATTTCCACTTTCCCGAAAATTTTTATGTAGATTCTCTAACCTTTCTTTCTATAGTGAACACATACAGACATTAACATCTATTATGTAAAGGGAAGTTGTATGTATGTGTGTGTCCAGCTAAAAGTCAAAAACCACAAAACAAACACCCACAGAGTTGGTATATTCTTGATCGGTGTTGCTCTTGATGAATAATATCTAACATAAAAAAAAAAATTCATTCTTCGGGGGTCAACTGGTCCAGGTTTCGTCGATGTGGGGGGGGGTAGGATTTTCAGCCATTTCCAATGTTATATATTATATAAAAAAGAGGTGAATGATCTACATTATTATTACTAGCAAATATATGCTCCCTCTGGTCGTATATTTTTGCTAGGCTGCCACGTCAGAAATGAACGCTCACCCGTAAACCGATGGAGCCCCAGTCATATTTCTTGGGTGGTTAGACATTGATTTTCTTTGTTTCCAACCAAGAATATTTTTAGTTAAAAACAAAGGAAAAAAAAATTTCGACCCAACCCCAATTTTTTTTTACCCTCCCTCATAAATAGAAATATTTTTAGTTAAGAAAAAAAAAAAAAAAAAAAGAAAAAAAACATTTTTTACCCCCCCCCCCCCCAATTTTTTTTATTCTCCCCCATACATAGTAATATTTTCAGTTAAAAAAAAAAAAAAAAAAAAAAAAAAAAAAAATTGCCACCCCCCCCAAAAATTTTTTTTTACCCTCCCCCATACATAGTTAAGAAAAGAAAAACAAAATTAGGAGGCGTCTCGGTCATATCAAAGAACTCATGTTTAAATATGCTATTGAAGGCACCTACGTCATATCAAAGAACCAGTTTTGTTATTCTTCCAAAATGGTTACCCATTTAGTAATGGCCGAGATATTTGTTGCTTAACTTCAATTTACAACAAAACACCTTGTCTTAACAACGTAATGAAAATAAAGAATGATATGAAAAAATCCTCTCACAATAACGTTCACTTCCGGAAGGACCAGAAGGATGAGTCAGCAATTTATTTTTCCAAAATGGCCACCCATTTACTAATGGCTGTGATATGCCTTGCTTAACTTCAATTTACAACAAAACACCTTGTCTTAACAACGTAATGAAAATAAAGCATGATAATGTGAAAAAAATCCTCTCAAAATGACGTCACTTCCGAAAGGACGACTTGGCAATTTTAACACGCTGGTTTCTGAAGGAAATGTCTTTAATTAATTGTATGAATAATTTTTATTAATATTACCTTATCGGAAAATATTATAAATACATATGTAAATTTGATAATAGCAGTTATAAGTGTATATTTGTAAATATGAATTTATTAGAAGTTTAAAAGAAATGAATTATGTAAATTGTAAAACCTGTCTGGTGTCTGAGCGTGTTTTTGTAACAGTATATAACGAAGTTGAAACTTAACACGTTTTCTGTTCAAATCACAGTCCCGTCTTGAAATTTCTTTCTACTTTATTTATATGTTTACGGCGGTTTTTGTAGTACTATATAAAGCTGGCAGACTAAGTAAATAGTAATATTACTCTGATAGAGTTTCGGCTTCAGACAGACGGACAGACAGACAGATACATAATCTCCATTATTAATAGATTTTCAATACATTAAAACAAGAGAGGAATTGGCTGGACGGAGGTGAAAGAGGGGTGGGAGAGATAGATGGATGCGGAAAAACGGGGAAGGGAGAAAGATAGAAAGACAAAAGTTTTAATATTTTAACCTTTTTTATGGCCCGTGCAACGCCAGGTAGCCCTATATATACATATATATGTACAGGATTAACTCCTAAACTAATTAACCGATCATTATGAATTTTGGAACACAGCTGCTAGGCATAAAGGTTGTAATGTGGGCTATATTTAGTTTTATGCAAAGGGGGAAAATAGAGGATAGAAGCCCTAAGTGAGAATTCAGATACTTCCAATTATTTGTGAAATTTTAATAGATGTTAGACATCAATTAATAAATGTTCCCAAAATTTCAATGTGTTTGGAGTATTTAAAAAAACGGAGGTATCTGAATTTTCACAAAGGGTTTTCACCACCTTTGCATAAAACTAAACTAAATATAGCCCACTTTACGACTCCTTACGCCTAGCAGCTGTGTTACAAAATTCATAATGATCGATTAATTTATTTACGAGTGAATCCTGTACATACAAATATATAAACATACCAAAGATATATATATATATATATATATATATATATATAGACATGCTATTTGGTAAGCTTGCCACTGGCACAAGGCGTACTGGACGCCCCGCACTCCGCTACAAGGACGTCTGCAAGCGGGATCTTAAAGCTGGCAGACTCAACCCATCTCAGCTCGAGACCACTGCCTTAAACCGCCAAGGTTGGCGAACCGTCATCCGGAACATCATCAGTGCAGCTGAGGGGAGGGGAGAAACACCTGATGGAGGTAGAAGCGATCACGCAGGGCGCAAAAGACAAGAGTCGCCCTATCACATGCTCACTGTTAAAAAAACAGAAAGATGAGAAAAAAAAAAAAAAGACTACACAGCCTTTTGCAGCCCTGGGTACAATTCTGACCAAGACGCGCATCCCCCATGATCTCCCGAGATCGATGGAGCCAACAATATATATATATATATATATATATATTACTAAAAACATCAGGTTAACTTGTTTGAATCAGTAAAAACTGCTCTCCCCCCCCCCCCTCTCTCTCTCTCTCTCTCTGCCCCCCCACTATGGGTTAAATATTATTACTGCCTGTGGTGATATTCCCTTTTGTTTAAAATAGACTATTCTAATCTTTGTATTCTTTATTCACCTTCAACAATTATTAATAAACAGAAAGATAGAGAAAGAGTGATGGGAGTAAGAGTTATAGAACAGGGAAGGGTGTTCAAACAACATACAGCGAGAGAAGGTGAAGGTTGTGAATAGAAAGTTAGTAAGAGATGGGTCACTTGAGGAGTTATTTGCAAATCACAGTTAATTAGAACAATTAAAATAGATGGCTTTTCAAAAATAACACAATCCTAAAAATCAAGGAATATTTTAGCGTGTATTTTGTGTGATTAGAACGTATCGGAAAAAAAAGCCTTAGGGAAACAAACGGTGATTGACGCAGCTTTAGTATAATAATAGATAAATACACAACCACACATGAAAGAAAGCATTTATCTTTGTTTTGTTAATTGGTAGTTATAGAAAATGAAGCTACTGGAGCAAAGATGAACCGAGTAGTAGGGGAGACAGGGTCACAGCTGACAGGATATAGACAAAAAGGAGAGAATTGATCAGTCTTTCTATCCATACCAATAATTACGGCGTTTGTTTTCCGATGAATAAGAGCACAGGATATGATGCATAAAAGCAATTGTATCAAACAAACGGTTCATTTTATGAAAGGAAAACAAAAGGGTTGATATGAACACGTTCGATTATTTACAGACCCATCTTTATGAGTAATCATTAACTTTCTATAATTAAAGGCAAATATAAAATTTGCTTTTTTTTTTAATATACTAACAAGTCGCCTCTAATCAAGGCCCAACAGACACTCGAGGATAAGGGGCAATGAGTTTGTCAGTTGAATGAGGAACAGCACCCTAGGAAGACTGGAAAAAAATGGACAGAATTTGATTATTTAACCCTTTCATGCATACTGTTGTTCCACAACAACAAATGGAAAAGTTGTCATAGATTATCATAAATTTTTATTTGACTAATTATATTTGTTTTTGTGAAAGTCAGGGAGATCGAGGAATACGTTTTGTCTCCATTATTAGTCGTTATGGTCTTTTTGGAAGTCAACTCAACTTGAAGGCACGTGGTTCAAGAACATGGTAAATCAGGTACGTAGACACCGAGGAATATGTTTTGCCTCCATTATTAGTTGTTACAGGTCTTTTCGGAAATCAGCTCAACTTGAAAGCACGTGGTTCAAGAACAAGGTAAATCAGATACGTAGACACTGAGGAATAGGTTGTGCCTCCATTAATAGTCGTTACAGGCGTTTTTGGAAGTGAGCTCAACTTGAAGGCACGTGGTTCAAGAACAAGGTAAATCAGATACGTAGACACTGAGGAATAGGTTGTGCCTCCATTAATAGTCGTTACAGGCCTTTTTGGAAGTGAGCTCAACTTGAAGGCACGTGGTTCAAGAACAAGGTAAATCAGATACGTAGACACTGAGGAATAGGTTGTGCCTCCATTAATAGTCGTTACAGGCCTTTTTGGAAGTGAGCTTAACTTGAAGGCACGTGGTTCAAGAACAAGGTAAATCAGATACGTAGACACCGAGGAATACGTTTTGCCTCCATTAATAGTCGTTACAGGCCTTTTTGGAAGTGAGCTTAACTTGAAGGCACGTGGTTCAAGAACAAGGTAAATCAGATACGTAGACACTGAGGAATAGGTTGTGCCACCATTATTAGTCGTTACAGGTCTTTTTAGAAGTCAGCTCAACTTGAAGGCACGTGGTTCAAGAACAACGTAAATCAGGTACGTAGACACTGAGGAATACGTTTTGCCTCCATTATTAGTCGTTACAGGTCTTTTTAGAAGTCAGCTCAACTTGAAGGTACGTGGTTCAAGAACAACGTAAATCAGGTACGTAGACACCGAGGAATACGTTTTGCCTCCATTATTAGTCGTTACAGGTCTTTTTAGAAGTCAGCTCAACTTGAAGGTACGTGGTTCAAGAACAACGTAAATCAGGTACATAGACACCGAGGAATACGTTTTGCCTCCATTATTAGTTGTTACAGGTCTTTTCGGAAATCAGCTCAACTTGAAGGCACGTGGTTCAAGAACAAGGTAAATCAGATACGTAGACACTGAGGAATAGGTTGTGCCACCATTATTAGTCGTTACAGGTCTTTTTAGAAGTCAGCTCAACTTGAAGGCACGTGGTTCAAGAACAACGTAAATCAGGTACGTAGACACTGAGGAATACGTTTTGCCTCCATTATTAGTCGTTACAGGTCTTTTTAGAAGTCAGCTCAACTTGAAGGTACGTGGTTCAAGAACAACGTAAATCAGGTACGTAGACACCGAGGAATACGTTTTGCCTCCATTATTAGTTGTTACAGGTCTTTTCGGAAATCAGCTCAACTTGAAGGCACGTGGTTCAAGAACAAGGTAAATCAGGTATGTAGACATCGAGGAATACATTTTGCCTCCATTGTTATTCATTACGGTCTTTTTGGAAGTCAGCTCAACTTGAAGGCACGTGGTTCATGAACAAGTTAGATCAGCTATAAAGAATTTCTGTAAAATAATGCACAAAAGGGTTAAGAGGCCGGCTCGACAAGAATTTGTTAATATTGGACTTGAAGACGGCTATATATAGTAAACAGGGAAGTGCTCCCATGGTATTGTGTTTAAGGATGGAGAGTTCTTGGAAAGAAACTTTATTCATAGAAGTTCCGTTTAGATTTAGGTATACAGAGGGAGAAAAGGAAATTGTTTTTGGTGTGAATGTTTTACAAGGGGGGAACCAGAGATTGGAGGTGAGTCGAGCATCTACCATGAAAACAGCAATAAAGTAAAGAAAGACCAGCTTAGGAATTTCAGGACAAAGTGTAGATTTAGCACCCCAACTATTCCTACAACTGAAATGAATGAGTCTAACATGATACAGAGTGACCTCCCAAAAATGCCACCCATCAAATCGTTAATAAAATTCACAATCCTTTCTGCAATTTAACCATATTTGGTACAAATAAACTTCACTTTATGAGGGTTAAATCTAAAGACACAACTGAAATTTTCCTTCGATTCTTTCTTGGGTCACTCGACGCAATTATCAGTTAGATGCATAAAATAACTAAAATATATTAGAATGTAAAGAAACGAAATTCATAAAAAATTTTAAAAATAGATTTTCTTCATTTCCTAAAAAAAAAAAAAATTAAACAAAAATATCTCCGAGGTTAAAACATTTAAATAATTATTTTTATTGGTATTTTTAAGATTTAAAATAATTAAATAAAAACGAATTATCCAATATTCGTTAAAACAATTTGCTGTTTTACAGATGTAGTTTTTTTTTCAGATAAACATTTTGAATACGTGTAGTGGCAAAGTTTACCCATCACCACCAAAAATGAATGTGCTTAAAATTGTTTCTGTGCATATAGCTCGGCGCATGCATCAACCTGAATTAATAAAAATAAATAACAATTTGGACCAATCAGAAGATTTTTCTAAATTTGTGGAAATTGCCTTTTTGATCCAACTCGACCTCATATAAGGTCAGATTTTTCCTTCAATAAACAGTTGAGACAAAAAATCCAAGACAATGCTAACATTCATATTACACTCAGTTTCCCTTTCCTTACTTGCTAAATACAATTCTCAACTCAAGCACACAGTCATACGCACACTTACAAAAGGCGACACACACATACACAGGCTGCCTAACTCCTTCACACTGTCGTCTGCTGATTCAACAAATGGATAAATATATTCATTTTCAACGCTCACAACATTTCTCACTAGACTTTTTTTCAACAAAAACTATGTGCATCAAATGATATTTCACAGCCCTTAAATAATCGACTCAGACTTCCTAATTATTTCAGCTAATGAATCCCCCTTGCTCTGCATGGACTCTCAAACTATGAACTAATGTTCTTTGGTTAATGTAAGCTTTCACATTTAAATATATATAAATTATCTTTTATGAACTTATGCTTTTGAGCTCATTATTTTGCTTGTGTTTACCATGTAACATTTCTCTTGCTCTTTCACACTTGAGTATAATCTAAAACTCTTTTCCTAAAATGTCTCCCTAAAACCTGCTCCCCCAAAACAAGAACCTTAAAAAAGGCTCCTCCAAACACGTTCATATCTTTTTCAGTTTTATTTTTAAGTAATACTTAACTCTTCTTCATTGGTCTTTTAATTATTGTGCAGGATTGGAGGCAATGTCCACACCAGTGGACCCTCCTCCAGACAGCTGGCTAGCTGCACGCATGGCAGTTCTCACCGCAGATCACCATTTTTGTCGATCCCGAGAGTCAGCGTTTAAAAGCCTCCAGTTTCTGCAATCTCTCTGTCTGCTCCCTCAAAGGCAACTTTGACCGGGCAACTCCACACCTACTAGACACTTGTAGGTTTAGTGCACAGTTGATTGCACTGCTGGATCTGTCCACGTGGCCATACAGTGGAGTCTTCTCTCCCTCAAGTTGGGATCGAGATCTGCAAGACCAGGAATTTCTTTAGCGGACTAACACTTCGAACACATTCATTTGTTATATTTATTTTTTTTACATAATACTTAATTCGTGCTGATGACAACCAATCGACTGTTACTGTTGAAAATTCACACAAATAGCAGAACTTTAAAAAATTCAAATTAAACTTTTGAACGCGTTCATTTGTTGACTGATTTCTTTACGTTATACTTTCCTCACGGAGATCACATTAACAAATCGACGGTTACTGTTGAAATTAAATACAAACAACTAGCGGGATTTTTTTTTTCATATTAAGTCTTTACATGCATTTGTGTGGTTTCATTGTTTTTTAAGTAACTCACGATTATAACAGTGAAATGTAAATTCTTTTTTTAGTTATACTTAACTTGCAATGTTGTCAGTAAGAAACAGACCGTTACTGTTATCATACTATAGACGTTATTCCCCTACCAAACTCCCAGGTAATGCCGGGTGCCATGCTAGTATATTACTAAATATATAATGTATTAACATTGACATTTGTATGTAAAGAACAAGCACAAGGCTTATCTTGGCCAATTATTAGTACCCGGCCAAAATATTCTTGGACTGGATAGCGATTGAATGGTGACTGCAGATCTTGTCTTGCGCAATAATTACCCCAAGAATATAAGTGAAAAGGGGCAACGGACAGACATTTCTATTGTCAAGAGCAAACACAGAACTCATCTTGGTTGAATGAACAGTATCTTATGAGAGCTGGGTAGAAAAGCAACACCAATACAAGATAATGAAGACCTACAAAAAGAGCTGACCCATTGAGGTTATAATGTAATATTTGAAACTGTTGAAATTGGAGCAAGAAGTTTCCTTGCAGATTCTCTGTATCAACTCCTAAGCCAGCTTGGAATTAAAGGCCAAAAAAGAGTCGCAGTCAGCAAACGTCTCATAGAGATAACTGAACACTGTGCGATGTGGCTATGGACAAAAAGAAATCTAACATGATGATATAATAGCAATCGAAAGTGTCCACTGCATAGTTAGCTCTGTGAGAAGGAAGAAAAGAAGAGGATGTTTTTACGCAACAAAGATGTGAGACACTCGGCCGTTAAACGACACCTAACACCCTCAGCCGTTAAAGGTTTTATTTGTTTCGATTTTATTGAACAGTTTCTTGAGTCTATGATTTAAATGCAATTCAGACAATGTGGCTCACATAAGTTAAGGACTGGTACGCGAAAAAGCCGTCGAGTGGAAGGTCCTGAAACAGTGTGTATTCTCTCCTGATGACCCAAATTATCTAGAGGCCAAAATGAAATATTCCACAAATAAAAACAGCTGAGAAAACATGATTATATACAAAGCCCACAAGGTAAGCTGTTTATTCAAAACAACAATATCTTGTTATCTGTTCGCTTCATTATAGCAAGTTTTTCTTTTTTTTTTTTTTTTTATCTTCCTCCCACAAGGTAACATGTGACAAGGTTGGGAAAGTGGGATTTGAAAAGCCAGCGCCGAGAAGGTGAGCACTCTGGCCTACAAAAAATGCCTGGGCAGCCCCATTAGCATTCCCCAGTAGGGGCGCCTCAGGCAGTAAGCAATAAACTTACTCCTCCCCAAAGAGGGGAGGCAAAGCCTGGGAGAGTGGACCTCTTAGAACTGCACAAGACAACCCCACAGACCGGTGTCATCAAGCCCTGAAGGCCAAGACGATACCGGTCTATAGGGTGTAGTATCCATCGGAACAGATACTACACTCTCAGCCAAAAGGCTACTGTTCCGGTAGCAAGTTTTATTTTATTAACATTGGTTGATAAAGCAGCATCAGCCAACAGTTACAACTTTTGGCAACTACCATTTATCCTTTATGATATCACACTGCTTTTGGCAACTACCATTCATTCTTAATGACGTCATTCATTTATGTTATATTTATATAGTAAAATGATCCCCTACCCTAAAGTGTGACCTTCTTTTAAATAAAATTAAAAAATCCAGGTATTTCTAGGGTGTTGATGTATAATTGCATAAAAAGAAAATAGAATCTCATTTTTATTTTTCCATTAATAATGTGTGTAGGGGGTAAAATTTTACCTAATTTTTTTTTTCATTTTCGATTTATAAAATAAAAATAAAGTAAAATATTGTCTTTACTGTTTATGAAGGTCCAATGCAAACTCAGAAATAACAATACAAGGTGTTCCAAAAGTCTTTATGTCTGCTGAACTATGAATGGTAGTAAGATGAAACTGGTATCATTTTAAAGCTAAATTTGCAGCGACAAAGTTCACCCTTCAGTGCCCAAAATGAAAATGCTTAAACTCATTTCTGCGCACATGGTCAGACGCATGCATATGCCTGAATTAATAAAAAACATTTTGAGCCAATCATATACAGTTCTCTGAATTTATGAAATTTGCTGTTTTGATCCACCCTGAGTAAATAAAAAAAAACAGATTTTTCCTCCAGAAAACATGTTGAGCTGAAATCTACGACAGAGCTAACATCGACATTTCTACAGCCCCCCCCCTCACCTCTGTCGGGCTTTGGGAAAGCTGAGAATGCTTTTCTCAACTCATGCACACAGTCATAAGCATAAGCACTGACACTAATGCACACACATACACAATGCATTAACTCTTTCACCCTATGGTCTGCTGATTAAAAATAAATGTATAAACTTTACCACTTTAATACTTCTAACATTTTTCACTGAACTTTCTACAATGAAAACAAATGAACATTGACTCTTATTAAAAACTTTCAATCAAGTGAACATTTTATAATTGAGTGGGGAAGTTTTGATTAGTTTTTCAGACCCGTGGATAATTCACAACCCTTAAATTATCGACTCAGACTTCCTCAATATCTCATCTAATGAATCACCCTTGTTCTGCAAGGACTCTTAAAGTATGAACAAACATTTGATGTTTTACTATCGATGTAGACTTCCATTGTAAACATATATAAACTATCTCTTTTGAATACATTATTTTGTTTGTGTTTATTATATAACATTTTTCTCTCTCTCTCATATTTGAGTATTAACCTAAAACTGTTTTCTTTAAAATGTTTCTCTAAAACTGATTTGTCCCAAAGATCGACCCCCAAAAAGAGAACCCTAAAAAAGGTCCTCCAAAAGTTTTTCGTAATGCTCATAATTTTTTTCATATTTTTTCAGATCCAGTAATGGCGTTCACTAAACCAGAAAAGATGTTTTACGTCCTTGAATTTACAAAAACTGAATCATTTGTTCAATGTGCATTTCGCAAAAAAATTAAGTAAGTCCATATTAAGATGGCACAGGTTATTCATCTACCTCCCATAGCAGTAATATGTGACACATGGTTGGAAAGTGGGATTTGATAAGTCAGCACCCTAGAAGAAGAGCACCTATGACCCTTAAAAATTGCCTGGGCAGCCCTCGTCGGCATTCCCCGGTAGGGGCGCCTCAGGCGATTAGCAATCAACTAACCTCTTCTCAAAGGGTAAGAAGGCAAAGCCTGGGAGGGTGGACCTCCTAGAACTGTACATGACAGACCCACAGACCAGCGTCATCAAGCCCCGAAGGCCAAGACGATACCGGTCTATGGGGTGCAGTATCCATCGGAACAGATACTACACTTTGATCTCGGCCAATGGCACGGTAAATTCATGAAGGATGGGTGTGTGTTCCCCTCCACTTCAGAGGATATGGTTGAGCGAGTTTAAACTGCCTTCAAGCAGAGCCCCCATAAATTGATCACAAGAGCCAGCAGGGACTTTCAACTTCCTATAACAATTTGTTTGCGTGTCTTAAAAAACCAACTCCACATGACACTTTACAAGCTACAGTTAGCCTAACAGTTGCAGGACACCGTGTCCAAGAGTTCTGGAACACCCTGTATTATTGTAAAAAGTTCCAGACATAAGTAATACCACCATTGGATTCCTCAAAATATTTTTACTTGACAAAAAAGTTTATTGATCTTAGTATAGGGCTTAGTTTTCAATTGCATCTCCAGACAAAGAGACAGAAAGAAACACTATTTTTACATTAGATATGTTCGTAATTATATATGTTAATTTCACTACTCCATAAGAAAGAGCATATATATATAGGATGACACGGTGGTTAACAACGTGGACTGAGGACCTGGCTGTGCCGGGTTCGAATCCAGTTCGTTCCACAGAAACACTGTCATCAAAACCCACACCTGGCCTTGTGTCTAACCTCCTGGAGAGGAGGTAAATAAAATACTATGCGCAATGCTATTGAGCACAAACGAGAAATTCAACCAAATACAATTTTTCACATTTATTTAAATGTTGACTAGTGCAAATGGACATGTAACAACATAAATGAATATAAAATAGACATAGTTGTTACTCACGAGTGAAACTCTACCAGGCACATTAGGTTACAAATCTCTGTAAAGGCCAGAGCTTCTTCATATTAGAAGCCACGTGGTTAACTCAAATCTTTCACTGTCCCTTTATTGGGTCTAATCAAGGGTAATAACCCATAGGTGCCCTTAGAAACCCCTGTCATTCTCAGTCTGTTCCCCTACACATAAGTAGTAATGTTACACATGTAGACAAGATTAGGTTCAAGGCTTCCAAAATTCATACTAGAATTGTTCACATGGACACTTGACCTAATTCGTTAATAGTTGGTTCTAAGTGAGAGTATCTTAGAGGTTGAAGGTTCAATCCTTACTACAGGCAATAATATCTAAGATTAAAAATAACAGATTAACATTTCTACCAAATCATGGTTGATGGAATGAGAACAATCTAACCTTATGGATTAAATAAAGGGTTCAGTTAAAAATTCCATGCAGGTTCCCGAGTTCGACTAGAATATTCCCAAGTTCGAAAAGATGCACCCGAAGAAGGTTAGAGGTTACATTGGCGAAACCGACACGAATATAACAACCGATATGAGAATAGCAGTCAGAATAATCCAAATATTCTCCATATATTTTATTATTAAACGTTTTCTTTGCTAGCTGCAGAATACGCACTAACATGGCTGAGTGTCCTCCAAGCTTTACGATCTTCGGCTAATGTGTTCGCTGGTTTCATGTTCATCCGTTCACAGACGTTGTCTATCCATCTTTTCTTTGTCTACCTTTCGACCGGCTTCCTTGTATTATGCCTTCAACGCATATTCTGAATATATTATCTACCACATAAATCTCTGACAAACAGACACTATAAGTACGTGCTAAATAAAGAACAAGATAAATTTGCGGCTCTTCTAAAGAATAAAGATAGATATATTTAAGTTCAAAGGCTTCTTTTTTTTTTTTTACCTTGGATTTTTTAAAATTCCGAATTTAGACAAAAAAGTGGGTGGGTAGGTATTCCTGTTAATCTTATCATTGCGTTCCCGCCACTTGAAGATCATGTTGCAGAAACAGAGAGAGCGACACTTCAAAGTAACAATTAAGTTAAGTTTAGAACAAATCTTTAATCTTCTACACAAATACAGCTCACCTGTAAGGAATTAGCGTAACAGGAAGAGCGATCCCTAAATATGGTACAAACGGGTTTTTTTGGCTCATAGTTCAACATTTCACTAATATATATATATATATATATATTCGTTATAACTATTTTGAAAACGTAGCTCTTAGTGATAATTCAAGATGACGGTCTGACTGCAATTATGTCATTCTATTGGCGGGGGGGGGGGGGTATTGTGAGTGTTATCTGTTTTCTGTTTGTTTTTTCCCCCACGAACTCTGTACTGGATATGGCACTTTATATATGCCTTTCATTTAGGTCTCTGACGAACAGCAATAAAATTATATCAATGGCTGCATTTTATTCGTTGAGAAACAATTGTAAGACCACAAGCAATATAAAGTAAATGATTTGATTAAGGACTGAATTTTTGGTCATTGGAATATAAAGTTCCCTTTCTTGAGTAGAGCTTATTTGTAAGGATATCGCCAACTGCCATTAGCTTTAAGGCATAGCTCATTGGGTAAAACTAATTCGAGCTCCAGGCACTTGACAATGTTTACATTGAGATATCACTTACATTCAGTCAGTGTCGTATGATAGTGCAGTGGTAGAGGCGCCAACTGTTAGCTCGAGGGTTGAGTTTCAATCCCGGCTTGAGGCACTAACTGGTCTAGCCACACTGAAGAGCTGTGATACAGCGAAACAGTCTGTATGTGGATGACATTATATATATATATATATATATATATATATATATATATATATATAAAAAGTTATTACTTCCCTGTAACAGGTTATAAACTGGTACAAATAAAAAATGTTCAATCAACGTTTGTGGCGGTCAACAAATGGCGTAGTGGACACTGATACGGACTATGAAATCGGCTAAGTAAAGTCCAAATCCAATTCTCTTTATTTAATTAGTAGGTATCTCAAACGGTAAGTTATTTTCATCATATCTAAAAACTTTTAATATTGGCACATAGATCTTTGCAAAACAAACAATGATTACCAAATTTATTTTGGTAGTGCAATTAGCCACCGAATTATGACCTTAGAGTTGGTGGGAAATTATAAAATTTGCTGTCTTGTGTGCTATTACTCAGGAAGACAAATTTCACAGTGTATAACTAAAAATGCAGACTTTGAACAACTAAAAAATTAATCATAATGGAAACTATAATCATTAGATCAAGCTAGCCTAAACATTGAGCAAAATCCCATTACCTCTCGAAATAAACGTACAAAAATGACACAGAAAGTTTAACTGTTCATATAAGATTCATTTCAACAACTAACATATTGAACCTTCGTAATATGATTCATAGCCCAGTAGAAATCAACGTTTCATTCATTTTTTTCTGCATGTTTTTTTTTTTTTGAAGAAAACAAAATAAAAACAAACAAAAGAAAACATACCCTTCATTAACACCAACACTAACCGTAAGTCCGGGGTGCCAATACATAAAAAAGAAATCTAAAATATACTATGAATTATTTGTATTATTCGGATTATAATTCTCATCTTTGTTATTTTCACAAGATTTAGGCCAATGTAACCTCCGACCTTCTTCAGGTGCATGGTCTAAAACTTGGGAATCTTTATGTTAAATTTAAGAACCTGTACAGATTTTCGAACTGGACTCTTTATTTAATCCACGGGTAAGATTGTTCTCGAACCATCGTATAGAAGTGTTAATTAATTATTGTTATTCTTAGAATTGCTTGTAAAGATTGAACCTTCGACCTCCATGAGAATGTCACAGATTCCTCAAGTTTGACTAGAAGATTCCGAAGGAAGAAGGTCAGAGTTTTTGATTCGCCTGCACTGAGGATTGAACCGTCAACCTCCAGAAGACTGTCACTTAAAACCGATTATTACTTAGCACGTATATCAGTTACGCCACAGAATCAGTTCTAAGTGACGGTCTTCTGGCGGTTGAAGGTTCAATCTTCAGTACTGGCGATACTAAGAATACAATTACGAATTACTTAAGAGTTCTACCCAGTCATGGTTGACGGAATGAGAACAAGCTAGCCCTGTGGATTAAATAAAGGGTTCCATTTGAAATTCTGTGCAGGTTCCTCAGACCCCCGTCGATTAAATAAAGGGTTCCGTTTGAAATTCTATACAGGTTCCTCAGACCCCCGTCGATTAAATAAAGGGTTCCGTTTGAAATTCTGTGCAGGTTCCCCCAACCCCCGTCGATTAAATAAAGGGTTCCATTTGAAATTCTGTGCAGGTTCCCCCAACCCCCGTCGATTAAATAAAGGGTTCCGTTTGAAATTCTGTACAGGTTCCCCCAACCCCCGTCGATTAAATAAAGGGTTCCGTTTGAAATTCTGTGCAGGTTCCCCCAACCCCCGTCGATTAAATAAAGGGTTCCGTTTGAAATTCTGTACAGGTTCCCCCAACCCCCGTCGATTAAATAAAGGGTTCCGTTTGAAATTCTGTACAGGTTCCCCCAACCCCCGTCAATTAAATAAAGGGTTCCGTTTGAAATTCTGTGCAGGTTCTCCAAACCCCGTCGATTAAATAAAGGGTTCCATTTGAAATTCTGTGCAGGTTCCCCCAACCCCCGTCGATTAAATAAAGGGTTCCGTTTGAAATTCTGTGCAGGTTCCTCAGATCTCCGTCGATTAAATAAAGGGTTCCATTTGAAATTCTATGCAGGTTCCTCAGACCCCCGTCGATTAAATAAAGGGTTCCGTTTGAAATTCTGTACAGGTTCCCCCAACCCCCGTCGATTAAATAAAGGGTTCCGTTTGAAATTCTGTACAGGTTCCCCAAACCCCCGTCGATTAAATAAAGGGTTCCGTTTGAAATTCTGTACAGGTTCCCCCAACCCCCGTCGATTAAATAAAGGGTTCCGTTTGAAATTCTGTACAGGTTCCCCCAACCCCCGTCGATTAAATAAAGGGTTCCGTTTGAAATTCTGTACAGGTTCCCCCAACCCCCGTCGATTAAATAAAGGGTTCCGTTTGAAATTCTGTACAGGTTCCCCCAACCCCCGTCGATTAAATAAAGGGTTCCGTTTGAAATTCTATGCAGGTTCCCCCAACCCCCGTCGATTAAATAAAGGGTTCCGTTTGAAATTCTGTGCAGGTTCCTCAGATCTCCGTCGATTAAATAAAGGGTTCCATTTGAAATTCTATGCAGGTTCCTCAGACCCCCGTCGATTAAATAAAGGGTTCCGTTTGAAATTCTGTACAGGTTCCCCCAACCCCCGTCGATTAAATAAAGGGTTCCGTTTGAAATTCTGTACAGGTTCCCCCAACCCCCGTCGATTAAATAAAGGGTTCCGTTTGAAATTCTGTACAGGTTCCCCCAACCCCCGTCGATTAAATAAAGGGTTCCGTTTGAAATTCTGTACAGGTTCCCCCAACCCCCGTCGATTAAATAAAGGGTTCCGTTTGAAATTCTGTACAGGTTCCCCCAACCCACGTCGATTAAATAAAGGGTTCCGTTTGAAATTCTGTGCAGGTTCCTCAGATCTCCGTCGATTAAATAAAGGGTTCCATTTGAAATTCTATGCAGGTTCCTCAGACCCCCGTCGATTAAATAAAGGGTTCCGTTTGAAATTCTGTACAGGTTCCCCCAACCCCCGTCGATTAAATAAAGGGTTCCGTTTGAAATTCTGTACAGGTTCCCCCAACCCCTGTCGATTAAATAAAGGGTTCCGTTTGAAATTCTGTACAGGTTCCCCCAACCCCCGTCGATTAAATAAAGGGTTCCGTTTGAAATTCTGTACAGGTTCCCCCAACCCCCGTCGATTAAATAAAGGGTTCCGTTTGAAATTCTGTACAGGTTCCCCCAACCCCCGTCGATTAAATAAAGGGTTCCGTTTGAAATTCTGTACAGGTTCCCCCAACCCCCGTCGATTAAATAAAGGGTTCCGTTTGAAATTCTGTGCAGGTTCCTCAGATCTCCGTCGATTAAATAAAGGGTTCCATTTGAAATTCTATGCAGGTTCCTCAGACCCCCGTCGATTAAATAAAGGGTTCCGTTTGAAATTCTGTACAGGTTCCCCCAACCCCCGTCGATTAAATAAAGGGTTCCGTTTGAAATTCTGTACAGGTTCCCCCAACCCCCGTCGATTAAATAAAGGGTTCCGTTTGAAATTCTGTACAGGTTCCCCCAACCCCGTCGATTAAATAAAGGGTTCCGTTTGAAATTCTGTGCAGGTTCCCCCAACCCCCGTCGATTAAATAAAGGGTTCCATTTGAAATTCTGTGCAGGTTCCCCCAACCCCCGTCGATTAAATAAAGGGTTCCGTTTGAAATTCTGTGCAGGTTCCTCAGATCTCCGTCGATTAAATAAAGGGTTCCATTTGAAATTCTGTGCAGGTTCCTCAGACCCCCATCGATTAAATAAAGGGTTCCGTTTGTAATTCTGTGCAGGTTCCCCCAACCCCCGTCGATTAAATAAAGGGTTCCGTTTGAAATTCTGTACAGGTTCTCCAAACCCTGTCGATTAAATAAAGGGTTCCGTTTGAAATTCTGTGCAGGTTCCCGAGTTCAACAAGATGCCCATGCAGAAGGTCAGAGGTTATATAGACCGAAACGTGCGAATGACATCCAAGATGAGAACAGCAGTCTGAATAATACAAAGAACCAGTGAATAATTCTATTTTTTTATGGAAAAACAAATTTAAAAAATACAAGCGGGTGTAATTGAGAGATCTGCATCACCTTGGAGCATTCCCATTATGATTGTGGCGAAGAGGGATGGTGGACATCGCTTTTGCGTTAGTTTCAGGCAGTTGAATGCTGTCACCAAACTGCTGACAATGCTCTACCGCTGATCGCTGACATATTGGCCCTGTACGGCAAATCCACCTGCTTTGCGACCTTAGAGTTGAGGTCTGTGTATTAGCCCTTTAACCTTGGTGGGCAATCACCTTGAGATTGTGTCTCAATAAAAACACTGTTGTTCCCTATCACCTCATAAGGTTGGTCAGGAAGGACATCCAGTCTATAAAAATTTTGTCTCAATTAAGGAAATGTCTTTCAAAGAAAATTGGTCGAATTTCATCAACATAGGCTTATGTCAAGTTGATCGGTAAATTTATAGAAGTGCACCTTTCGTATTTCGACCCTAAAAAAAAAGTATCCTACTTTTTTGGGCAAATTACATGTAAACAGCCTCAACAAATATCCGCGCGCGCGGATATTTGTTGAGGCTGTTTACATGTAATTTGCCAAAAAAAGTAGAAACTTTTTTCTTAGGGGGTCGAAACACGAGAGGTGAGATTCGGTGGCCAAGAAATGGGTGCTCACTTTACGTATAACTTATTATAGGAAAGTGACCCCCCCTCCTAAAATCTAAAATAATAAAAATTTTCATAATTTTTTTTCATAGCGGATATTTGTTGAGGCTGTTTACATGTAAATTGCCCAAAAAAGTAGGATACTTTTTTTTTTAGGGGTCGAAATACGAAAGGTGCACTTCTATAAATTTACCAGTTGATCTAGGTCAATCCTGAAGGTCAGAAAAGTTTTTTAAAAAAATGTAATAAATAGAATTTTTAAAAAAATTAAAGTAAAAAATTAAATTTAAAAAATAAGGCTAAATAAACGATTTCTTAAAAAAAAATGTAGAATCATCTAAAAAATGCGAGAGCAAATAATTGATCGATCGGTTGGTTTAACAGTATATCAATTCGTCTGCGGCTTTGAGATAAATTGTGGAGGAGAGTCAACTTTATTATGTGGTTTTGCTTTTAAATGTTTTTTTTTCTTTCTTGATTTAAGCAATAACGTGTCTGCAGGTGTTTGTTTCTAAGTGCACTGCAAAACGCTTTGAAAGATAGATTTATATGATAAAATCATTACAATTACTTGGTATATTTTTTTTTAATTTCTTCCCGGAAGGATAAAGAGGCCAGAACAAACTGTGGTTTTATCTCTTTTTTTCATATTTTAAAAAACTTGTTAGCCTTAAACAATGCATATTGCCGCTGAAGCATAAGGGGTTACTCTAATAGGGGACATATTTATAGAGGGAGCAACCTAAGTGGGGAGTTGGGTAGCAAGATGTTTGTTCACATTAGATTTACATTTCTGCATGTTGCTATGGTCGGGGAAACAGGGAGGGAACTCCAAAGGCAAGCGGTCTCAGGGAAGAAGCTATTAGAGTAGAGAATCTCCCTTCTACAGGGAAGGGGTGGGATTTTGCAAGTAGTCGGGTGGGTTGGGGGTATTTACGTTAAGGAGGTACAAGTGCAGTAAGTTCGGAGCATATTCCATAGAAGTACTTGTAAAAAAAGCACAGGGATGTGACTGTGGTGTTGAGAGAGGCTCGAGCTTGGCAGACAGTAAGGGACCTATTAGGTTAGAAATTTTTTTTTATTCAACCCTGTCCAAAAGGGAGAGGCTAGTGGTTGGTGCACCAGCCAAGATGTGGCAACACTACTCCATGCATGGGTGAATGGTGGCCTTGTAGAGATATAGGATACTGGCAGGTGTGTGAAGTTTACTAGCCCAGTTAGCACTCAGAGATCAAGTGACCCTTTCTTGGGGTTAACACTTGATTTCTTCATGTGTTACATAGATATCTGAGTGTTCATTTCAGAATATTCTCTACTTTTATAACCTTGAGTAAGTAAAGCAACGAAGAATTATTTTCTTCTTGCCAATGAACCACATGGTTTTTGTTTTTTTTACTAACGGGTAACCACTTATCAAGGCCCCGCGGACCCTTGAGGAATACGGGTTAAAGAGATCGTCAGTTGGACGATGATCGCCACCTAATGGAGGACCTGAAAACAATGGATGGAATTAGCAGAAGATTACTTAAGACTACTTTATCATCCAAGAAGATGGCTTAACAAGTATTTGTTTACATTAGATTTGAAGACGACGATGCTGTAGTCGGTTGGGAAGCAGCCTCGTGGTATCTTGTTCCACAGATGTGATGTTCTAGCAAATAAAGTTTGTTCATCGAAATTTCGTTTGATTTTTGCTACAGAGGAATTGATTATCCAAGAGGACGGCTCAACAAGTATTTGTTTACATTAGACTTGAAGAGAACCATGTTGTAGTTGGTTGGGAAGCAGCCTCGTGGTATCTTGTTCCACAGATGGGATGTTCTAGGAAAGAAACTTTGTTCATGGGAGTTCCGTTTGGTTTTTGGTAGAGAGAGAGAAAGAGAGAAAAGGAGAGTGAGCGAGAGCAAGAGAGAGAGCGAAAGCGAGAGTGGGAAAGAGAGAGAGAGAGTGGGAAAGAAAGAGAGAGAGAGAGAGAGAGAGAGAGTGGGAAAGAGAGAGAGAGAGTGGGAAAGAGAGAGAGAGTGGGAAAGAGAGAGAAAGAGAGAAAGAGAAAGAGAGAAAGAGAAAGAGAGAAAGAGAGAGAAAGAAAGAGAGAAAGAGAGAGAAAGAAAGAGAGAAAGAGAGAGAAAGAGAGAAAGAGAGAGAAAGAGAGAGAAAGAAAGAGAGAAAGAGAAAGAAAGAGAGAAAGAGATAGAAAGAAAGAGAGAAAGAGATAGAAAGAAAGAGAGAAAGAGATAGAAAGAAAGAGAGAAAGAGATAGAAAGAAAGAGAGAAAGAGATAGAAAGAAAGAGAGAGAAAGAGAGAAAGAGAGAGAAAGAGAGAAAGAGAGAAAGAGAGGGAAAGAAAGAGAGAGATGGAAAGAGAGAGAGAGATGGAAAGAGAGAGAGAGATGGAAAGAGAGAGAGAGATGGAAAGAGAGAGAGAGAGATGGAAAGAGAGAGAGAGAGATGGAAAGAGAGAGAGAGAGATGGAAAGAGAGAGAGAGAGATGGAAAGAGAGAGAGAGAGATGGAAAGAGAGAGAGAGAGAAAGAGAGAGAGATGGAAAGAGAGAGAGATGGAAAGAGAGAGAGATGGAAAGAGAGAGAGAGAGATGGAAAGAGAGAGAGAGAGATGGAAAGAGAGAGAGAGAGATGGAAAGAGAGAGAGAGAGATGGAAAGAGAGAGAGAGAGATGGAAAGAGAGAGAGAGATGGAAAGAGAGAGAGAGATGGAAAGAGAGAGAGAGATGGAAAGAGAGAGAGAGAGATGGAAAGAGAGAGAGAGAGATGGAAAGAGAGAGAGAGAGATGGAAAGAGAGAGAGAGAGATGGAAAGAGAGAGAGAGAGAGATGGAAAGAGAGAGAGAGAGAGATGGAAAGAGAGAGAGAGAGATGGAAAGAGAGATGGAAAGAGAGAGAGAGAGATAGAAAGAGAGAGAGAGAGAGAGATAGAAAGAGAGCGAGAGAGAGAGAGAGAAAGAGAGCGAGAGAGAGAGAGAGCGAGAGAGCGAGAGAGAGAGAGAGCGAGAGAGCGAGAGAGAGAGAAAGAGAGCGAGAGAGAGAGAAAGAGAGCGAGAGAGAGAAAGAGAGCGAGAGAGAGAAAGAGAGCGAGAGAAAGAGAGCGAGAGAAAGAGAGAGAGCGAGAGAGAGATAAAGAGAGAGAGAGCGAGATAAAGAGAGAGAGAGCGAGATAAAGAGAGAGAGAGAGAGCGAGAGAGAGTGAGAAAAAGAGAAAGAGAGAGAAAGAGAGAAAAAGAGAAAGAGAGAGCAAATGAAAAGTTCTTTGCTGTGGTTGTAGCGAAACAAGTTCTTGCTATGAATATTTTACAGGAATTGGAGTTCAGTCGAGCACCTACCATGAACATAACGATACAGTTGAGAGAGGCTAGCAACATCGCTTCTGTGTGAAAGAGGATGTGGGGAAGAGAAAAGATCTTCCCCCACTAGATTCAGAGTCGCTTTTGTACACTGTCGACACAGGAAAGAGTGATGATAGAAATCACTTATAAATGTTATTAATTTGGCAGCCATGTTGGAAACTACATGAGCTTGCTAAGTAAAAGTGACAATAACAAATGTATAGGTAATAAATCTTACAATCAGGAAACACATGAGAAAATTAAGCAGATAAGTAGAAAAGTAAATTTTCTTGCGTTTGGTAATAGTTATTTGTTGTCTATTTGTTTGGTTTTTTTTTCACCCCTTTTTTCTTGTTAACTACACTGAACAATCACCGAATCCTTTTTGAAACTTAATATCATAAATAACTATGATATATACGGCATAATCACATTGACACACCGGTTCCCATTAGATCACAGAAGTTAAGCAACGTTGAGCCTGGTCAGTACTAAATGGGGGACCATTTGGGAATACCAGGTACTTATCCACTTATTTCGGCATTCTTTCCAGTCGTCTTGGATTTCTCCTTGCCACTAAAATCAAGCAATGCCGACTCATGAGAGGTGTGGCTGGCGACAGTGCAACCCTTGCTTCACAATTACACGCGCAGCCACCCTTACAGGAGGTATCCATTGTCTCTCAAGACTGAACAGGAGGCCATGATGATATATTACTTCTCCATCGTAGCTAGGATATTGGACTTTGAATCGGTCATGACTGAGGTCCAAGGGTTGAGCTCCAAAGTGTGTCAGTTGTATAAACCACACTGATGAGACTTTATAAGACAAAACATGTGTTTGCGAATATAAATATTTATGAAGTAAATAATATGTGTGTGTGTAGGTGTGCACGCTTTTATTATTACACATTAGGAGGCACATCCGGTATTGTCCGGGAATGAATAAGGACTCCTGTGTACTCGTACTCCCAACTCTGATCATCAATATTACAATTTTCATTCTTATTTTTTTAATTTCCAATCTAAATTGGTTAAGAGGAAATGAGTCTAATAGTTTTCTTCTATTTTTAAATTACTTATTAAACGCATTTTTATGTACAAATTTCAAATAATTAAAAATAATGCGTTATTCACAATCTCAACGAGTTTTCATTTTATGGACAATCATTATTCATACGAAGATGAAATAAAAAAAGAAAAATCATTTTTTATAAAATCATCAATAGCAATATAAATAAAAATGGAATCTGATTAAAAAAAAAAAAAAAAAGACAATAAAAAATAGTGAAAGTTTTCCTTGGCAATCAAACAAGAAATGTCTCAATGGGAAAGAAAAACAAATCAATTTTTGTTCCTGGTCAGTCTAACTTTCACAGCTTAAAATAGCCAAAATCAGTCGATACTCATACCTCAATGCTAGTTCTTATCTGATAGTTGGTATTTATCTGTCTGGCTGAAATCATAACAAAATTTCATGGGTAAATTGCCGTAGACCACCGAGAATATATATATGTGTGGGGGGGGGGGAGCATGCACATCTCAATTGCGGGTAACCGAGAAAAAGGCAGGCCAAAAGGAGATGTGGGGTGACTTCGTCAAAGACGACCTCAAGCAATGTCACATCGAAACCGCAATAGCTGAATGCTTAGAAAATGAGCTCCAGTATGTAGGAGAAAGGGGTTAAAAAAAAAAAAAAAAAAAAAAAAAAAAAAAAAATGGATGGTTTCATTCAATACTACCAAGATAAAGCTCCTTTCCTTTAACAATTCTAAAAAACTTTTTGAACCATGACTGGTAGCATCCTTCCTGAGTGCCCAATATTCAAACTCCTCAGCCTAACATTCACAGGCAACATGAATTAGAATGAATACATAAAAGATACTGCCAAGTCAGCTGCAAAGAACAAGGGCTCTGCCGGTCCAGAAAACTTCTCACACCTGTCATATCCTATATCTCTATTTTCCACTTTTCTGTTTAATCTAACTTTATTGTGGAAAATACCGTTTTTAACTTTATTTTTACACACCTAAATCGAATCTTGCTATACAGTCTCAACAGAACCAAATGTTTTCAGCAACTGTAACAGAAGCAATGTGCAAAATCTCTACCAGATAAAGTTGCGACGAGGTATCCAATCAAAAGTCTTTTCTTTCTTCTTCATTTACATAATTTCATTATTTACGTTATTCCCCTTCTCCTACCAGTTCTCATCTCATTCGTCCAGTATTTACATCATTATCCTCCTCCCGCCACTTCTCGTCTCATTCGCCCTCCTTCTCATCGTCTAAAACATTCCATGTGCAAACAAGCAAGAAAGATTATCAGTTTTAGTGTTATATAGAAATCGTTCCAGAAAACCTCTCTCACCTGTCAGTATCCTATATCTCTATAAAGCCACTATTCGCCCATGCATGGAGTATTTGTTGCCATATCTGGACTGGTGCATCAACCACTAGTGTCTCCCTCTTGGGCAGGGTGCAAAAAACAGTCTCAAATCTAATAAATCCTAGCCCCTGTCTCATCAGGTGAAGTATACAAGGGGGAGGGGGAAGAGAGAGAGAGGGATGGAGCATACAGGGAAAGAAAGAGAGGGATGGAGCATACAGGGAAAGAAAGAGAGGGATGGAGCATACAGGGAAAGAAAGAGAGAAGGGAAGCATACAGGGAAAGAAAGAGAGGGGGGGCATACAGGGAAAGAAAGAGAGGGGGGAGCATACAGGGAAAGAAAGAGAGGGGGGGAGCATACAGGGAAAGAAAGAGAGGGGGGGAGCATACAGGGAAAGAAAGAGAGGGGGGGAGCATACAGGGAAAGAAAGAGAGGGGGGAGCATACAGGGAAAGAAAGAGAGGGAGGGAGCATACAGGGAAAGAAAGAGAGGGAGGGAGCATACAGGGAAAGAAAGAGAGGGAGGGAGCATACAGGGAAAGAAAGAGAGGGAGGGAGGGAGCATACAGGGAAAGAAAGAGAGGGAGGGAGGGAGCATACAGGGAAAGAAAGAGAGAGAGGGAGCATACAGGGAAAGAAAGAGAGAGAGGGAGCATACAAGGAAAGAAAGAGAGGGGAGGGAGCATACAGGGAAAGAAAGAGAGGGAGGGAGCATACAGGGAAAGAAAGAGAGGGGAGGGAGCATACAGGGAAAGAAAGAGAGGGGAGGGAGCATACAGGGAAAGAAAGAGAGGGAGGGAGCATACAGGGAAAGAAAGAGAGGGAGGGAGCATACAGGGAAAGAAAGAGAGGGAGGGAGCATACAGGGAAAGAAAGAGAGGGAGGGAGCATACAGGGAAAGAAAGAGAGGGAGGGAGCATACAGGGAAAGAAAGAGAGAGGGGGGAGCATACAGGGAAAGAAAGAGAGAAGGGGAGCATACAGGGAAAGAAAGAGAGAAGGGGGGCATACAGGGAAAGAAAGAGAGAGGGGGAAGCATACAGGGAAAGAAAGAGAGGGAGGGAGGGAGCATACAGGGAAAGAAAGAGAGAGAGGGAGCATACAGGGAAAGAAAGAGAGAGAGGGAGCATACAAGGAAAGAAAGAGAGGGGAGGGAGCATACAGGGAAAGAAAGAGAGGGAGGGAGCATACAGGGAAAGAAAGAGAGGGGAGGGAGCATACAGGGAAAGAAAGAGAGGGGAGGGAGCATACAGGGAAAGAAAGAGAGGGAGGGAGCATACAGGGAAAGAAAGAGAGGGAGGGAGCATACAGGGAAAGAAAGAGAGGGAGGGAGCATACAGGGAAAGAAAGAGAGGGAGGGAGCATACAGGGAAAGAAAGAGAGGGAGGGAGCATACAGGGAAAGAAAGAGAGAGGGGGGAGCATACAGGGAAAGAAAGAGAGAAGGGGAGCATACAGGGAAAGAAAGAGAGAAGGGGGGCATACAGGGAAAGAAAGAGAGAGGGGGAAGCATACAGGGAAAGAAAGAGAGGGAGAGACAGAAAAAGACAGAAAGTTTTGTACTCCTTTTTTTAGTGTATATTTTACTCACAACAAGGCTCATCAACTGGTTGTTTTGAAGTGAACCCATTATTATCCGCCCAGACATTTAATACTTTACTGACATTTTTATAATCATTTATACCCCGTTGTTTTTTTCTCATGACACTTTTATGCATAACAAATGCACAGAAGAAAAATGGCAGCTACTTGCAAAGTTGGAGATTTCATAGGATTACAAATTCGATTTCTTTTTCTTAAAATAAAAGTTTTGTACACGAGTGAAAACAATAGAGATTTAAATCAAATATCTGTCTTGATTCTTTTAAACTATATACACACATTCCTTTAAAAGCAAAGTTAAATTTATATAATATATATATATATATATATATATATATATATTACTAGCAGAGCTACCCGGTATTGCCCAGGTTAGAGTGTAGGATAGCATCATATGCAACATCATGGTAGGGAGAGTTTACTATCTGCCTTTTGGCTAAGATCAAAGTGTAGTATCTGTTCCGATGGATACTGCACCCCATAGACTGGTATTGTCTTGGCCTTCGGAGCTTGATTTACGCTGGTCTATGGGTCTGTCCTGTGCAGTTCTAGGAGGTCCACCCTCCCAGGCTTCGCCTCCCCTCTTTGGGGAGGAGTAAGTTTATTGCTTACTGCCTGAGGCGCCCCGACTGGGGAATGCCGACGGGACTGCCCAGGCAATTTTTAATAGCCAGAGTGCTCACCTCTCGAGCGCTGGCTTTTCAAACCCCACTTTCCCGACCTTGGGTCACATATGTTCTCTCTTGAGAAAGCTATGGGTCAGAGCTATAAAAACTTCAAATAAATATATCTGATTTTAATCAAATTTAAACTACATGTATAAGACATTAATTTGGAGAGTTTTCCAAATTTCAGCTTCTTCTGACTATGTTAGCCGGCAAAACGAGGGGGAGGGGGGTGTTAGTAAGAAAGAAAAAAAGAAGAAAGTAGTATGGTGCTATGAGCATAGTGAAAAGGCACACAGTGTTCCTCATTCAATCTTGAGCAACGTAGAGTCTTCCTGCTAGTTTTTGATGAATTATATCTTTTCAATATTCGTTGTGTTGTCCAGTCAGTATCAACACTTGCAGATGTAAAAAAATAGTTGATTTAAATAATTTTTTGTTTATGTTCATCCATTAAAAAAAAGAGATCTTAGATCTAAAAGAAGAAGTTATGTTGACCACGGACGCAAGCGAAAAAGATTATAGCAATTATATAACAACAATGGCACCCAATAGTGTGGCGAATAGGCAGAGTGCAAAACTTACAGTTCATATTTAACCTTAAAAAAGTATTGCCAAAGCTCACATCTACAAGAATCTTAAAATGGGCAATTAAACTCATGACATTTGATTTCAACATCCTCCACTATATAATAAAAACTAATGTATATATATATATATATATATATATATATATATTTTAAGTGAATATTAAATGATTTTTACCTACAGACTCCTGTGTTTCAAGCTTTTTGCTATCATCAGTGTAAGAAGTGATAGTTTCAGACAGTCGGAGAATTCAAACCCTGTTACAGAATCAGCCTATACTCTGCAAGCTAGCGCTCTAACCTCATGGCCACAGGGAATTACCATGTAAAGAAAGGAAATTAAGTTCTATTTATGCTTAAGAACGCAGGCAACAGACAGTAGACAATTAAGAGGGTTCAACGAATGTTGTTTTTAAATATTTACGTACATAAAAGTTATCCATGGATACATGTTTCTGGCTATCTAGCCGTCATCAGCATGGTTGACTTAAGCAAGGATCGAACTCGAGACTAAAACAACAAAATACATATATATATACATATATATAAGCCCCTTTAAGAAATTGATGTTGAGCTCTGTTCAGGAAGTTAAAAATAGACTGTCACGTAGCTATATGCCATGTCCCAACAATGTTTGTAGAATACTCTTGAAGTCTACTGTCTGTGAAGGCATAAATAGGACTTAATTCCCTTTCTTCATGTGTAATTTCTTGTGGCCGGAGTCTAGACTGATTCTGTAACTGGGTTCAAATCTTGCGACTGTCTGAAATTATCATCTCCTATACTGATGATAGCAAAAGCTTGAAACGCCAGCGTATGTAGGTCAAAATAATTTAATATTTACTTCAATAAATATTGTTATAAGCCCATTTAAGAAATTGAAGTTAAAAATAGACTGTCACGTAGCTATATGCCATGTTCCGACAACGTTCGTAGAACATTCTCGATAAGTCTACTTTCTGTGCCCACTTTGTGAAGGCATAAATAGAATTACCTTTACGTGGTAATTTCTTGTGGCCGTGTGGTTAGAACGCTTGCTTGCGGCGTCTAGGGTGATTCTGTAACTGGGTTCAAATCTTGCGACTGTCTGAAATTATCATTTCCTACACTGATAATAGAAAAAGCTTTAAACGCCGGCGTATGTAGGTAAAAATAATTTAATATTTACTTATATATATATTACTAAATATATATCTGCTTCATCACATAAAATTTAGCGAGTAAAAAAAATTGACAGACGAAACCATTTCAAGTGTTTAGGGTAAGGGAGAAAACAACAAGTTTGACCGCTCCCCCATCGTTTCAAATCAATTTAGAAAGAAATCCTTAACTATTTCTAGTATAATGAGACATTTTCATTAATTATTCTTTCTTAACTTCTTTACCGACTGCGACATTTTTTTGTATGAATTTTATTGCAAACACTAACAAAGCATCATTTTTTTTTCTGTCATTTTTGATGATGGGTGTACACTGATAGTATACGTAAAACGAAATACAATCGCACATGTAGATGACCTAGCAAGACTAGAGTTTGATAAAGAAATGACAATAAAAAAAAAAAATCATTCAAATCTTTCTTCTTTATTTAACGTGTCTTTTCTGCATCAGATATGGTTGGCACGTTGGCCATGGCAGTACAAAATGACTTTCTCCATTAAATTCTTTTTTTTTTTTTTATTATGGAAATCGCTCCAGATAAGGCATGAAGCCACTTGATGTAAGGAACTAACAAGAATGAAATATGATTATCGCAAAGACAGAAGATGACTATTGGCCTTAGTCTTGAAAAGACCAAGGCTATAGGTAGGAGGAAAACAGTCAGCAGGAAGAGAGTTCCACAAGCCTGCAGGTCTTGGAAAGAAGCTACTGGAATAGGAAGCTGTGTTCCAATGAGGTATCAAAACAGCGAAATGCTATAATTTATGTTGGTTTCGATGTGCCATTGCTTACGAGTCATTTCAAGTTTTCCTCGGTTTGCGTTTTCCTCAATTACTCTCAATTGAGATGTGTTTACATTTGTTTACACAACCAGAGCTTCGTTCAACATGTCCATACTACTGGAAAGCAGAGAGTCAGAACTAGCTCTCTTGTCAAAACACACACCACAAACCCATCAAACCATAACCCTGTCATTTCTCTTCATCCTCAGAAATACCGAATTAGTGGGATCCCAGCATTGGCTCGTATGTTGTAAACTGGACCCCGAGTAACAATTGGAAGTGAACGACAGGCTTACCTCATGCAGTTCATACACGCAAGGTCGAACTGCTGATTGTCAAGGGTTTCCAACAGCTAAAAAATGGGCGATATAAACAAATAGTCAACAAATAAGTGTTACTAAAACCAATAAAACTTACTTTTCTACCTACCTGGATCATTTTTTGTGTTTTAAAGTATTTTTAAGTGCTTATTATTGCATGTTAATATTTCATTCAACATACCATCTTTTTAACTTGCTGAGGCAACATGGCCGACCACACTCTATGACTAATCTTAGCTTACTTCTGGAAAGTGTCTTACTTAATAGTTTAATGATCAAACAATACCGTGATCAATTTAACTTTATTTGACGCTCCTTTTGTTTGAGGATCTTTTTTGGAACATCCCAAATTATATATATTTTCATACTATTTTTAATATCTACTCATGTATTGAGTACTGTTGAAGTAAATACTGAAAATAAATATATATATACAACATATAGCACCTTTTTATATTATGTGTATATAAATGAAATAGTAATTATATAAATTCAGTAGAATACAAAATTTATGACATAATTAATATTCTGTAATTATCCTCCAAAAATCAACACTCAACAATATTTCTCTATATGTACACATGTTTCAGAAAATCTTAATCACTATTACACCAGGGTAAAACTTGACGAATTTATGATTTTTCCTCTTCAGCATATATTCTGTATCAATTTCAATTCAAATAATTTCCAGTGGAAATATTTTAAATCAGTTCAGAAACAAAACAAAGTTCAGATGAATAAATCTGATACATTTTTTCTATAATGAAAGCGCAAAAAGGTGAGCTTAACGTGAAGTCAAAAACATATTTCAGGATGAGATCCATTTAAAGAGCAATGATTAGCTTCAAAACAGTTTTTAATCGATTTTTCTTCAATAAACGAAGCTTACTTTCCTAAAAACGAATAGTCTAAATAGCAAATGGTGTTTGAACCATAAAACGATGTCGTTTTTTTATAATATTTAATTATTATGATAACTCAGTATTTCAAACGCTCTGCATTCTTCATCAGAAATGATGTTTTCTGGGGTATTTTTTCCAACACAGTAATGCATTCCTGACGAAGAACGCAGGGCATTTGAAATATTGAATTATCATAGCTTAAAAAAAAACAACATCGTTTTATGCTTCAACCACTACCCATCATCAGAATATCTCTAGAAGCATACGTGGAATATCAAACTAACCTCTCTCGATTATATATATATATACATATATATATATACACATATATATACACATATACATATACTTTATAGTTGCATTTCAAAGACCATAGAAAAAAATCAATCCAAAACCATAAGTTTCATTTATCGTTTCAATTTCTTTATTTTCATATTTAAGCAAATACCTGTATTTCTTCTTCGTTTCACAAAAATTTTTTTTTTTGTTCCAAATTTAATATTTTTCTTACGCGCGTTTCACAGCAAAGTCAAGAGAAATATATAGTCTTTAATTTAACTTGGCTGATCATCATAGAAATAGTTCATTTAATGGTAATAGGGAAACATATTATGCCAGAGAAAGGAAGAAGGAAAAAGTTTTAAAAGTCTTGTCAAAAATAACGGTAAGCCAAAATACATGAAAAAAACTCACTTGAAAACTGGTAACAAAAATCCAGCCCCCCCCCAAAAAAAAATTGCTCCTGAAATAAAAAATAACCTTTCAAACAGTCACCTATAATCAAAACGAACTTTGAATGCAACAATAAAGTATGCTCTGAAGCTTGTAATTAAACCTCATCGAGCTTGCAATTTGAAACATTTTCGGATATTATAAGAAGTATATACTTAAATATATATTTTTTATAAGAACTCACAAATATATATATATATATATTTGTCACCTTTATTTCTTGTCTATAATTCCCTCTTCTAAATTCCTTTTACACTTAACCAGTTTTCTGCTTCATATTTATGGCTTGCAAAGATGTTTATCATCTCTTCAACTGACATATGTTTACACAACAAAGAGGAGTTTGAATTATCTACTAGACACATCCTGTAAAAGGGTTTGTCAGGAAAACCTGGTATGAGGATACTTCACAAGTAAACCCTGACCAAATATTCAAAATAACATAGTATTCGAAGCCCAAATAAGATCTCCTCGGTTTGGCTACATGCCTATATGAGGATTGGTGCACCTTCTCTTAGTGATGTTACCTTAAGTAACAGCACTAAGCTGAATACTCCACCAGACCAGATGAATTCTTGTCTTGGAATCTGGTAAAACCAAGAGATCAAAAGAAATGTATACGCTAACATAATCAACTGGTCAATTGGAGAGAGGAAATTTAATGTTCTTCACTTCTTTACAAACTCAACGCTTGAGAGGTAAAAGAGAACTTTAATGAAACACTTGAATATCTATGTATCTCATATAGAGATCAAGTGTTAGGCCGAGGAAGGGGACCCCTTGATTTTTGAGAACTCCAACTGAAGTAAAATGACAACTGAAATAAAATGAAAGAAAAAAAGAAAGAAAAAAGATCTCGTTTGTCACTATTCCCCTTTCTAGTTTTACTTAGTCTTAGAAGCACTTAAGTGCCACTTACTTCTCGCGAATTAAAAGTAATCTCCAGAATCATTAATCTCTTTCATGTTGTCAGCAAAGTTTAAAAATATCACACTTTGTAATCATTTGGAATTATTAACTGCATTAACATGAAGTTTGTTAATTTAAATTTATTTTCATTTAAATTTCTTTTATTTTTTAAAAATTATTTCTGTTATGATGTGTATATCTTCTAAAGTAGATATTGACTTGCTACCAGCATTTACCAATGCCGGTTGGCATTGGGTTTTTGCTTCCATGTAATAGCGAGAAAAATACCCGTACCAGGACGGGTAAAATGAAATCCCCAAACAGAACAGTTTTGCAATTTAATACCCCGTTACGAAGATTAAAATCAAGATATAATCATGCTAAACCTTATGTCTAGAATCATTATTCGAATTTTGATTAAAATCCATTACATGATATTAATTCTAAAAAATGTCTAAAATCTAAGGCTTAAGAGGTCTTAAGATGAAATAAAAATTCAGGTAAACCTTGCTTATTTGTGTCTAATGACTATTGGTGAAATTTAATGCAAATCTAAAATATTTTCATTTTTAAACAAGAAATTATGCCCATATTATGCACTCTAAAAACCCTGTAAAATACTACAAAGAAGCTATAAACTGGGGAGTACTTATTAATTGATGTCTTATACCTGTTGTTTAAATGTTTAAAAAATTGGAGGTATCTAAGTTTTCATGAAAGAATACCACACACGTTTTATTCCCTTTGCATAAAACTAAATTAAACTAAATATAGCCCACATTACGACTCCTTACTTCTTGTCGCTGTGTTTCAAAATTCATAATGATCGGTGAATTAGTTTAGGAGTGAATCGTGTACATACAAATATAAACATATACAGTACACATACCTAACTTTATATAAATAGATATGAGGACAACATGGTTTCCCAGGAAGTATCTCTTCGGAAGTATCTGGATAAAAAAGAGACTAGTTGCTCTCTTCAATTAAAGATATGGGTCGAAGATTTGAGTGAGTTATAGAATACATACATACATTATATATATATATATATATATATATACGGCACAATCACGTTGACACACTGGTTCTCGTTAGATCACCAAAGTTAAGCGGCGTCGAGCCTGGCCAGTACTAAATGGGTGACCATTTGGGAATACCAGGTGCTGTATGTGCTCTCTGTTTATCTCGCCATTGTTTCCAGTCGTCTTGTATTACTACTTGCCATTGGAATCAAGCAATGCCGACCCAGGAGAGCGGTTGTTGGGGATTGCGCAACCCTTGCAATTATAAATTCCCTGGCCGGGCACTCATACATCAAAATTGACGGGAGAGTCCATCATACATATATTTTATTTATACAAACATTATTGGCTACATATGTGGATACATGTTTCAGTTGCCATTTTATTCAAAATCCAGCTTCTTCAGACCATTATTCTTGTGTATCGTTTAGCTGGAAATGGAGAGGGAAGGGTGGAGGAGGGAAGGTATGTGTCCGCTCAGACACATGTTACTTATCAATATTACCACACATTCCTACACTTGTGCTCATATACATACATATCCACAGACTCACATTTTCTCCCATCCATATGTCTTTCCAGTGATAGAGTTCTTATCTTTACTTATGGCTCATCTTCAAGTATTGTTTCATCCCAGTGAGCCTTTCAGGCGTTCTGTCTCTTTTGATGTTTGGTCAGTCGTTGGATCCCACACATTTATTAGCATACAAATAGAAGTAAAACCATGCATATATAAGAATTAACACATACATTTGCTAACAGATATATACCCACATATATATTATACATATCTCTCTCTCTCATATATATATATATATATATATATATACACACACACACATACATACATTATTTATGTATGTATTATATATATAAAAAACAAGCATTTAGATATTTCCCCCCACCCACTCTTCACACATATATTATACATACGAACGTACAGATATACACATATTATACACACGAACGTAGATATACACACATATATTATACATACGAACGTACAGATATACACATATATATTATACACACGAACGTACATATATACACATGTATATTATACACACGAACGTACATATATACACGTATATATTATACACACGAACGTACATATATACACATATATATTATACACACAAACGTACATATATACACATATATATTATACACACGAACGTACATATATACACGTATATATTATACACACGAACGTACATATATACACATATATATTATACACACGAACGTACATATATACACATATATATTATACACACAAACGTACATATATACACATATATATTATACACACAAACGTACATATATACACATGTATATTATACACACAAACGTACATATATACACATATATATTATACACACAAACGTACATATATACACATATATATTATACACACGAACGTACATATATACACATGTATATTATACACACGAACGTACATATATACACATATATATTATACACACGAACGTACATATATACACATGTATATTATACACACAAACGTACATATATACACATGTATATTATACACACAAACGTACATATATACACATGTATATTATACACACAAACGTACATATATACACATGTATATTATACACACAAACGTACATATATACACATGTATATTATACACACAAACGTACATATATACACATGTATATTATACACACAAACGTACATATATACACATGTATATTATACACACAAACGTACATATATACACATGTATATTATACACACAAACGTACATATATACACGTATATATTATACACACGAACGTACATATATACACGTATATATTATACACACGAACGTACATATATACACATGTATATTATACACACAAACGTACATATATACACATGTATATTATACACACAAACGTACATATATACACATGTATATTATACACACAAACGTACATATATACACATGTATATTATACACACAAACGTACATATATACACATGTATATTATACACACAAACGTACATATATACACATATATATTATACACACAAACGTACATATATACACATGTATATTATACACACAAACGTACATATATACACGTATATATTATACACACGAACGTACATATATACACGTATATATTATACACACGAACGTACATATATACACATATATATTATACACACAAACGTACATATATACACATGTATATTATACACACAAACGTACATATATACACATGTATATTATACACACAAACGTACATATATACACATGTATATTATACACACGAACGTACATATATACACATGTATATTATACACACAAACGTACATATATACACATATATATTATACACACAAACGTACATATATACACATGTATATTATACACACAAACGTACATATATACACGTATATATTATACACACGAACGTACATATATACACGTATATATTATACACACGAACGTACATATATACACATATATATTATACACACAAACGTACATATATACACATGTATATTATACACACAAACGTACATATATACACATGTATATTATACACACAAACGTACATATATACACATGTATATTATACACACGAACGTACATATATACACATGTATATTATACACACAAACGTACATATATACACATATATATTATACACACAAACGTACATATATACACATGTATATTATACACACAAACGTACATATATACACGTATATATTATACACACGAACGTACATATATACACGTATATATTATACACACGAACGTACATATATACACATATATATTATACACACAAACGTACATATATACACATATATATTATACACACAAACGTACATATATACACATGTATATTATACACACAAACGTACATATATACACATATATATTATACACACAAACGTACATATATACACATATATATTATACACACAAACGTACATATATACACATGTATATTATACACACAAACGTACATATATACACATGTATATTATACACACAAACGTACATATATACACATGTATATTATACACAGAAATGTACATATATACACATATATATTATACACAGAAACGTACATGTATACACATATATATTATACACACAAACGTACATATATACACGTATATATTTGGAATGCAATTGAACTTTGCTTGCTTTTATATATATATATATATATATATATATAAATAAATATCAGGGATGTGAGTGACCAATAACACCAAAAGCTGAAATCGAGACACCTGGAGGGTCACGGGCCTCCTACCAATTTCCCAACCAGGAGGGCCTTCTGAAATTGTTTTTTATTCTTTTTGCCAAGTTTTTTCAGGACTTTCCCCACATAATCGCCAAAAATAAGTAGAATCTTTATTTTGAGGGCAGGCAGGTGATTTAACAGTGTAAATCTACGATAGCTTTTATTTTTCATACTGAACGTATCGACTGATATTTTAACATCATTCTTGCTTTTCATTTCGTTAAATTCCGTTAAAATTAGCTTTCAGTGTAAAAAGAATGTTCAAAGATTGTTTTTGTGTGTAACAAAATTTCAAAACAATAAAAAAATGTTTACTCCATGAAATAAACAACAAAAAACATGCCGTTATACAGTGAGCTATTCGGCCTATACACTGTCCATTCGTGTTCTATGTTCATTCTTTCAATCATTTTTACATAAAATCATATCTGGAATTTAGTTGTACCATGTATAATGATATATTGAATCGTTATTTATCATTAGAATTAGGGTCCATAAGTGATAAATTCACAATTTTGATCCCATGAATGGCTGCGCTCCCAAGTTCTTATAGTTGCTGTATCAGTTGGGCCTGGGTGAATACCAGCGACGTGCAAGAACAGTAATTTTAGTGAATGAATCTCAAGTTTAAGTGAATTGTAAAGACGCATTAATAGTATTTATGTCTGATATAAACTTTCCTTTCAATTATCTGATGCATATTGACATCAAATTATAAGGATTACTCTCGTAAAAAATAACTTATTTTGATCAAATACTGAACGATACTACACTGTTGCAATGTACAATGTAATTATCTTCTTTACAGCATTACTATTTATTTATTTGGACTTTAGAATTCATACATATCATGATCATAAACCACTTCCAGGAAAGAAATGTCAAATATGGCGCCATCTTTGACGTTTCTTTTCTTTAGACAGATTGAAATTTTATTTTTATTTTTTTTGAGAAGGAGAGTGTTTCTCTCGAAATATCTAAAGATTTTCCACCATCCCGAATTTTATTAATATTGACAGTATGTCTTATATTTACTGATATTGTATGTGAAAGATTTAGTGAAAAAATAAATAGATACTTTTTTGAAGATTGATACCTCAAATATTGTCTTTGATTATGTCCATCTTTTTCGACATTACGGTTTCTGCATTGCTTTCAGCCTTAATAAATACCCAAATACTTATTCACCAGCAATGCTTCAAGCAAACTACTATTCCCTTTTTTGTTTCATTTTATTTCAGTTAAAGTTCTCAGAAATCAAGCGGGGCCCCTTCCTGGGGCTAACACTTGATCTCTATATGAGATACATACATATTCAAATGTTCCATTAATGTTCTCCTTTACCTGTCAAACGTTGAGTTAGTAAATAAGTTAAGAATATTTATTTTCCTCTCCAATTGAGCCGTGAACTATGTTATAGTACATCTTTCTTGAGGTCTCTTGTTTTACCGGATTCCAGGATAAGAATTCATCTAGTCTGGTGGAGTATCCAGCTAAGTGATGCTACTTGTAGGTAACATTAATTGGAAAAGGTGCACCATTCCTCGTATGAGCTCGTGTATACCTGTGTTGAGGGGATTTTATTTGGGCTTCAAATACTATGTAATTTTGAATATTTAGTCAGAGTTTACTTGTACGGGAAGTATATTCATGTCAGGTTATCCTGACAAACTCTTGTACAGAGAGACCGAAGGCACTCGAGGTTAGTGTCTAGTAGGTAATTCAAACTCCCTTATATATGTGTGTGTGTGTGTGTAATGCTGCTTTTTTATGGAAACTCGTGTTTGCATAAGTAATACCGTTATTAAATGAAACGGTTAATTTATCTACAGGGCTGGGAACATAGAAAATCCACAAAGAAAAAATGAGACCTGTACAGGACACTTGCTTGTGAAGACTGGCCCCCTTAGGATGGTGTCGACATAACCGTTCACCAGGTTATTTGAAAGCCGAATAGGCTCAGATGACCCAAATCTCTTGCTTTGCAAACAAAATTTCTTTGCATATCTCATTAGTAAACCATAGGTCATACCTGGAAAACTCCTCCCTCCCATTCTATCCTACCACAACCACATCTCCTCTCATCTCTGCAAATGAGCCTGTAGTATGCACTTAAATAGATATTGATTTTGTCAAGATTCTCAACAGTACGAATCAAGGAATACTGAAATGCTTAGTTTCAATAGAGGTTCGTTCGTCTTTGAAATGGAGAGCAGTGAAATACAGTTCGGAGGAAATGCTCACCTTTTCAGGTGTTTGGTTGGCATTCAGTTTACCTGTTGTTCATGTTTACTGATATAAAACGCAAAATACTTTTTTCCATAGAAATAGCAATGAAGTAGCATCTATGACTTGTAAAAAAAAGAGAAGACGAGAGGAAGAAAAAATAAAAAAAAATAAAAGTCATTTATCATTTAGATAAAAAATAAAAAAGATAAAACAAATACATTTGTCCTTATTTACTTGTCTTCCCACAAGGGCAAAGTTGATACAAGGTCCGTTCTTAATATAGGGAAACTCCAACTACCCCTCCCCCCTCCCCCCCAATTGGCACGAATGAAGGAATCTTGGACGTCAAACAATAAACAAACTTCAGGGTGTCATTCTTTTTGTTTTTTCAGCAGACTTCGGAGTGTCATTCTTTTTGTTTTTTCAGCAGACTTCGGAGTGTCATTCTTTTTGTTTTTTCAGCAGACTTCGGAGTGTCATTCTTTTTGTTTTTTCAGCAGACTCCAGAGTGTCATTCTTTTTTATTAGAGCAGGCTCCGAAGTGTCATTCTTTTTTATTAGAGCAGGCTCCGAAGTGTCATTCTTTTTTATTAGAGCAGGCTCCGAAGTGTCATTCTTTTTTATTAGAGCAGGCTCCGAAGTGTCATTCTTTTTTATTAGAGCAGGCTCCGAAGTGTCATTCTTTTTTATTAGAGCAGGCTCCGAAGTGTCATTCTTTTTTATTAGAGCAGGCTCCGAAGTGTCATTCTTTTTTATTAGAGCAGGCTCCGAAGTGTCATTCTTTTTTATTAGAGCAGGCTCCGAAGTGTCATTTTTTTTTATTAGAGCAGGCTCCGAAGTGTCATTCTTTTTTATTAGAGCAGGCTCCGAAGTGTCATTCTTTTTTATTAGAGCAGGCTCCGAAGTGTCATTCTTTTTTATTAGAGCAGGCTCCGAAGTGTCATTCTTTTTTATTAGAGCAGGCTCCGAAGTGTCATTCTTTTTTATTAGAGCAGGCTCCGAAGTGTCATTCTTTTTTATTAGAGCAGGCTCCGAAGTGTCATTCTTTTTTATTAGAGCAGGCTCCGAAGTGTCATTCTTTTTTATTAGAGCAGGCTCCGAAGTGTCATTCTTTTTTATTAGAGCAGGCTCCGAAGTGTCATTCTTTTTTATTAGAGCAGGCTCCGAAGTGTCATTCTTTTTTATTAGAGCAGGCTCCGAAGTGTCATTCTTTTTTATTAGAGCAGGCTCCGAAGTGTCATTCTTTTTTATTAGAGCAGGCTCCGAAGTGTCATTCTTTTTTATTAGAGCAGGCTCCGAAGTGTCATTCTTTTTTATTAGAGCAGGCTCCGAAGTGTCATTCTTTTTTATTAGAGCAGGCTCCGAAGTGTCATTCTTTTTTATTAGAGCAGACTGCCCATGTCTACCTAGTGACCGTACACCTTAGTGTCAAGGAAGTTAAAACAGTTTTAGTTCTGCGCAGGGCATCTCAAAAATGCTGAATTCGACATAAAAACCAACCTTGTGTTAAATGTCCAACATAAAAGCCAACCTTGTGACAATCTGCCCCGTCATGAGAAAGCGAGTAAATACTCACACAGAAACACACGTTTGATCCAAAATTAAACAAAAACATTCTTGTTTGGTAATTAAAAGTTATTTTGGGATACAATCTAAGCGGAATTCGACATGTGAAATATTAGCAAAAAATAAACGCTGTAGACCAGTTACATAAAACAAAATCAGATAAGAACAAAAATAGAATCGATTTCCTATTTTAGAGATAAATCATTTTTTTTTTTAAACAATGTTGTCATTCGATATGAAAAGAGAGAAAGGATAATGAGAAAAGTTGAAGTTTTTAAGATCTAGAATTTTCTCTTGTTTTTTTTATTTATTTAATAAATCAAATTTTATATATAACTAGCTAAATTTTATTTTTAATGTAATTAAAAACTTTTACTGTAGGCAGAACGATCTATGCAAAATGTAAGCAATGGTACCAAATGTACTTTGGTAGCACAATTAACCACCGAATTATGACTGTTCGAAGTTTGTTGGACATTAGAAAACTTGCCACTTTATGTGTAGTAGCCGTATGTTAGATGTAGTAGCCGTAGTGCACAGATGAAAAATCCTTACAAAAGGTAATGTCATCTTTTTGTGGTAAATTAAAATTAATCATAAATAGAAACAATTATTAGATCAAACCAGCCTAAAAATTGGGAAAAATCACATTACCTCTTAAAAAAAAAAAAAAAAAAACCTACAAAAATTACACAGAAGCACAACCTATTTATATAAGATTCATTTCAACAGCTAACACATTGAATACTCATAATATGATGCAAAGCACAATAGAAGTCAAGCAAGATCTTCTGTAAATCAATAAAAAGAAACCCCTCAGATTTAGACCATGTAAAATCAGACGGAACCACAATTTTATAATAGGGAAAAGATTTAATTCACTAAAGCTTTCAACTTTGATTCTTTTTGTAAAAGAGAACTTAAAACCCTATATTATGCCAACCATATTGACGAGTGACCCTATGGAGCTGGTTTTATATGCATAGATACAATATCATATGTATTAAGTTGAAAAACACCAACATTAAAAAATAAATCATCCATCACCGAAAATATTAACCTAACTTGAAGTAGCCTGGATAAAAACCCTATTAATGACATAATTAAAAGAATTGTACATTTATAAAGTGAAAAGATTTCAAAATAAATAAAGGTGTTATCTGAAGTTGAAATTGAAGGGAATTTCACTAGATTTACCTATTCAAACCAAACTAAACTGACTGGTTTGTGATACCTAATATATGTTCAACAATGAATGCATTTTAGCATTAAGTGTGCTTCTTTCTGTTTAACCTGAAAGCAGCAGACGATATGAACAGGTTACGTCACAGGTGACGTCACAGGTGACGTCACTCAAAAGAAGTGATAGCATATATATTATCGATCTACTTAATCTTTAAAAAGTATGCTTTTCATGTTTATATATTTGTATGTACAGGATTCACTCCTAAACTAATTAACCGATCATTATGAATTTTGGTACTAGATGTAAAGTGAGTATTGGTTTACTCCTCTCCAGGAGTTAGGCACAAGGCCAGTTTTTATCTTACTCCCACAAGTAAGATGTGACCCAAGGTCGGGTCGGAAAAGTGGGGTTTAAAAATTGCCTGGGCAGCCCCGTCGGCATTCCCTGGTAGGGGCGTCTCAGGCAGTAAGCAATAAACTTACTCCTCCCCAAAGAAAGGAGGCGAAGCCTGGGAGGGTGGACCTCCTAGAACTGCACAGGACAGACCCATAGACCGGCGTAAATCAAGCCCCGAAGGCCAAGACAATACCCGTCTATGGGGTGCAGTATCCATCGGAACAGATACTACACTTTGATCTTAGCCAAAAGGCCAAGTATAGTGAGTAATGTAGGCAATATTTAGTTTAATTTATTTTTATGCAAAGAGAGTGAAAGTCCTTTGTGAAAATTCAAATACTTCCAATTTTTGTGAAACTTTAGGTATGAGACATCAATTAATAAATATTCCTTTGGGATATTTTAAAGTGTTTTAGGAGTAATAATATGAGCACAACCTCCCATTCAAAAATTCAGAATATTCAGATTTGCATTGAATTTAATCCATAGTCATTAGACACCAATTAAGCAAGATTCCCCGAATTTCAATTTCTTTTTAAGGATTACTAAACTGATGACTTAGATTTGAGACATTTTTCTAGAATCAGAATCCTGTAATAGATTTTGATTAAAATCGGAATAACGATTCTAGACATAAGGTTTAGTATCATTATACCTTTATTTTAATCTTCATAAAGGGTCATAAAACTGGTGCAAAACTGCTCTGTCCGGGGAATTCATTTTACCTGTCTTGGAATCGGTATTCTTATAATTCAATATATTACCGAGAGATTCCATAGAGAGGAAGGTGGTAATAGCATAAAATGTTTACAGGCCTCCAGTATAGACAGAACTAATGTGTGCAGGAAGCTCACATATTGAAATCATTTATCGCAAGACGAGTATAATTTAGAAATTCAAACTAGAAAAACGTTTCAGACGTTATTTCTGAAGACAGATTCAAATAAAATAAAACATTAATTGCAGGTAAAAAACAATACGATAAAAAAATGAGAGAAAGCTCCAATTAAGTGTGGATAAAAAGAGAATTCATAATGCAGGTTTTTATTCATACAAAGTAATAGAAATTCTACACCGGAAAATCAATTATTTCTGTGTGTTGAACACTGAAATATCTATGTGTGTGTGTGTGTGTGTGGGGGGGGTATACGATATAGAGTTCAGTAAGGTTATATGTATAACAGTTATTTGAGAAAGGGGAGGGAGAGAAGGAGTGAAAACATTTTCTTTAATTAACCAACTTTACCAAATAAACATTACCCCATAGGTAAGAATTTATTTCCCAAGAATATTTTCTTAGAAGCAAATATTTTTAGTGATCCCATAGCAAGGCACTATGTTTTAATCACTTGAAGATTCTTGAACAAAAATTATAATATATATATATATATATATATATATATATATATATATATATATATATATATATATATATAAAGGTAAAGGTAAAGGTCGCATAGCCTGGACGCGCACGAGTGTCGTTGCCGACATCGCACACTGCCCATGGCCGTAGCGGCGGTGATTTGTTAAGAATCACTGTGTCTAGGGCACAGCATATGGAAGGCGGAGCCCATCCCTCTCCTTCCGCTGCCTTGAACCTTCCCTGAGTTTTAGTCAGGTACCCATTTACTGCTGGGTGGACAGAGGGAGTTTTCAGACCCGAAAATTTGCATGCCATGAGTGGGATCGAACATATATGTGGATATGGATATATAATATATATATATATATATATATATATGTGGATATGGATATATATATATGTGGATATGGATATATATATATATATATATATATGGATAATGAAGTGATGAAGTTGATAAAATTTGTATAGTTTACAGATTTATTTATTCATTCATTCATCAAGTGTTCAAACAGGGAATACACAGAAAAAGACCTTTAAACCATGGCTTTTCAAAGATAAGATTATCTGCAACCTTAAAATACAATTTCTTGGAGCACAGAAAGTTTGTGAAACTCGTAGAACATTATTCGACATTTTTGTTTAAACTATGTAAACATTTTGAATCATTTGAATTTGATACATTCTGCCCATAATTCGAGGCATGTTTGATCTTTTTCAGGACTTAAATCGAGACATTTTCCCCCCTTTTTATATTTTTCAAAATTCTTCACATTTGCATTTTCAAGATATTCACCTCTAATAGTTAATTAATATTCAATTACTATTGGTCGGACCTTCTGACGATAAAAGTGTTATCTTTGAAAAGTCGTCTTTTTGTATGTGTATTCCTTGTTTGAACACTTGATGAATTAATAAATCTGTACACTATACAAATTTTATCCAATTTATCACCCATTTATAAATGCTCTATACAATATATTGAGCTTTACAATATCTCGATAGGATATATAATTCTTGATCTTTTCATTATCCATTTATATATATATATATATATATATATATATATATATATATATATATAAAGTCAACAATGCCACCCACACTACGGACTTCTTTAAATGTGAAGATGCTGGGATGGACACACACGAGTAACATGTAAACATTTCTTCATCTTATTGGCTATACTCTTTTTTTTTCTCCTGCTACCCCAACCCACCGTACACACACATACCTTTCAATACACCGAAGAGAGCCGAAGGAACAGATGAAAATTCTGTTATTTTAGAAAAAAGATTTTTTTTAAAGACATTTTGTATTCCTATATGTCAACAAATAAGAAATAAATAGGGAAAAGATAGGGAGAGTAGAAAATGGACATTTGGTTTACTTTCGGCAGCCTATGAACTCTCGCTTCCCTTATTTTGTCCCTTAGTCCTCACATTCCAAGAGTAATGTTTCTGACAAAGGGGGAAGAATAGCTGTATATATATATATATATATATATATATATATATATATATATATAAAGTAGAGCCAGTCTCTTCATTGATATATAAACGCTAAATAGCCTTTTTCATACAATTCCAATATTTAATTCTGTTTTGCCATAATCAACTGCCGCAAACAGTGCCATGTTCTTGAATCAATTTTATTAAAAACATTCAATCCTGATCAAAATTTTATTTTTGCTTACTTTGTTATTCAGAAGAGGTAGGAGTTTTTCTCCTATAAAAAATGTACTCATACCGCCACTCATTAACAAGCAGAAGATTTTTAGTAACAAATGTCTTTGCCGATGCATTGTTCTTTGATTTCTGCAGTAAATGGAAATAATATCAAAATACATTTTGTATTTTATAACATTAAAAAATGTTATTTTATTTAATTTTAATAAATAAATAAATAAATATAATCATAATTTCTATTTGATGAAAACAAAGAAATTTAGAATTTGAACAATCATTCACTGAATAAATGACGTCCGAAAAATCTTACCCGGCTAAATTGTTATGGTAATATTTTAATTTCTATTTATAAAGTTATTGGATGTAGATAACTTTCAAATCTTTCAAAATGTGAGGATTTTTTATAGTTATTTTTAAAACTAAAACATTGTAGAGTGAATTCCTATTTCAGTCATCTAAATTATTTAGAATGAAATGGGTTTCGGCTAACTTAATGAATAATTTTGTACTTTCTTTCATTTTGAGTGTGTCGATGTGTGTGTTGGAGGAGGGACTATTAACATCGTCGTCACATTCTTTGTTATGGTGCTGTACCTACCTACAAAGAACTAATGGACTCGTCCACCTTATAAATACGGGAAGCACGTGACACTTGTTCGCTTCTTCCCAGGCAAACCAGCAATGGCGGTTGAGAGCAACCTCTCCTTGTAATATCTTTCTTTCTATTATATAATATATACCTTTGTTCATTTAAACCATGTGTTCTTGTGTCATTCATTCAGCTTTACCCAGGTCCACAACATTCTTTATTAAACTTACATGTTTACCAAATGTGTCGCAGATGGTGAAATTAAAGTTTAAAAACCTTTCAGTTTATTCTTGAATGGTTTTTTAAGAAATAGGATTTTAAGAGTAAAATTTAAATATTATGGTATCATCCCAGGTGGCTTGAGAAGTTGCTGGCACTCATGTTGAATTCTAAATGAAACCCCATGTCATACACTTTATCATATTCATTTTCTTGTAGGAATTGTATTTATTTATTAAGGGCATTTAATAATAGGGAGTCACTTTTCGATCACTCTGCACCATACTTTATATATTTCATGCTATGTAAAAGCGTCTAAGAGCGAGACAAAAGAACAAAGTAATTACTAAAACATGTTCTATGTATATAGTTTACTATTATGTAAAAGTGTGTAAAGGAGAAACTAATTAAGATGGCGATTATTACATACACACTTCTTTGATCTAGTTTTTTCTATTTGTTTTTCTTACCAATATAAATAAGATAAAAATGAAAAGATAAGTCTTCTAAAAATGCCTTTTTCTCCCTACCATTTCACATACCTCTACAGATTTATGTGAGTTTGGTCTCATTAAGCCTTATCCTCAAGTGTTTTTTTGGCCTTGATAAGTAGTGACTCATTAATAAAACAAGTTTTTTTTAGGTTGGCTTGCTTTACAGCATATCAACCATTTTGAGGTTTATAAAAGCAATAATCATTCGAAACGATTCATTACATACGACTTATTGAACATAAGTTTCTATTTTTCTCATAACTGTGATTAAACTGTCGGTTTTACGGAATATCAACCCTATAAGTCATTTTGGGTCATGCGATGCATGTAGCAGTACAGGATTAAGTTTTACTTTGTCATGAATTATAAAATCAATAAGGATGTAAGGAAAACAACCCAATTCATATTTTCGTTTGTTTGATGAAAAGTTGCTCCCCTTTTATAGTTTCCTTCTTCAGTTATTGAAGACAAATAAAAGGCACAAAAATCAAAAGAAGTGTCTATCTTAAAGATACAATATGCATAGGCAATAGCAAAACTGTAACAATATGAATAATTAGGGCAATAGTTTCTTTGTTTGAAGTTGGAAACTCTTCTTGGTATGAGTTGTGGTTGTGATCTCCTAAATCTTGTAGAAAGACACGAGTGTTGAACTAGGGTTTTGGGACACTGTTGATCAAGCACGACAGATGCTCCATTATGCTGTTCCGATACTTTTGTTATTTGTTGTTCTATTATTCCAGTATCCACCCTACTGGCCTTGTTTGATATGAAACAAAGGATCACCAAGTTTTGGCTAAAAGGACAAACTTCCTCTCTACAATTTAAATCAATTTTATTCAAACAGTTTCATCAACATGAAACATGGCCAGGAAAGAGTTATCAAAACCAGAATATAAAATAGGTCGAGTCCGGCGACGGATATGTACTATAGAAATGGAATTGAATCCGTGAGTTTCAACTCGTCTAGCAAAGCCGAGGAGAGGAATATAACGTCAAAAAGAGATCCCCCCAAAAAACATGTCCAGAAATCACGTGGTTTCACCGACCTCTGCTTTGAGGTCACCTCTAACCTTTAAGGTGCCACTCAAACCCTTCCATCCAAACATGGCTTTCACGGTGTAACATGCATCTAAGGAGTTTAGCATCAAAGTGAGTGGACACTGTTTTTGAGGCCTCTACCACCTTACGACGGTTTGAAGAAGATTCAATTCATCTATATGTAAATTACTGTAAAGATTATGGTAAAAAGTAAACCAAATCCCAGTTCAAATAATGGAGCTATTTGTTGTTGTTTTTAATTGCTTCTATTATTTTAGCCACAAGGAGAAAGAAGAAAAGATCTAAATCTCTACGACTGCTATCATCACTACGACCACCTTTACCAGCCTTTGGATCTCCTTCCCTGCTCCCTGTTTCTCTGACGTACCAACATGCAGAAATTTAAAACTAATGTAAACAGACATCTCACTACACAGCTCCCAACTTAGGATGACACCCAGAACCTACACCCTAATTCTCAGTAGCCCCTTACGTCTACAGTGGCGGTCTGCCTTGTTTGGGGTGAAATATGTTGAAAAAAAAAAAAAAAAAAAAAAAAGTTACCAGTTGAGCCGATTACTTATGTGTCAACGAGAGACTCAATTGTTTTCCCCTGAACAAAAAGATTACAAGCCACCTGGTGGAGATTGAAGAATTCCCCATGTAATGTTACATGGGATCAAGAAGTTTTTGTTTTTTTTAATTTGAAATTGAAAAAGAAAAATAATCTTTTTTCAAAAAAAAAATTTTTTTTAATGTTATCTATCTTCTTGATTCAATTAAAATTTCTCCAACGAGCATTTTCATCAGGCGATTAACGATAAACTAACCCTTTCTCAAAGAGAAGATAAAGCCTGGGAAGGTGGACCTCCTGAGACTGAAGAGGACCATACCTCAGCCCAACAGCAACAAAGCCACTTTCGGACTGATTGTCAAGGACGAATCCATAACTAGTGCGAACAAAATTAAGTTGATTGAACTTATTCTATAGACACACCATCTTTTTTATATACTGTTTATGTATATGCGATATCAGAGTTGCAAGGTTAACTAATTTGCATATTGGTTTTGAAAAAGATACTTTTATTAATTAACTATTATTTGTTATTGTTTTCTAATTTAATGATTTTGTAAATTTTAATATAATAAATAGTTCTATTTTGCAATATTGTTTTTATTGCCTAGGCAAATATTTAGCATTTGTTTTCAAATGTTCCTTTTTTAGAGCGACCGACTTGATTTTTCTTAATTGCAAGTGAAAAGGCAAATTGGTTTCTTCTTTATTTTCCTTTCTTTAGGTCATATTTAAAATGTGAATGCATCTATTTCGAAATTACCAAAACGTTAATGGTTTGTGTTTACAACAGAGTTCTGAATGAAAAGTTTATTTTAAATTAGCCGGGCTACACAGTATTGCCCGGGAGAATAGTAATTTAATTTTTATAAATCACAATTGATTTCTTACTGTTGTCACATGCGAGGTAACTCTTACTGTAAAAACCGAAACAACTAATTGAGATAAAACTTACAATAAAAAAACAAAAATAAATATGCAAGTTAAATCTTAACGAAATACCCGAGTAAAGTTAAAAAGAAAACGCGAAATAAGTTTTACTTAATAAAATAAACTAATCCTCTCTCTCTCTCTCTCTCTCTCTCTCTCATTTATAAATAAAACATCTGATTAATTCATATTTTAGTCACAAAAATATTAAGAACCAAGGAATATTTTTTGGTGTCTATTAAAAGTGAAAGAAATTATTTCCTTTATTTTCTATTAGCAGTTATTAAGATTAAGCCTCCCTTGCTTTGCTCATAGAAATGAATTTAAATATGTGATTATTGAAGAAAGCCGGACACATGCACATTCACTTTTATTATTTTCAATAAATGTTTCAAGTAGTGAAGTTGGCAGAGCTAGCCAATATACTATAAAATGAAAATACTATCTAAAGTTTTTCAGTTCATAGAATTTGGACTCTTTCAAAAAATAGATATAGAGAGAGAGTCAATAAAGTCTGGACACACATGTAAAAAAAAGGAATCAGTTGAAATTTACTTGCTTTTTAACTGCAGCAATATATAGCAAAAGGCCGGTAGGTGGGGGAACCATCCCCCCCCCCCTCTCAAGGGGCACTCTGATTAGTTGAGAATTAACATGTCGGCATTCTCTGGTATGAGGCGTCTCACACGATCAGCAATAAACCACCATCCCTCCAAAAGGAGGAGGTAATACCTGGGAGAGTTCACCTAGGACCGAGCTGGACTATACCTCATTCCCATAAAGTGTCTGATGGTTAAAGTCAGCTCCTAGGTTGTCAGAATTGCACCAAGGCTGATATGACGACTAGCGAATATCCAATTATCTTATGTGCCCAGACTTTACAAACACTCTGAAGAAGAAAAATGTGTGAAAACACAGTTCTACAAATTCAACAAGTTTTGCTTTTATTAAGTTGAATAATTTTGGGTACTTCTGCCGTTTACGGACCGTACTGAAATAATAACGTTATTATTTAGAGAGGGGGGGGAGCGTTGTTAACTATTCTGTACTTTCACCTAACAATTTGATAAACAAAAGATACCGTAAAAATTGAAAATCCTAGCACGGTTCGTAAACTGCAAAAGTATCTGAATTTGATTTTTTTTATTGAAGTCGTTCTACACAAGGTGTGAAGCCACTTGACGTAAGGAGCTTAAAAAAAAAAGATGATTAACGCAATGACAGGAAATGCCTTAAAAGTAGGAGGAAAACAGTCAGCAGGAAGAGAGTTCAACAAGCCTGCTGTTCTTGGAAAGAAGCTACTGGAATAGGAAGATGTTTTATAATGAGGTACCTGAACAGCGAATTGATGAAGACCACTAGACCAATGAGGCAAACGAGCTGAACAAAGGAAGCGGGGAATTAATCAGATAATTCTGAAGAACACATGCCATACTAGTATTTACAGAAGAGATTAAGACTAGCAACCCGTGAGTGAGAGAGAGGGTGTATTGAAAATACAGTTACAAATACATCTATTCAAAATAAAGCAAAAAAAAAAAAGAAAAAAAAAAGTATTTTATTTGTACTTTTACTATAAAATGAAACTATCATCTAAAATTCTTACATTTCATAAAAATTTAGTTTCAATGAAAAAAATAACCGTGAAATTTACATGGGTTCCGCTAGTTTATAAATTATTAGTGAAAGAAAAAGATTTCTCATGTTCGAGTCGGACGGTTTAAAATTTCAGGAGTTGGAATCAGAGTCGAGCATTTGAGCAACGGACTCCGCAGTTTGGTTACCATATTCAATAACAGATTGTGTCTATTGTTTCAGTTGCAAGTTATTTTCTGATACTTTTAAGTGAGAGCATGAACTGACAAGGACAGTAAAAGACTGGTACAAAGCGACTAAGCCGTTATTGCTATATGAGGAAAGAAATACAATCACATTAATAAGCAAATGGAGGGAACGAGAGGACAGGGGAAGAAAAGTTACAACGAAAACAAAAGAAAACCTAATAGATGATGAGAGAATCAAGCACTTAAGGAAAAAAATAGGAGGAGGGGGAAGAGGAGGAGGGGAGAGAGAAGAGGAGGAGAGGGAAAAGAAAAAAGAAAGAGAAAAGAAAAAAGAGAAAAGAAAAAAAAAGAAAAATGAAAGAAAAGAGAAAAAAGAGAACAGAAAAAAAAAGGAAGAGAAAATTGAAACAACAAAAAAAAGAAAGAAAAAGGAACAGAAATATTGGCACAATGTTTTTTTAGAAAGATTGATTTCCTAAGAATCTTGGTTGGGATCCAAGGATGTTCTGCATGATCAATAAAAAATAGAAATCTTTTTAAAGTTGATATTTATATGTTAGAAAGAACAAAAAGGTCTTAAGATTAAAAAAACAAACATGTGTCCCTTCAATCCGTGTTTAGAAATGAAAATGCTATTTCAAACTTAACCTCACAGACCTACGAAAATGTTATTTCAAACTCAAGAATGATGAATCTATGAAAATGCTATTACAAACTTAAGCATGACAGACCAATAAAAATGCTATTTCAAACTCAAGAATGATGAATCTATGAAAATGCTATTACAAACTTAAGCATGACAGACCAATAAAAATGCTATTTCAAACTCAAGAATGATGAATCTATGAAAATGCTATTACAAACTTAAGCATGACAGACCAATAAAAATGCTATTTCAAACTCAAGAATGATGAATCTATGAAAATGCTATTACAAACTTAAGCATGACAGACCAATAAAAATGCTATTTCAAACTCAAGAATGATGAATCTATGAAAATGCTATTACAAACTTAAGCATGACAGACCAATAAAAATGCTATTTCAAACTCAAGAATGATGAATCTATGAAAATGCTATTACAAACTTAAGCATGACAGACCAATAAAAATGCTATTTCAAACTCAAGAATGATGAATCTATGAAAATGCTATTACAAACTTAAGCATGACAGACCAATAAAAATGCTATTTCAAACTCAAGAATGATGAATCTATGAAAATGCTATTACAAACTTAAGCATGACAGACCAATAAAAATGCTATTTCAAACTCAAGAATGATGAATCTATGAAAATGCTATTACAAACTTAAGCATGACAGACCAATAAAAATGCTATTTCAAACTCAAGAATGATGAATCTATGAAAATGCTATTACAAACTTAAGCATGACAGACCAATAAAAATGCTATTTCAAACTCAAGAATGATGAATCTATGAAAATGCTATTACAAACTTAAGCATGACAGACCAATAAAAATGCTATTTCAAACTCAAGAATGATGAATCTATGAAAATGCTATTACAAACTTAAGCATGACAGACCAATAAAAATGCTATTTCAAACTCAAGAATGATGAATCTATGAAAATGCTACTACAAACTTAAGCGTTACAGACCAATAAAAATGCTATTTCAAACTCAAGAATAACAAATATACAAAAATGTTGTTTAGACTTTTAAGAAAAAAAATCCTTCTTTGAATTAGTATTCATGTTATCAATACAACATCAATATACAAATTTACCTTTAATTACTGTTTTTACCATTATTTCTGAATTAATTCATCTAATTCCACCATAAAATGTCTACATTGTTGCTCTTCTTAATCTGGCAACTGGTTCCAAAAAATATATTACTCTATTAGCAAAAAAAAACAAAAAAAAAAAAAAAAAAAAAAAAAAAAATCAATTGGTTTAATAGATCCAGCTTTTAAAATCTGCCTCAACAGATCAAGGAAAATTTTTTTTCTTTTTAAATAAAATAAAAAAAATGTTTATTTGTTCCTTTCTCTGTAAGCATACACACTGCTGCATGTCTAGTGAGCTTCCTAGATGCATGCTGCAAACGACAGACAAATGATATGTAAAATGATATGTAAAAATAGCTGGCTCGGGGTTAGACCTCTCAAGAACTCGGCTGGGCTCTTTTCAAAAAAGTGATTACCTCTTAAAAACGCGGGTTCATTTTAGGAGATTAGACCATTCAAAATCTTACAGAATTAATATCTATTCCAAATAAGAGGCCCTCTGGTCAATAAGTTTTTATGTCCAGTGATAAAATAGCCCCTCATTTTCAAGTAGGCTGTCTGTGTGGTTCATCGCAAATTATACCAATATCTTATATATATATATATATATATATATATATTATTCCAGCAAAACGGACAAAGGATGTCAGTTGGGTTTCTGTGGGTTTCAGAGACCGATGGGTCTTAAGTTGGTGGACTGTTTGTGTTCAGTTCAGAGATATGTTTGTCCATTTTTGCAAGTCTGTTGTTTGGTGGAGAAGCTGGGTGTTAATAATAACACTCAGCTTCTAAAAAAAAAAAAAAAAAAAGAACTGACGAGCTGACGATCACGGCTTGTGCAGTGAATGTACAGACGCAGTTTCACACCTTGACAGCAAAAATCCAATTTAGTAAAAAAATTCCTTGTTCAAAAAGGAATTTGAAAATAAAAACGATAATAATAATAAAAACGTGCATTTGCAAATAATTAAAGAAATAGCCGCAACATGTAAAAACAAGAAATAGATTTTAAGTGGGGGGGGGGGGGGGGGGATAAATAAAAATAATGCACAGTTAGGAGTAAAAAGGGCACATAAAGTCATTGGAAGCTGTAACTACTATTGAAAATGTTTACTTTGCAATTCTAGACACAACACAAGTCAATTGTAGCCCCCTTCAATATCACCTCAGTCACTGTTATGATGCATTAGTTGAAATGGAAGTCGGTTCTCTAACTCACCATAACATTTATGCCAATCAAATTTAAATGCTGTGTCTACCATGTTATTTGGCAGGCGGTTTGACCTAACTTGAATGTCACCACTAAACTTATACAGAAAGAAAGAAATATTTGACATTTGTAATTTGGTGTTTTTTCCTATGGCATATCAACCCTTTGTGGGTCATCTGCTGCGGAATTTAGTCATTTCGGTAAAATATTTTCTGCTTCAGGTTCTTGATATATTCAAATATTTATTCATGGAGTTTGGTTTGGTTGTTTTGTTTTACAGCATATCAACCTTTTTGGGGTAGTTTGATGCCAATTTCAGTCATTTTGTTACAAAAAAAAAAAAAAAAAAAAAAGGCTACATGCTTAGAGTTCTTTGTATCTTTGAAATATTTGTAGATTAATTTATTTTGTCGGGGTATATTTTATAGATAATCTGAAAACATTCTATTTAAACTAAGGATATTCTTGAATAGAAGGGAGATAATAAAAAAATACTTTCAAGAATGAAGAACAAGTTTCTGTTTTTGTGCTGTCTGTCATAGGTGATGGTGCGTGGTGGGGGGAGAATAAATAAATTGACACTTTTTCGTTACAAGTTACGAATTAAGCTAATTTTCTTTCCTCTCCTACTCGGATACCAATGAGGAAATTTGCCTTCTTAATAAGAAGCTGCTTTGTTTTTTGTTTTTTTGGGGGTTTTTTTAAATCGAATGTGAGAAGTTTTAAGTTTGGGAGCGGAAGTGTGTTTCTTTTGTTGCGCATAGGGGTGGGGGTCGATTTACTTCTTGATATATTTGCTATTAGTTGTAATTTTGCCTGTTAGACTGTTTACGACCATTTTACCGTTGGACATTTTGAACAAACTTGTGACTATTGGCATGTGTATTGTTTTTGTATTTAATTTTACTGACCCTATCGGTTCAAGTAAATTCGTATGAGTCAGCATGACACACTCTTGTTGACTGGAATTTTTTCAGGAGGGACCACGTGGAGGTTGCCAATATCCCCAAGTGAAAATGGTACTATGGAACCGATCAGGTAGCCAGTACGTGTCGTTATCAACTTAACCATCATCACCTTCCTTGGTTAATAACCCTAAAAAAACTATTTTCGGCTAAACGTTTTTTTTTCTTCTTCTCTTGCTCTTTTCTTGAATCAAAATTGAAAGCTTTTTTCTTATCAAAAGACAAACTGTTACTATCAATGAAACTGCACTTTAAGGGCCGTCTTGCACGGCAGTGAGACTACGACCCTAAACGCTTCTCATCTACAACAGCTTCGACGTAATAACTGTGCCATGATCAGATCGATGTGCGGCTGCAAACTGGAAGAGAGGATCCCATCAATTGTGTTTCATCAGAAACTTTGTATTGGTGGGATTACCGATGCCTTACCCACTCGGCGTCTCAAGTGGTTCGATCATGTACAGCGTGTTATCTCTTGCATCATCTCTGTAACGCGTCTGCATATCCTGGACACGACGGAGTACGGTAGATCGAGGAAGACCTTGCTCAAGTGTATAAGAAGAGATATGACAGTATGCAATCTGATTGATGTCAACCCTTTGGATAGGACTGCGTGGAGAGCAGGCACGAGATGTTGCTTGGTATTGCCCACCCCGGAGTTCAGGACATTCGCACTCTACATATCAAAACCGGATAAAGAAGAAGAAGGTCTCTGTGATTGGAGATTGGACACAAATGGCCGATGATGTGTGCAAGCATAAAAACTTTGGAACGTGAAAACATCGGTTTTTCTTTGCATTGGAATGAGATCCATTTTTATGATGAGATGAGCAGCATCGAAGAACAAAATCAATTAACACTTAAAATGTGTTGTTTATCTCAAAAATAGAAGTTTCTTTGGTACTGGTACATCTTTTGAACCAGACGAAACCGACTTTTGCCAATGCAGAAATACGTAAACAGAAAGAAAAGAAGAATTAAAACGAACCGGCGTCAAAATCAAAACGAGGCTGCATTTCAACAGGAAAAAAAATAATAATTAAACAACATTTAAAGCAAGAAAAACACTCACCGTATGTTTATTTTTATGAAAAATTATTTATTTTTTAACAAAGAAAATTAATGATTAATTTTTTTTTCATGAGAAAATTAAATTTAAATAAAAATGTCTTTTTTACCTACTTTTATTGCTTTTGGTAACAGTTATTTGTTAACTATTTGTTTGTTGTTTTAGGGGGTGGGGTCACCTCCTTTTTTTCTCTGTTGGAAATTCTTGACACTCGTCAA
>OY744539.1:82817850-82887850 GCA_963556195.1 Sepiola atlantica | reverse complement strand
TCTGCGGAAGACCGCAACAAGGTGTTGGGGTAAAGAAAAAAAAATCCTCTAAAAATGTAGATTTACTTCCTGTTAATGGTGCTATATGTCAGAATCAGAACCCTTTGCATCTTCCGCTGCTCAAGGAAAGATCTAGATGAAGCTGTTCTTTATAAGTAAACATGGAGAATCCGGTCCCCATCCTGCCAACCGTTGAACACGCTCCAATTCATCTTGAGGAAATAGTGGAAATAATCCCCTTGTAGAGTATTTATTTACTTACTCCTCTCCAGGAGTTAGGCACAAGGCCAGTTTTATCTTACTCCCACAAGTAAGATGTGACCCAAGGTCGGGTCGGGAAAGTGGAGTTTGAAAAGCCAGCGCCCGAGAGGTGAGCACTCTGGCCATTAAAAATTGCATGGGCAGCCCCGTCGGAATTCCCCGGTAGGTGCGCCTCAAGCAGTAAGCAATAAACTTACTCCTACCCAAAGAGGGGAGGCGAAGCCTGGGAGGGTGGACTTCCTAGAACTGCACAGGACAGACCCATAGACCGGCGTAAATCAAGCCCCGAAGGCCAAGACAATACCAGTCTATGGGGTGCAGTATCCATCGGAACAGATACTACACTTTGATCTTAGCCAAAAGATTGAATATTCCGCGTTTAGCTATGTTAGCTTCTTTTCTACAATCTCTCAAGAAGATGTGACACTTTTTTTTAACATCATCCTCGGGAAAACTCGGCATCTATCCCCAAAAAAACTTTTTAGTACTAAACCAAATTACTAAAATGTTTTTTTTTTTTTTAAGGAACGAAATATGTCAAGGTCATTAATGGTTCTCTTATCTTTTTTTTTAAAAAATATTTCTTGTGTCCTTTTCGTTATAAAATGATGACTATGAATAGTTTTTGTTTCAGTATAAAATTGTAATGAGTGGCCAATGGCAAAAAATATCTTTTTAAAAAATATTTCTTGTGTCCTTTTCGTTATAAAATGATGACTATGAATAGTTTTTGTTTCAGTATAAAATTGTAATGAGTGGCCAATGGCAAAAAATATCTTTTTAAAAAATATTTCTTGTGTCCTTTTCGTTATGAAATGATGACTATGAATAGTTTTTGTTTCAGTATAAAATTGTAATGAGTGGCCAATGGCAAAAAATATCTTTTTAAAAAATATTTCTTGTGTCCTGTTCGTTATGAAATGATGACTATGAATAGTTTTTGTTTCAGTATAAAATTGTAATGAGTGGCCAATGGCAAAAAATATCTTTTTAAAAAATATTTCTTGTGTCCTTTTCGTTATAAAATGATGACTATGAATAGTTTTTGTTTCAGTATAAAATTGTAATGAGTGGCCAATGGCAAAAAATATCTTTTTAAAAAATATTTCTCGTGTCCTTTTCGTTATAAAATGATGACTATGAATAGTTTTTGTTTCAGTATAAAATTGTAATGAGTGGCCAATGGCAAAAAATATCTTTTTAAAAAATATTTCTCGTGTCCTTTTCGTTATAAAATGATGACTATGAATAGTTTTTGTTTCAGTATAAAATTGTAATGAGTGCCCAATGGCAAAAAATATCTTTTTAAAAAATATTTCTCGTGTCCTTTTCGTTATAAAATGATGACTATGAATAGTTTTTGTTTCAGTATAAAATTGTAATGAGTGCCCAATGGCAAAAAATATCTTTTTAAAAAATATTTCTTGTGTCCTTTTCGTTATAAAATGATGACTATGAATAGTTTTTGTTTCAGTATAAAATTGTAATGAGTGGCCAATGGCAAAAAATATCTTTTTAAAAAATATTTCTCGTGTCCTTTTCGTTATAAAATGATGACTATGAATAGTTTTTGTTTCAGTATAAAATTGTAATGAGTGGCCAATGGCAAAAAATATCTTTTTAAAAAATATTTCTTGTGTCCTTTTCGTTATAAAATGATGACTATGAATAGTTTTTGTTTCAGTATAAAATTGTAATGAGTGGCCAATGGCAAAAAATATCTTTTTAAAAAATATTTCTTGTGTCCTTTTCGTTATAAAATGATGACTATGAATAGTTTTTGTTTCAGTATAAAATTGTAATGAGTGGCCAATAGCAAAAAATATCTTTTTAAAAAATATTTCTTGTGTCCTTTTCGTTATAAAATGATGACTATGAATAGTTTTTGTTTCAGTATAAAATTGTAATGAGTGGCCAATGGCAAAAAATATCTTTTTAAAAAATATTTCTTGTGTCCTTTTCGTTATAAAATGATGACTATGAATAGTTTTTGTTTCAGTATAAAATTGTAATGAGTGGCCAATGGCAAAAAATATCTTTTTAAAAAATATTTCTTGTGTCCTTTTCGTTATAAAATGATGACTATGAATAGTTTTTGTTTCAGTATAAAATTGTAATGAGTGGCCAATGGCAAAAAATATATTTTTAAAAAATATTTCTCGTGTCCTTTTCGTTATAAAATGATGACTATGAATAGTTTTTGTTTCAGTATAAAATTGTAATGAGTGGCCAATGGCAAAAAATATCTTTTTAAAAAATATTTCTTGTGTCCTTTTCGTTATAAAATGATGACTATGAATAGTTTTTGTTTCAGTATAAAATTGTAATGAGTGCCCAATGGCAAAAAATATCTTTTTAAAAAATATTTCTCGTGTCCTTTTCGTTATAAAATGATGACTATGAATAGTTTTTGTTTCAGTATAAAATTGTAATGAGTGCCCAATGGCAAAAAAATATCTTTTTAAAAAATATTTCTTGTGTCCTTTTCGTTATAAAATGATGACTATGAATAGTTTTTGTTTCAGTATAAAATTGTAATGAGTGCCCAATGGCAAAAAATATCTTTTTAAAAAATATTTCTCGTGTCCTTTTCGTTATAAAATGATGACTATGAATAGTTTTTGTTTCAGTATAAAATTGTAATGAGTGCCCAATGGCAAAAAATATCTTTTTAAAAAATATTTCTCGTGTCCTTTTCGTTATAAAATGATGACTATGAATAGTTTTTGTTTCAGTATAAAATTGTAATGCGTGCCCAGAGTGCCCAATGGCAAAAAATATCTTTTTAAAAAATATTTCTTGTGTCCTTTTCGTTATAAAATGATGACTATGAATAGTTTTTGTTTCAGTATAAAATTGTAATGAGTGCCCAATGGCAAAAAATATCTTTTTAAAAAATATTTCTTGTGTCCTTTTCGTTATGAAATGATGACTATGAATAGTTTTTGTTTCAGTATAAAATTGTAATGAGTGCCCAATGGCAAAAAATATCTTTTTAAAAAATATTTCTTGTGTCCTTTTCGTTATAAAATGATGACTATGAATAGTTTTTGTTTCAGTATAAAATTGTAATGAGTGCCCAATGGCAAAAAATATCTTTTTAAAAAATATTTCTTGTGTCCTTTTCGTTATGAAATGATGACTATGAATAGTTTTTGTTTCAGTATAAAATTGTAATGAGTGCCCAATGGCAAAAAATATCTTTTTAAAAAATATTTCTTGTGTCCTTTTCGTTATAAAATGATGACTATGAATAGTTTTTGTTTCAGTATAAAATTGTAATGAGTGCCCAATGGCAAAAAATATCTTTTTAAAAAATATTTCTTGTGTCCTTTTCGTTATGAAATGATGACTATGAATAGTTTTTGTTTCAGTATAAAATTGTAATGAGTGCCCAATGGCAAAAAATATCTTTTTAAAAAATATTTCTTGTGTCCTTTTCGTTATGAAATGATGACTATGAATAGTTTTTGTTTCAGTATAAAATTGTAATGAGTGCCCAATGGCAAAAAATATCTTTTTAAAAAATATTTCTTGTGTCCTTTTCGTTATGAAATGATGACTATGAATAGTTTTTGTTTCAGTATAAAATTGTAATGAGTGCCCAATGGCAAAAAATATCTTTTTAAAAAATATTTCTTGTGTCCTTTTCGTTATAAAATGATGACTATGAATAGTTTTTGTTTCAGTATAAAATTGTAATGAGTGGCCAATGGCAAAAAATATCTTTTTAAAAAATATTTCTTGTGTCCTTTTCGTTATGAAATGATGACTATGAATAGTTTTTGTTTCAGTATAAAATTGTAATGAGTGGCCAATGGCAAAAAATATCTTTTTAAAAAATATTTCTTGTGTCCTTTTCGTTATGAAATGATGACTATGAATAGTTTTTGTTTCAGTATAAAATTGTAATGAGTGGCCAATGGCAAAAAATATCTTTTTAAAAAATATAGATGAATTTCTCAACGGGATGGGGGGGGGGGGGTGGAACCTTGTAAGCAAAGGCGCCAAGTTGGAGTAAGTGTTCCTTGCTTGAAGATGGCACATATGGAGTTAAAATAGACTCTTAATTAGTGGAACCAATGAATCCTGTCATCCTAATTTTTTTAGTGGAATTATTGGTAGATTGAGAGAGTAAAACAAGTTTGTGTGCAAGAAGTGTAAGACAATGGAGATGGATGTGAAATCAGATGTGGAGAAAGTCTATCTGGATGGTGAAGCTATTGAGGTTGTCGAGAAGTTTTGTTACCTTGGTGATACCATTAGAGCATAGGGTGGAGCAGGTGCTCATGTGATTGCAAGAGTTAGGAGTGAATGAAGTAAGTTCAGGAAACTTCTACCATTACTAACCAACAGTGTTACAATTGTTGACCAAAGGAAGAGTCTATTAGGCATGTGTATGTAGTGTGATGTATGGAAATGAAACCTGGCCAGTGAGGGTTGAGGACATGCATTGCATGGAGAGAAATGATATGAGAATCATATGATAGATGTGTAATGTGAGTCTTAAAGACAGGCCTATTTCTGATGATCTCAGTTAGATTAAATCTGGACAATATAGGGAGATGTTTAAAACCATTTTAAAAAAATTTTTTTTTTTTTAAATCAAATTTCTTAATAAATTCACCAATTTTAATTTGCGTAACTCCTCACATGCCTGATGATGCCTCATGGGAGTCGAAAATGTTAGCAGTTTTGGTGAGTTCCTGTTCACACTCGAACAGAACATTAGATCAGAAAAGAAACAAACAGGAATTGTCCCTGTTTAATCAAACATGCATATATATATATATATATATATATGCAATAGTTTCATGGATATTAACAGTAATTAATTAAAGTGATTTAATTTTTTTTAATGGATAACTTATTTAAAACTTTTCTTAAACCAACATTGCTCGATAGAATTCTTACAGACAGGCATAAGCGAGAAGGGAAAAGGGAGGGAGAAGGCATCTCTCTTTCTCTCGCTGTATTATTTGTTATTGTTTTAAAATTCATTGTATTCATCTCGTAAATAAAACGTTTGTGTTTAAATGTTCCTTTTTGGCCTTGAGAGGGACTGACGTGATTTTCAACAACTAAATTCTTAGTTAAACAACCCCCCCACACACACACACACACAATCGTTCAAGCGATTTGATTCCTTCTTTCTTTTGATTTCATTACGGTCTGATTTAAAAGATAAATACATTTATATAAACAATTATTAAAATGTTAATGTTTATCTATTTATACGAAAAAAAATTCGAAAGTTTTAGTCTTGTGTTTGCAAGGAACTTATGAATGAAATGTTTATTATTAAACATTTTGCTTTCAAGTATTTCAAGTAGCGAACTTTGCGAAGCGATAACGAACTGGTGAAGCCAGCTAGTAAAGAAATAAAATTGTAAATATATAAATGAATAAATTCTAAAACACAGTTTAAGTAAAGCAGTCCATGGAATGAATGCGGTATTGTGGTGACTGCAAGTATGAATGCCATAGACAATTGAACATGCAGGATGGTTTGCCAGTTTGCATGGATCAAGTATGCGTCTAGTTAAGAATATTATAGTCAGTGAAAGACCAACCGATTTAATGGCCCTGATTGTATGATGTGCTTAAAATAAGTCTAAGCCAGATAACAACGTCGACAGGGTTTTAGTAGTACACTCGACCCTTTGGGGTTTAGACAGGTCGTCTTAGACAAAACGTCATCCACTCTTTTCTTTGGTTTGATGTATGACATCATTTTGTCACGTCATTTATAGTGCACGGTTATCCTCATTTTTATGAATTACGTCATAAAACGATGACATCATCCAGTGTGCACGGGACGGATTGGTGGGGGATAAAAAAAAACAAGATAACAAATAAGATTCACAGAGATTTAGTAGTACATAGGGTGCTTCTCCAGATTAGGACCCAAGTTAAAATCGATTTGGCGCCGTTAGGGTTAGCTTGGGTCCTAATCTGGAGAAGTACCGTACATAGATGTAAAAACACATTCTAGTCTCTCACAAACCAAATACATACTGTTCCTATTTACTTGCCTCCCCACGAGAGCAAACTTAAACACAAGGTTGCTTTTTAATGTGGGGGAAATCCAGCTCCCCCAAAAGGGATGCATTCTGGTTTGAGACAAAAAAAAAAATTTCCCCAGTCTAGAAGGATTCCTCCTTCACTGATCGAGAACGGAAAAGATGAAGTGTAGCATGGGTCAAGGTAACAAAACTTCGCCATCCAGATATACTTTGACATGGACGGCGGCACCGGGGGGGGGGGGGCAGGAGGGCTCAAGCCCCCTCACTTTTTGACTTGGACCCCCTCCACTTTACGGTCATCAATAATTAAGTTGATATGCATGTGTTTAACCGCCCCCTCCCCACTTTTTAGGAGCCCCCCCCCCACACTTTTATAACTGTCCCGCCAGCCCTGTTTGTTCAATCCGAGTTCTCATCCATCTCCATTGTATTACACTTCTTGCACACAAACTGATACTACACTCCTAGACAAGAGACCAGTCGATAAGACACTTTTCTTAGAAATAGAATTCTGAAATAAAAACACAATCTTACTGTTTCCACACGTTAAAAAGTAAACGGGCCGGCAGAGAATTTAATTCTACTGCGTTTGCTATTTTTTTTTTTTTTTTTTTTTTTTCACGAGTTCTCGACTGTTGACTATTCGGTATTTTACCCGACAAAAAAATTAAATACCTTTGTGAAATTATTCAAAAACAATTGGGTGCTATTTTACTTATAGGGCGATCAAGTTAATTGTGTTCATGTAAAAGCATTATTTTGTACTTACTCAGTCATATTTTATCTCTCACGCCCCGAAAAAGAATTTTAAAATATCAAGCAGAACTTTAATTAGAACGATTTTTCCATTTCCATATGGGTTATATGAAATGGCGAGTTTGCGATTTTCGGAGTGGCCGGTTAGTGGCCGGTTAGCTAACTAAGGGCAGATAAGTGTCCCCTTGTCTATTCTACCGACCGCTCACAGCCCAAAATGTCGGCTCGGGCACAAATACAGGTTGAACATCGAAATGGAAAAATCGTTCTAATTAAAGTTCTGCTTGATATTTTAAAATTCTTTTTCGGGGCGTGAGAGATAAAATATGACTGAGTAAGTACAAAATAATGCTTTTACATGAACACAATTAATTTGATCGCCCTATAAGTAAAATAGCACCAACAATTGTTTTATTTTTAAGGTCCTTAAGGATGCATGTTTGGCTCGGAGCAAAGTGAAGTATCTGTTCTGATACGACACTTCATCTTTTCTGTACTTGATCACGTTCAGTGAAGGAGAAATTCTTCTAGATAGACAATTTGTTGTATATTTGTTTTTTGAGCGTTTTCACTCTGCGGATTATTGTAAAAGATACCCGACAATTTTTATTTTTGTCCCAATCCAGAGGGTCCCTTTTTGACTAGCCGGACTCCCTCCACATTAAAAACTGACATTGTGTCTAACTCTGTCCTCGTGGGGGTGGTCTAAAGTTACGTTAATAAAAATTAAATTAATGATTATTAAATGAGTTTTCTTTTTCACTTCGCAATCAACTAGGAAACTGAGCGTTCAAAGTGTTTCAAACCCAAAGAAATAAAATTAAAAGTACAAAATCAACAACTTAAAAAAAAAAAATGTCGTTAAAAATAGATTTTAAAATAAAAATAAAATATTTTGAATAAAAATTTACTTACAAAGACAATCTCATAAGAAATCCTACAAAATCACACAGAGAGGACGAAAATATCCCAAGTAGACGTAGAAAAGTTTTCGAAATGCTTCTTCAAATCGTTTCTTAGGATTTGACAGCTTGATCACTTCACGTGTGTGTTTCTCGGATCGACGTGACTTGCACATTATTTTATTAACTCTTCATAGATTATTTATTGAAATGAAAAAAAGAAATGCAATAGCGTAAAATAAAACGAAATTTGTAAAATCCTATTAAAAAGATATAATGCACCAGAATGCATTTCGGTTTCTTAAACAAGTCAAGCATTTTTATTTTTCGTTAAGTTGAAAAAGAATATGTACGTTGTGACCTTCGAAATTTGAAAATTAAATCGGTATATTCGTAAACAAGTCAGCTATGTTAATCTTTTTTTAATAGTTAATAAAAATTAATTACTTTGTGACACTTCGAAATTTGAAAGCATTTAAACTGTTGAATAGAAAGTCATTTCGGCGAACCTTTACTTTAGGGTTAAAAACTCATAGCACGTTCAAAATTTAATATTTTTTGGAAAAAATTTTCAGCCGGGGACTTTTGGAACCATAGTGAATCATATTCCATAAAAAATTACCATTTTTTTTAGATTTTAGAAAGGGGATCACTTTCCTATATAAATCTAACGTAAATTGACGACCCACTTCGTGGCCAAGTTCAGGGTAAAAAAGCTCAATGTCTAAAATTTATATTTTTGGAAAAAAAATTTGAGAGGAATTTTGGGACCATAATGAATCATATTACATAAAAAAAAAATTTCTTTTAAAAAATCTTACATTTGTTTTTGTTTATTTCCTAAATTTATTTTTTCGACATAAAAAAACGTTTTGGACAACGCTTCGGCCGATGTAATCCCCGACCTTCTTCAGTAACTTAGGAACCTTCTAGTCGAACTTGGTAACACAAACATAATTTCCAACTGAATCCTTTATTTAATCCATAGAGGTAGATTGTTCTCATTTCGACAGCCATGATCGGGTAGAAGTGCTAGTGCTAATTTGTTATTTTTGGTTATTATCGCCTGTAGTAAGGATCGAACCTTCAACCCCCTCAAAAGAGGGTCTACTGATTAACCGACGCTATTAACCGTTATGCCATGGGGTTGATTGAACAAAGGATTCACTGTTCGGTTAGAGATTCCGTATAGGTCCCCAAGTTATAAAAGATGTACCTGAATAAGGTTACATATGTCGAAACATTGTGAATATAACAATCAAGATGAGAATAGTAGTCCGAATAAAAACAAATGGAAACATTTTTTTCAAAAATATAAATGTTAGACAGTGCTATGAGTTTCTTTAACCTGAACTTGGCCAAGAAGTGGGTGGTCAATTTACGTTATATTTATATAGGAAAGTGATCCCCCCTTTAAAATCTAAAAAAAAATTTACATTTTTTAATGGAAAATGATTCACTATGGTTTTACAAGTCCTCGGTTGAAAAATGTTTCCAACTTCTAAAATCCTATTTTAAAATAATCTGGTAAAAAAAAAAAAAAAAAAAATGAAAGTAAAGACTCCCGGACAACTCTAGATAGATAGAGCGTGTTTATTAATATTTGAAGGATATTTTAAAGAAAAGGAAAGTGCACCCTCCGCTACAACCCCCCCCCCCCAAAAAAAAAACAGCTTGAGGCGATTGCATGTTAACACCCTGAAAGACTTGGCGAAAAGAAAAGAAAAAAAAAACAACGGCACTTCTGCAGATTAGGGACGAGCCGAAATTTATTTGTTTTCATTTTAAAAGAACTCCAATAGTGTAAGGACAACTCTTTTTAGTACATAATTTCTAATTTCTTAGAAAATGGGCGTGAATGTTCTGAATATGCGAGATTTATTTCTGAATTCTATCCCATTTAAAAAAAAAAAAAAAGAAAAAAAAAAAGAGAAAAATCAATTTTTTAAACTCTAAAAAAAATTAAAAATAATTTTAAAAAATAAATAAATAAAAAATGTGTTAAACCAAACACGATGACTTCGTTTTGAAATTAAAAATATACTGTTGATTTTCCCAAATTTTATCTTTTTAATAAATGTTCTATTAATATACTGTAGATTTTCACAAATTTTAATTTCTTCGATAAATGTTCTATTAATTGAATATGCATTACTTCTTATTAAAAAAAAAAAAAAAAAAAATCATACTTATAATTTTCGGAGAAATTACGTACTTAAAAGTGAAAAAAAAAAAGAAAAAAAAAAAAAAGAATTGTCAGCCCCTTTACACAATTGGAGCTCTTCTAAAATGTAAACAAATAATTTTCGGCTCGTCCCTATTCTGCAGAAGTGCCAAAGAAACAACAAAAACACATTTTCAAATTTAAAGTGTGGTATTTGTTTCGCATATAAATTTAACGTAAAACGATCTACCATTTCCGGACAATATTAGCTTTTTAGAGCATTAACCAAAAAATTTTCTTTGCTCCATAGAAGATAAATCCTGTGGTTTTTTTTTTTTGGGGGGGGGGGGGGGTCTTCTTTTTTTTTCTTTTTTTTTTTTTTAAGATGATTACGTGTTGTTTTACAACTTTGACACTCGGACATAGGGTTAATGGTAATTATTTTTTTAGTTAACTGCCTTAAAATTTAAAAATGGCCCGGAAATGGGGGATCATTTTACGTTAAATTTATGTACAGAACTAATTCTCCACTCTAAATTCTAAAATAATATTTTCTTTTTAATACCAACAAGTTTTTTAAAGTGGCGTTTACATGCAATTACCTTTAAAAAATAGAATCTTATTTTGAGGGGAGGGCTAGCTGGGGGTGTTAATCTACAAATTTTCCGTTTCTTAAAATTTGTTGTAGCTTTTCTTTTTAACTATAGAGTGAAATGCCGAGTAAGGTAACACCCTCTTCCCTTCTAAAATCTAGATTTTTCAGATTAAATTTTTTTTTTTTGATTTACTAAGAATAAATCATCATCATTTCTTTCAACGTGACCATACCATCAAAGTCTCCTGGTCGGTACACATCTTCATATACTGTTCAGATTTAATCTTTCTCTGAGCTCATCAGATCTAAGCCTGTCTTTAAGACTCACGTCACACATACATTGTACCATTTTTATATCATTTCTCTTCATGCAACGCATGTCCTCAACCCTCACTGGCCAGGTTTCACTTCCATACGTCATGCCTTAGAGACTCTTCCCTTGGTCTACAGTGGGAACGCTCTGCTGGTTAGTAATGGCAGAAGTTACCGGAACTTACTCCATCCACTCCTAACTCTTCCCATGACACCTGCACCAGCTCCTCCCTGTGCTCCAATCGTATCACCAAGGTAAAACTTTTGAACAACCTCAATAGCTCTTTATATTGTAATTAGTATTTTTTGTCACTCAGTCAAAAAAAAAAAATAATGTAAATGAATTAATGTATTTTCATTTCAGGAACCCGAGTTTCATTTAGTGTGGTTACCTCTTAGACTCATTACCGGATTTTACCGGGCCAATATTGTCAGCCATGGGAACTGACCTGTATAAGTACCCAATTTTTATTAAAAAAATTATAAAAATATTTAGATTATTAAATATTAAACTACGTGAATATAAATATATTTAATATTTATATTCACGTAGTTTAATAATCTAAATATTTTTATTTCAAAAATATAAATTTTAGAGAATAGAGAAAGACTTAGTCGAAATATCTAAAGATACTAGTGTTGTTTCCCGAAACAGTTTTTCATGGTAAACAACTGATGATCCCTTAAAATAGTGTTAGAAACTAACTAATATAATAACTGTAAAAAATAAATTGACTTACATGAGTGATTTTCCACTGGAAGATATATATATATCTAGATATGCTATGAATATTTTTTATTAAATATTAAAGTGTATTTACCTACAAATTACGTTGTTTCGGACTTATGTCCTCATCAGTGCAGGAAATGGTGGTTTCAGGCGATAAGACGGGTTCAAACGCAGGTCGTAGATTCAGAAGAGAATCACGATCCTACGCCCTAATCCATTAGGCCAATGGAAATCACCACAGACATTACTGAAATTAAGATACATTTAAAGTCAGCGGCACGGTTCAAACGTTCCAAGATCAAAGAGTGCTTAAACACGCGGGTGGGCGTGTAAGCTTTGCTTCCATAGCTTAACGACCTCAGATTTTTATAATTTCAGACAGTGCTCGACAATTAAGATTCATATATATATATATATATATATATATATAAGTAGCAGATCATTCGTAAAAGTAAAAACCATTGCCTAAAAAAAAAAAAAAAATATGATCCCAAAATATGCGTGAAGCTTTCCAGGGTCAGTGAAGGAAAAATCCTTCTAGACCGAGGCAATTTTTATCCAAATCTTGAGTGCCCATTTTGGTTAGAGATTGAATTTACCAACATTAAAAAACAATGTTGGCTTTTAATGTGTTGAAAATCCATCTCCTAGGGGGAAAAATTAAAATTACCACGGTCTAGAAGGATTTGTTTCACTGACAGAGGAGAGAAAAGAATAAATATAGTATCATAACACTTAGTAAAAAAAAAAAAAAAAAAAAATAGAAATGAATTGTAAAATCGACAAATGGTAAAATAGAGGAAAAGTAATAAAAAAATTAAAATTGCCACAGTCTAGAAAGATTTCTCTTTCACTGACCAAGAAGAGAGAAGATTCAGTAACAGATACTACAAAGGTTAAGTATATTTTGAAAAGTAAAAATAAATCGAATTAAATTAACTTTTATGTTGATTGTAGTAAGTAAATAAAGAAATAAAAAGAGAGAGAGGGGCTCAAATCCATCTCCTGGGTAAAAAATTAAAATTGCTGCAGTCTAGAAGGATTTCTTATTCACTGACCGAGGATGGAAAACAATAAGCATAGTATAATAAGATTTAGTAAAAAAACACACAAAGAAATGAATTGTAAAATCGACAAATAGTTAAATAGCTGAAAAAAATGCTGCAGTCTAGAAAAATTTCTCCTTCACTGACTGAGAAAAGAAATTAAGTAACAGATACTACACGTTAAGGTTAAGAATATTTTAAAAAGTAAAAATGAATAATTAGAAATAAATCGAATTAAATGAAGCTTTTTTATTGTAATAAGTAAATAAAGAAAGAGAGAGAGAGAGAGAGAGGGGGCCAGACGTATAGAGCGGATGGTTAGAATAGGAAAAAGTTAAAATAAAAAGCAAAAGAAAAGAAATTATATGTTAAGTGGAAGACGTATCAATCTGCCAAAATATCGATGCTTTCGATAATTGTAAATGAAAAAGAGCATAGGAAAGAAAAAACATATTCTGAGGTTTTGCGATTGTTTGAATAATGTTCGATAAGTATGCATGGTCAAAATTGGAACAATTTACCTGTGCTGTGTGTGAATTATTACTTGCAGCTTTGTGTAAAAAAGATTGTATGGGCCTCCATAAGATTTCTATGTTTTTTTAGACGTTTTTAAACCAAACACCTGTTCATTTTACGCTGTGATTTGTTTTAAATTGAGTTATAAGCTTTAAACGTGTTATGTATGAAATTGCCTAAGTGTTTATGGCATAAATGTATAAGTCGAAGAAAGAAATTATACGTGTAACAATCGAAGATTTGTAACTTAAATGAATTTACTCGATGAGATTGATAGGTGCATGATGCCGTTTTGAATCAATCTACAATAGACCTGATTCAGTTTCTTAAATTCTGGAATGAGTTGAAGTGTATGTTTAATGTTTATAAGTAACGACGGACAATAAATAAGTATATGTAATCCGATATTCTGGAATTATCAAGGAATATGAGGGAGGGTTTATTATTTAATTTATGAATCTTGTATATTATGTATCTAATTATTAGAAAAATGAAATGAAACAATCACGGTAATCATTGTATAAATCATCCGATGTAATTTGTTTACCAGCGCCAAGTGGGAGACTGGTAGTAGAAAAATATTAGAGGGGAAAGTTTTTGCTACTATCTGTATGGAGGATGGTTTTGTGAGAGTCTGTGATGGTGGTTTAAAAGTAATATTTATTGTTAAACGGTGAAAATAATCATAAATTTCTTCAAACACGCTCGAGTGAATAAGCCGAATAGAGTTGTGAGTTTAGTAGCCTATGATGCATGTGGTTATTTTCTTACTCACGTCAAAGGTACAGGGGGAAAAAAAACGCCTTCACTTTATATATATATAGATAGATAATTTCACATATTATAATGTATGAATAATAATATATAAAATGAAGTCAGCCAGATTCTCGAAGTTAGACCTAAATAGCATTGCAGCTTACAAATCGATATTTGAATCTGACTAGCAATTTCTTACTTTTTTTGTCCTTGTACCAGTTTTTTTTTTGCATCAGTTTTTTTTCTTTCAAAAGAAAAAAAAATACTTATTCGATTCGAGAGATTGGTAAAAAATGGGGACATTTTTCAATAATGGAATAAAGTTTTATAATTAGTTTTTTTACCTTTTACTGTTTATAAAACAGAGAGAGGGGGAGATGGTGGCGGAAACGAGAATGATAGAGAACCTATACAATAAGAACATACAGTGAGAAAGCGATTGGGTCACTTGGTGACTTAATTGTAAATTTTGACTAATTAAAACAAAACGTTTTTAATAAGAATATTTTGAAAAACCTAAACAACGCATTTTTTCATAATAAATTATTTATTTATTCTAAAAACTTGAGCACTTTCGGCAATATACGCCTTTTTCAAAAGTATAGGCATTTTTAAAATCCTTTATAAGTTCAATATCATCCGTTTTTCGTGTATGCTAAATCACCTCTGTTGTTGATAAGCACTACACTTATCACTTCCGTTTTTTTTTTTATGTTACATCTCCTGTGTTTTTTTTTTTTAATGTTACATCTCCTGTGTTTTTTTTTTAATGTTACATCTCCTGTGTTTTTTTTTTAATGTTACATCTCCTGTGTTTTTTTTTTAATGTTACATCTCCTGTGTTTTTTTTTAATGTTACATCTGTGTTTTTTTTTTAATGTTACATCTCCTGTGTTTTTTTTAATGTTACATCTCCTGTGTTTTTTTTTAATGTTACATCTCCTGTGTTTTTTTTTTAATGTTACATCTCCTATGTTTTTTTTTTAATGTTACATCTCCTGTGTTTTTTTTTTAATGTTACATCTCCTGTGTTTTTTTTTAATGTTACATCTCCTGTGTTTTTTTTTTAATGTTACATCTCCTGTGTTTTTTTTTTAATGTTACATCTCCTGTGTTTTTTTTAATGTTACATCTGTGTTTTTTTTTAATGTTACATCTCCTGTGTTTTTTTTTTAATGTTACATCTGTGTTTTTTTTTAATGTTACATCTCCAGTGTTTTTTTTTTAATGTTACATCTCCTGTGTTTTTTTTTTAATGTTACATCTCCTGTGTTTTTTTTTTAATGTTACATCTCCTGTGTTTTTTTTTTAATGTTACATCTCCTGTGTTTTTTTTTTAATGTTACATCTCCTGTGTTTTTTTTTAATGTTACATCTCCTGTGTTTTTTTTTAATGTTACATCTCCTGTGTTTTTTTTTTTATGTTACATCTGTGTTTTTTTTTTATGTTACATCTCCTGTGTTTTTTTTATGTTATATCTGTGTTTTTTTTTATGTTACATCTCCTGTGGTTTTTTTTCCTCCCCTCACATTTCATCATATACAGAATTTGAACTGTTTTCTTTTGTTTTGTTTTTTAACTCTAAACTAAGTGTTAGATTTAGTTCGTCAAAAGTTGGTTTGGTGCAGTTCAAATTCTGTAGAAGAACCGTTTTTATAAGCAATTAGTCACTTAGAATTTTTTTCTTTGAATTATTGTTTTAAATAGGTGTTTGAAGTCAGAAGTAATAAAAACAATCAGAAGTAAATCTCAGTTACGTGTTTATTTCACAAGTACATTATTTTCAGAGGGGACATTTCTTTTCGTTTCACCAGTTTTATGAAATGCGGATTAGTAATTCATCATCATGTTCGATTTAACGTCCGTTTTACACGTGTTGGATGACTTTTAGAAATTGACTTCCAAACTAATCTATTTCTGGCCAGGTTTTTATTTATCTCTCTTTTTCTAAAGTCCGTTCTTACCACTTTGTCCCATGTTTTCCTTGGCCTTATCCTGTACCTGCTACCACAACTGTTCTACATCTACTGACCGAAGAACTCTCATCCATTCTTTCAAAGTGGCCATACCATCTAAGTCTTCCTTTCAGCACACCTCCCTATACTGTCCAGGTTTAATCTTCCTCTGAGCTCATTAGATATAAGCCTATCTTTAAGACTCACATTAAAAATCCATCGTATCATTCTTATATCATTTCTCTCTATGCAACACTTGTCCTCAATCATCACTGGTCAGGTTTCATTTCCATACATCATATAACGTACACATGCCTGATAGACTTTTCCCTTAGTCAACAGTGGTAACGGTATTTTATCAAAATAAAGTTTATTACTTTATACACATGTGAACAAACGAACAATATTTTTTATTGGTTTGTGGTATAAGTTTAAAATGAAACCCTTAAGTATTTTAATTTGTCACCTGAAGTGTATTCGGTTATACGTGTGCAATTGACTGATGAGTCATATAGCCATGTTTGAAATGTAGCTAAGGTTATTAGCCTTGGTGCTAGGAACAGAGCTGTTGCCGATGACTTGTTATCAGGTCCATGCAGAAAAGATCGCTGCTACTGAAACCACACGTAAAATAAGAGCTACTGCTAATAACTCTCAGCACTTGGTTGTCGTCGCGGATAACCGTTGCTAGTTGTAGTTATCATCGCTGAACTGATACTGCTGGATCAATATTTCGCCTAACCGGAAGTCTAGGACAAATCCTTGAAGGGCCTTTTGAGTGGAAAAATGCACCTGTTTTATACTGATTGAGTGGTTGCTGCATATATTGATGACATCTGACTGGTCAGCGGACAAGGAGATGAGTGCAGAGAGACAAAATCATGTCTATCTCTGCCACACATGTCGAAGCTATCGAAAAGTTAACATCTGGTTGTGATACAAGGAATGCCGAGCCACAAACGAAATTCAACAAGGCCCTCTCCCTAGATAACTAATCGTATCAATTAGAAACGTTGTTGAAAGGAGTTGCTAACAAAACAGATGTGCAAATGTTGGAAACGAGTCTGCGAGGAAGATCGAAGTGCAGAGTGCAAGCATGTTTGCACTGTGGCTGAAGTCATTGATGTAAGCGTGTCTGTGCTGTTCGAAGTTGATTCGTTATTGAGTCAATCAACAGATGTTTGGTTGTCGAGATCGGTGGTGAAAACGGATCATCATGGCTGTTGGAGTATAATGTTTGCAAGCAGGTCTGAAAATTCACAGATACGAGTGCAAGTGGGTCTGCACTGTTGTCGGAGCACATTGTTTTAAGTTGATGAGTCCTCTCCTAAAAGAGTTAATCGACGAGCGTACAGTCGTTGAGTAATTTACTCGCGCATATGCGTCTGTACTTGTTTTACACTGGCAAGACTTCTTGGTGCTTCTACAGAATTTGAACCGAACACAAGACTTTTGTTGAACTGAACCTAAAACATAGTTTACGGTTAATTTAGGGTTAGTTTAGGGTTAAAAAAACAGTTCAGTTCAAATTCTATAGAAGTACCAACTTTTTCTATGGTGTCGGTGAGGACTTCGTTTGTCGAATTTCTAGGCATTTTTTTTACTGAATGAATGTAGCATTCCTAGTTGATTTTATTTTTATTTTTATTTTAGATTATTGTTATTTAATCACAGTAGTTATAACGAGCTCAATAAATGGAGTTCAAAACTGTTTGAATTATGCAATTATTCCTAGTGGTTCAAAACTGTTTGAATCATGCAATTATCCCTAGTGGTTCAAAAGTTATAAGAATTCAAAGCTCAGAAATTTGGGTTCAAAATTGACATGATTATATGGAAAAATTACTTGGAATCACGAACCAATTCACTAGAAATTCATTAAAGCCGGAAGTGTTTGCTCATGGCATTGCTGCTGATGTTCGTTGGGTCCAACTTTTAACCATCAGTAATAAGTTAACGACTCGGTATGTTGTTGCTTTTTTGTGATTAGGTTATCGTTCAAAGCCGTGGTAGGTGAGATCTTATATTATCGATTTTCCTGTGGTTCTATTGGCCACAGATGTATCAACCCAATTGATGTGTCACATCACGTGTGAGGGTCACTAATCCATAACGGAAGCGGCAGCACAGTTGAACAATAGCCAGTCGTCCAGTGTACCATGACTCTTGTTAACAAGATATAGAAATCCAAAGGCATGTGATGAATGTGGCAAGAACAAGAGGAAGACAAACTCACGAGTACTAACATTTTTTATTTCAAAGTAAATAAAATACGTCTGTAGGAAAGAGCTGCTGAGTAAGATGATGATGAAGACAACAGCAGTATTCGAAGGTTGCCAGCCGGATCAGCTTGTTCCAGCGTTTGATGATGATTCATACAGCAGCGTTTGAAATGTAACAAAGGTGCGAGGAACAGAGCTGCGACTAATAACTTGTCGTAGGGTCGACAAAGACGAGATCGCTGCTACTGATATCACGTATAAAATCGGACCCACTGCTGATGACTCTCGCTGCTGCTGATTGCATGCATACTGGTTCGTCATCACGGATTATCATTACGAGTTGTAGTAGATCGCAGCCGAATTGGTACTGGATCATTGTCTCGCCCAGGTCAAGTCTGGGACAAAACCCTGAAGGCACTGTTAAATGGAAAAAGGCACCTGTTTTATACTGATATAACTGTCTGATTGGTTAGCAAATAGGGAGATGTGCACAGAAAGACAAAATTGTACCCATTTCTGCCACATATGTCGAAGCTATTGAAAAGTTAACATCTGGTTTTGTTACGAAGTCTGCCGTGCTGAAAACAACTGATTAAATTGAAAACGATTTTATGTTGTCATCTTTTGAAAGATATTGCATACATCACGAGCTTTACCTATCCGGTGTTGTCCGGGAGTTTTTGTTTTTTTTACTTTCATTTAAAAAAACAAAAATTTTTAGCGGATTTTATAAGTTAAATTTAATTCTTACGGTATTGTTTGGTTGTTAAATTAATTGAACCAACTTGTTATAAAACTATAACTAATTTATGTTAAGGTTATGTTTTAATCTCTATTTATAAGGGTATTGGATGTAAAAAGCTTCCGATCTTTTAATACATGAGGACTTGCTAAGAATTTTAAAGCCAAAAATAATCTTTTATTCGACAGTTTAAATATTCAATATTCCTTTCAAACTTTGAAAGGTCAGAAAGGTAATTCATTTTTTTCATTAAAATTAATACCTAAATATTAAAATGGCTGACTTGTTTAAAAGAAACCAACATGCATGGTGGATTTAATTACGTAATTAAATCATTTTTTAAATAGAATTTTTAAAATTTTGATTTCAATAAATATTCGGTTTATCTAAAAAAAATCTGAAAAAAAAAAAAATCAATGTGCAATTGTCACACACACACACACACACACACACACACAACTGGGAAGACATTTTGGGGCAGAGAGGAGAAAGATAATAAAATGACTAACAAACAATACTGGCGGGGTGGGGTCCCGGCTTTCTACTTGAAGCAAGGTTAGACATGACGTCAGTTTACACGGATGGGGGTTTCAGCTCCTCCTCCTCCCGGAGGAGGGGGGGGGGCATTATGTAACAGTACAAAAATAGCTGAGAACAGAGCGACCAGCAATAAATCATCTCCCCCTCCTCCCAAAGGAGGAAGTGAAGCTCAGGAGGATGGCCTCTAAGGACTGAACGGTACCATACTTCAGTTAGACGAAAGAATCGGGGGGGGGGGGGACACTCTAGCGAAGCAGACCCTAAAATCAGAATGTGCCAAAGTGTTTTCTCCGGCTGGTATGAATAAGTGCCATAAGGGACATTTATATGAAAACAAACCCCAAAGGCAAATTAAGTAAATAATAGATAATTTATTTATTTAAAAATGAGGCGAAAGTTTAATATAATTAACAGCGCAAAAAAAGGAGGGGGGGGGCAATATATAACAAGTAACTTTTACCAAACGCAAGAGAATTTAATTTTCTATCGGCTTGCATAGTTTTTCAGTTCTGAAACGTTTTGTAAGTGTTTTTTTTAATTTTATTTTAGAATTTGTTTCGTAGCCTCGAAGGCTTGCAAAAAATGGATGCCCACGTTAGACAAAAAGTTTCAACATATTGGAACTTATTTTAAAATGAAGAAAAACTTTAAAACAGTTTCAGCAAGTTTATATACAGATCTAGCGAATATTCAATTTTAATGTGTTTGATGACAGTTATTAGTTGTAGTTTTGTTTAATTTTCGATTTTTCAGTTGTTAAACATACGACATAAACGCTAAAAATCAAGTAAATCACGGCGGCCATGTTAGATCCATTGTTTTTCCTTTTTTTTTCGAGGCTACAAAAACAATTTCTAAAATAAAATAAAAACACCTACAAAAAGTTTAAGAACTGAAAACCTATGTAGGTCTATAGAAAAAAAAATCATTAAGAATCCAAAATTTCTGAGGAGGATATACTCTCAGGGAGTAAGCGCTCCCATTCATAATATATATATATATATATATATATATATATATATATATATATTATATTTATAAATAAATATTAAATTATTTATACCTACAGACGCTAGCGTTTCAAGCTTATTGCTCTCATCAGTGCAGGGAAGTAACAATTTCAGACGGTCGGGAGGAGCGAACCCGGTACACAGAGTCAGCCATATCCACTCGGCCCACAGAAACTGTCACGTAATATAGGGAAATTAAGATCTATATGTACCTAGAAGCGGGCACAGATAGAAGACTAGTCGAGAGTGTTCGACGAACGTATTCGGAACTTTGCATTAGAGCTTTTTGACAGTCTATTTTTAACTTCCCCAAGAGTGCTCAACTTTAATTTCTTAAAGGGGCTTAGTATAATATTTATAAATAAATATTAAATTATTTATACCTACAGACGCTAGCGTTTCAAGCTTATTGCTCTCATCAGTGCAGGGAAGTAACAATTTCAGACGGTCGGGAGGAGCGAACCCGGTACACAGAGTCAGCCATATCCACTCGGCCCACAGAAACTGTCACGTAATATAGGGAAATTAAGATCTATATGTACCTAGAAGCGGGCACAGATAGAAGACTAGTCGAGAGTGTTCGACGAACGTATTCGGAACTTTGCATATATATATATGCACACACACACACACAAAGAGAAAAAAAGAGAGAGATGTTTCAAATTTCGATAGCAAGTTTTTTTTTGGGGGGGGGGGGGCTCCTGGATTTTTGTTACCATTTTTAGTATGAATATTTTTTTTTCCTATGTATTTTGGCTTACCGTTATTTTTGCCAAGACTTCTTAAACTTTTCCCATCTTCCTTTCTCCAATTTTCGGAATAATGTTTTTCTATTACTATTAAAAGAACTACTGCTCTGATGATCAGCAATGTTAAACTACAGTCTGTATATTTCTCTTGACTTTGCTGTGAAACGTGCGTAAGATTTAGAAAAAGTATTAAATTTGGAAAATAAATTCTTTTTTTAATGTCTGTTTGTGAGCCGAAGAAAGAATACAGGTATTCGCCGAATTATGAAAATAAAAACATCGAAAGAACAAATGAAAATTATGGTTTTAGATTGATTTTTCCTATGGTCATTGGAATGCAACTATAAAGTATATATGCTCTGAAGCTTGTAATACAACCCCATTGAGCTTGCAATTTTGAACATTTTCGGATATTATAAAGAGTATATACTTAAATATATTTTTTTATATGAACTCACAAATTTATATATATATATATATTAATGCAATAATGAAGGGAAGACGTGTTGAATTTTTCATAATTAGGGAATGAGAAAAAAAAAAAAATGTTTGCCAGTCGACTAGTTTCGCCCACACTTTACAATAATGGCTACCCTCTGGATGTGATTAGGTCAGTCATCAATAGGAAAGTGGCCAAGTTTTCCGGAGAAAAAAACTAGTATGGTGGCTAAATGTTCAATTTATATTCGTTTGCCTTGGTTAGGTACAGTAAGTGAGAAGTTCGCCAAACAAATCAGCTCAGCGGTGGAAAATTGTTATTTTTCATCTAATGTGTGGGTTATGTTCTGTACAAAACCCCTGTTACCATCCTCTCGAAAAGACGTCCTGCCCCCCCCCCCCACCATAAAAATAATGTGATTTATCTTTTTAAATGTAATTGCAGTGCCAATTACGTGGGCCGGACGACGTTGAGATTAGACAACAGAATACAGCAACACATCCCCAGTAACATCAGGAATGGAACCTTCCGGTCACGGGACGTTCTAAGAAATACATACGGTTCTTCGATAACTGACCATCTGATAAATAACCCGTTGTGCGCAACGAACTTTAGCACAGATTCATTTTCCATCTAAAGCTATGCTCACTCATCTTATCATTTGAAAATCTTGGAAACTATCCACGTACGCCTCAAGAGGCCCTCCCTCTGCAAACAGAAGGAGTGTCTCTTGGGGTTGAGTGTGATTAGTCTCTAAGACAATCTCCATTCCATATAACATCACGCTTATTTTATTCTAAATTCGAACTTTTTTTTCCCCCTTCATGACATAACGCTAATTTCATTTTAAATATAAAAGGTTTTTTTTTTGGTTTTTTTTAAATCCAACGATATCAATCTTGTAAAGTGTGGGCGAAACTAGTCGACTGGCAAAAATTTTTTTTTTTTTTTTTCCTCATCCCCTAAATCTTTAAATGAAAAATTCAGCACGTCTTCCCTTCATTATTGCATTAATAAAGTTTTGTACCCCCCAAAAAATAATGAAATATATATATATATATATATATATATATATATATATATATAAAGAGAAAGAGAGAGAGAAAGAGAAAGAGAAAAAGAGAGAGAGAAAGAGAGAAAAAGAAAGAGAGAAAAAGAAAGAGAGAAAGAGAAAGAGAAAGAGAGAGAGAGAGAGGCGTTAGGTACTAAATATACCAAAATATAAGATATTCTTCACTTACATTTTATTATATTTGTTTCCATTAAAATAAAATAAAAATCAACCAGAGGGCAGAATTGGAACAGTACACTCCATGTTATCAGTGTGATTCTCTTCAAACTGAGCAATTGGGATATTTGTTAAGTAGTCTTTTGAAATAACACTCATAAATAAATTTCTATTTCATGTGCAAAATGTTAGAAAAGAGCCCGTAGCTTCCTTACCATCTTTTTATTTTATTTTTTTATTTTTTTATTTTTTTATATAGATGTGATATCAGATTTGCAAGGTTAACTAATTTGCATATTGGTTTTGTAAAAGTTAATATTATTAATTAACCATTATTTGGTATTGCTTTTTAAGTCAATGATTTTTTAAATTTTAATATAACAAATGCTCTTTTTAACCATATTGTTTATTTTCTGGACAAAAATTTAGCATTTATGTTCAAACGTCGTTCAAGTGTTTCAAACATCGGTCGCTCTCTAGAAAAAGCGACCGACTCGATGTTTGTAAATTGCCGGTGAAAAGACAAATTTATTTCTTCTCTCTTTTCTTTAGGTCACTTTTAAAAAGGTAAATAAATGTTTCGAAATTACCAAAATGTTAAAGTTTCGTGTTTTAAAAGTGTATTATTTTAAACTAGCAGGGCTACCCGGTATTGCCCGGGAGAATAGTAATTTGTTTTTATCAACAATAACAACTGATTTCCTACTGTTGTCACACGCGAGGTAAATCTTACCGTACAAACCGAAAACTAATCGAAGCGAAACTTACATCCCCCCAACCCCACAAAACTCAAAAAAAAACAAAAAAAAAACAAAAAAAAAACGCGAGGTAAGTTTTACTTACGAAAATAAACTATTTTCACCTCTCTCTCTCCTTTTCTCTCTCTCCTGTTAACGACGTCGTAGTATGTTGTTTTTTTTATTATTGTTTGAAGCAATAGTTTCGTCAATAGTAAAAAAAGTAAATGAGATGCTGAGAACAGATACACTTTGAATTATTTATTTGCACAAAATATAATTTTTTTAATTACGAACAAATTAGGCACAAGGCGATCAAAAGTGTTATAAAAATGGGGGGGGGCATACTCGGTCAACAGCTATACCGTTCTTGGCCTTTTGGCTAAGATCAAAGTGTAGTATCTGTTCCGATGGATAATGCACCCCGTAGACTGGTATTGTCTTGGCCTTCGGGGCTTGATTTACACCGGTCTATGGGGTTGTCCTGTGCAGTTCTAGGAGGTGCACCCTCCCAGGCTTCGCATCCCCTCTTTGGGGAGGAGTAAGTTTATTGCTTACTGCCTGAGGCGCCCCTACCGGGAATGCCGACGGGGCTGCCCAGGCAATTTTTAAACCCCACTTTCCCGACCCGACCTTGAGTCACATCTTACTTGTGGGAGTAAGATAAAACCTGGCCTTGTGCCTAACTCCTGGAGAGGAGTAAATCAATACTCTTAATCATCTCAGTCACCACAATACAACATTTACTCGGGGGGGGGGGGGGGATCCTACTTAAAATATCTTCAAATTATTGAAAAATCTTTTTTCATAAATACATTTACAGAAATTCATTGAATTAAAACGGAGAGTAAGATCTTAGGGAAAGGACCAAGAAACTATTAAAAAAAATGTGTTTATGACTCGGCATTTATAAATGAATGACCCCCCCCCCCCCCCCAAAAAAAAAAACTGATTTAATCTATTATTGTATTATCTTTTAATGGGGATAGGTTAGTGTAGTATCGGTTACGTTGTCATAGGACCGTCCTCCTACGAATTACCTCCTCCTTTTTAGTCCTCTCAGGTCTTACATCTTAATGTAGTATCTGCTCTTTTGTCATGAGAATCTTGCCAGGGACTACCTTTTTTAGGGGAGGGCAGGTGGTAGTGTAGTATCTTTTCTGTTGCCATGATACTACATTCACAGGCATTACCTTCTGTTTTTTATGGGGAGAACCTCCCAGGTATTAGCTCCTCTATTTTTGAAGAGGTATTATAGTACCTGTACTGTTGTAATGATACCATCCTACAAGACATTACCCCCTCCTTTGAGGATTAGTGTAGTATATTTCGTTAATACATCTTTCTTTGTGGTTCAGTGTATGTAGTTCGTTCATCATGATTTCATCCTCCCAGCCTAGCAAAAGTATGCTCCGTCCGGTCGCATACTTTTGCTAGTTTATAATAAAGGCGAAAATTACAAAGTACCCATTTCGAATTAGTCAGTAATATAAAATCGTTTTATTTGACCAATCGACGTTCCACGTTTATGTTTATTCATTTCATTATATAACCAGTTTTAATGAGGAATTCATTTTCATTTTTATGCTGAAACAAAATAAATTTAATCGACGTTGAAAGACCATATCAATTAACCTTTTTATAGTTTTTTTCTTAAACAAAATTTGACGATGTTCATGCACAGTACATTTTCCCCACATTGGAATAAATCAAATAACACTACGAAAATCACCATTTTGTTGTTTTGCTCTAAATTGCCAAAATCTCACATGAAAATTATTTCTTTGGTTTCTGTAGAGAAGACTACAAGTTAAGTAATTGCCGCCCGGAGGGCGGGTTGTTTTTTGCTAGTATAATATAACTTCTTTTATTTATACAAATATTGGTTGCATATGTGCATACATGTTTCAGCCGCGATCTCTTTTGAAATCCACCTTTAATGTGGTGAGATGGCATGAGGAAGCGGCTTTCAAACGAGATCCAAATTTACAAGACATAAGAAAGAAAACGGTACTTGTAATGGATGGGCACCTAGAGGATTTCAGTACTTACGGAGTCAGTCGCGAGTATCGACAGAGATCCCAGAATCAGTCCAGAGTATTCCAGAGTCTGAGGACGGACGATACGAATAAAAAAGGCGCAGTTACATGTTTGCCCGAGTCAGACAAACTATGTGAAATTTGAGATCGACGCAAAAAACAAAAACAATGTAAAAATGCAGACGATACTAAAGCATAGGAATGCAAAACAAGGTTAGGTTAGGATTAAAAATCTTTTTTAGCCCCTAAAAACAAAATATATAAAGTTGAAAAAAAACTTCCTAAAAAAAAAAAAATTAATTAAATAATATTGATTCACTTTTTCTGATTTGAAGAGAATTATGAAACAAATTCTTAGTTGACCCTAACCTTAAGACATGGAAAAGATTTAAAAGTTGTTTCATTTAATGTCAATACTAATTGACTGTTCGGCGACCGCTCAGTCATTCCCGGTCTGTTCCGTAACTAAATCGCAATCGGAAACATTCGAGCCGATATGGGACCTGTTCTGTAGAAGTACCAATAATTGTTTTTTTTATAAACTCTTAAAAAAAAATCAATATTTTAGAGTGCGGATACTGCGTTATACATTTTAACTAAAATTCGACAGCGATTTCCAAGCCTTTAAATAGGACGTAATTTCTGGATAGAATTACATTTTATAGTTTAAAGTCGTGTGTTATGGTTCATTTGATAAACAACAGTTATAATAGGAGACACTGATCTACAAAAGGACCGCAAGATAATGAGTTTAAAAATACAGCATTTTTATAGAATTGAACCAATAATCACGGAATTTAATATTCGTAAAGAAAATATCTGGACTTAATAATTGATGAAAAAAAAAATCTTCAAGAATATTGCTGAAATGTTAATAATTTAAGTTCTTCTTTAATTAATAATCTCTTTATTAAGACCATATATCGTGTGTCGGTCGTTGTGTTTCATAAATACACTTTTTTTTTTTTTTTAAATATTTACTATTGATCGACTATTTATAGAAATTTGCGTATAGGAGAAAAGTGCTGTATCTGTTGTGTTCCGATACTACACTTCATCTTTTCTCTCCTAGGTCACTTCAGTGAAGGAGAAATCCTTCTAAACGGAGGCAATCTCTATTTTTGTCCTAATCCACCAGCGTGCCCCTTTTGGGGAGCTGTAGTTCCCCCCACATTAAAAAAAAATTGACCTTGTCGGGAAGCAAGTAAATATGAACCGTTTAAAGAAATCTTAAAATAAAACCAGATAAAACTGAAACGGTATTTTTTTAAACTCTATCTAAAATGTAAACATGAATAAATTTTGAATTTTGTCGTGTCTAGGTTTCTTGTCTCTACATGACTGACATTAATTACACAGTGAATTATTTTTTATTATTTTCTATAAATCGAATAGGTATTTATAGAAATCAAAACTAAAATAAGGGAAAGCGGAAACAAATTAAAATTTAAAAAATCCTATTTACAAAGAAAAATGTAAACCTGGCTAAATTTTTAATTATTTTTCTTTAAGCCCTCCACCCGGGCAACGCCAGAATGAAATTATGTTTTCAATTGTCCTGTGTCCGAGTGTTTCTCGCCTCTACGTCACTTGCACGTTAATTCCCCCCCCCCATTAATCCAATATTTACTGCAATCGAAAATTAAATGGTTCTACAGTATTTGAACCGAACTGTTGTTTTTTTTTTTTTACTATAACCTAAGTTTTAAGTTCCGTTCGGCAAAAGTCGATTTTGTGCGATTTAAGTTATGTAGAAGCACCAATAAATTAAGAGAAAACTAAAAAAAAAAATTTAAAAAATAAATAAATCGTATTTAAAAATAGAAAATGTAAATATGATTATATTTTAAATTATTAAAAAAAAAACAAAAAAAAAACACGCATTACAGTCCGTTTTTTTTTTAAAAAATTTTATTTATGAATTAATTATTAATTTTAAGTAAACATAACTTAAATTGGCGGCGCATATCACATTGCAATTCATACAGAGTTCAATTATTGGATCTAATTTCTTTAAAATCTGTCAAATAAAAAATAAAAAAATAATTTAAACAAAAATTAAACAATTTTAAATAAAAACAAATATCTGGAAGAAAACAAATGGACTTACCTTCCTTTCCGAGTGGATGCATTTATCAAAACAACGAATAAGAGAGAAAGAGAGAAGTTGATGAGTTCTTTTTCTTGAGAAAAAAAAAGAAGACGAGAAATATAGTATTTTCTCTTAAGTAACGTCCAATGTCAAAAGGTGTCGTCAAATAACAACAGTGTTAATCCAACCACAGTAAAGAGGAGAAACCACGCTAAACAGAGGGTTTTAAACCGATTTTGCTTTTAATTCCAAATCCAACGTCTTCTCGATATCGTCGTTTGTAAAAAAATAAACAAAAATTACCCGCCAAAAAAGAAAACGCTATGTAAAAGCCGCCGTCACGCGAAATACGTTATTCGTGTTTGTAGTAACTAAAAAAGCGAGCGATTTAATTCTCCCTCCCTCTCTCTCTCTCTCTCATATATAAACATAAGCATAAGATAAACACGAGACAAGCAGACTCAACAGTCGTACCCGTGTCTATCTTTTTCCTTCATTCAAGAATGGTTTGTAAAGACAAGTGTTCCGTTACCAGCAAGAAGGGGAGGAGGGGAAGGGGGTCTATTGCGTATCAACCGACAACCAAATCGTCCCCTCTTTTCGCACACACAAAGATTGTCTTCTTTTGAGGAACAAAAACTAAAATAACACTTTAAGAAGAAAAAAAAGGGGTACTTCTGCAGTTTACGGACCGTGCTGAAATAATAACGTTATTATTTAGAAACCCATTCTTAACATGGAGAGAGAGAGGGGGGGAGAGGGGGGGGGCTGTGTTACATATTCTGTACTTTCACCTAATAATTAAATAAACAAAAGATACCGTAAAAATTGAAGTTAACTTGAAAATCCTATCTAAAAAAAATAGCACGGTCCGTAAACTGCAAAAAAAGACAAAAATAATATCACCTGTGAGAGTAATTCATTTTACAAACAAAACAATGTTGTTCCCACGAGGGCATAGTAAGACATAAAGTCGGTTTTTTAATGTGGGGGAAATCCAGCTCCCCAAAAAGGGGCATTTCGGATTGAAAGAAAAAATTAAAATTGCCTCAGTCTAGAAGGACTTCTCTATAACTCACTGAGGACAAAATAGGCGAAGTGTAGCATCAGAACAGATACTACACTTTGTTCCTAGCCAAAGTTTTTGGGATTTACGGCATATCAACCGTCGTTGGGTCCTTTTATGCTGAAGTCGTACATACGTTTTGTATGCGATTTGTTAGATTAATTGGTAAAAGTACAGAATAATTAACACTCGAGAAGTCATAACACCCACATAAAAACATAATTTATATCAAGCGCATTAGAATGAAATTATCAGTAAAAGTACAGAATAGCTAACACTCAAGAACTCGTAACCCTCCCCTCTAAGAAAAATTAAAGAAAAATGCCTCTGTTGTCGAGAAGACAGATTTTATAGAAAAATAAGTATGAAGTAAAAAAAAAAAAAATCTTACAGCCGTTTGGATGAAGAATTTCATTCTAATGCATTTTATATAAATCATGTGTGTTTTTACGATTCTCGAGTGTTAACTATTCGGTACTGTTACCGTTTAAAGAATCTTAAAAATCGTTTCCACACGTTACAACTGTGGGGGTCGTCATCCCCTTTTGGTCGGGGTTACCAACTTCCTCCACAAATAAAAATAATAAGAAGAATATTTACATGCACAATTAACGGAAGTTTATTTACTGAAATAAACATATTAACAAGTAGAATATATTACTTTGTGTAATGAGTTCATGAGTCCTTTCTTTAGTTTCATGTAAGTAAAAAGAAGAATGTCTTTTCTCTTTGTTGAAGTGTTCATTTGTCATAAAATATTAAAAGAGGCAATAGTGAATGTTCGCCTGTGAAATTGTATGAAAGCGCGCGAAATGGTGAACTAGAAGAGTGAATGTGAGATGCGTGTAAGCTCCTGATGAAAGTCAGTTGAAAAAAGAGAAAGTTTTATGTTTGTGTGTGCTTATATACTATTGGGTCGGCTCCAGCGAGCTTATTGAGAAAAGTTTAGAAAAATATGTTTTTGGAGGAATCTCATTGGACAAAAATATCACGTGGTGTGCTTGCTAATACGTCCGCTCGTTTTAAGTTGATTTGGTATAAAAAGGCACATCGGAATGTGCGTGGGCGTTATTTTATATTTGTCACGCGCCAATACAACAATTTTCACTCTGCGCGCCTAAATTGTATTTATTTCAAACAACATTTTTTAATTCGAATCTTAACCGTGTCAACTGGCACAATACTCCCCCCAGATTGAAAAAAAGGAAAAAAAAAATATTTTTTTTTTTTTTTTTTTTTTTTAATATGTAATGTATTCCTTGAAATGTTTCGGCCAGTGGACTTTTCTACCGGTTTTTGTCGTAGGTTTGACGTTTCGGTCACTTTCTGCTGGACTCCCATGTTCTAAGGGAATTTGTTCTGGTGGGGAAATTGGTTTAATTCGGTCGATCGCGATGTTGTCTTTCTTGTTTTTCCTTTGGACAGTGAGTGTCTCGTCCGTTTTTTGTTCTTGTGCAATCAATTCCATACTCAGCGAACTGGAATTTATTGAAGTTATTGCAGCTCGTGATAATGCGTCAGCCACAATGTTTTCTTGTCCTTTGACGTATCTGATGTCTGTAGAATATTGAGCAATATAATCAAGATGTCTGATTTCTCTTGGGCCATACTTATCTATGTGTGTATGCAGTGCATACGTTAACGGTTTATGGTCAGTGTAAATACAAAAGTCTCTTCCTTCCAACAGATGTCTAAAATGTTTAATTGCCAAATAAATTGCTAATAATTCCCTTGAAAAGGTACTGTACTTTGTCTGTGTCTTGCTCAGTTTGGCTGAAAAAAACGAAATAGGGGTCATTGTACTCCCTGTCAGTTGGTGTATAACTGCTCCTACAGCTATGTCTGATGCATCTGTTGTAAGTGTAAGTTTCGATTCCTCACTGTCCTTAATATTATTCAATTTTGTGAAATTGACTAAGGCAGTTTTAGCTTGATGGAAAGCTTTTAAAGCTGATCCTTCCAGTTTTAATTGTTGGTTTTTTGTTTTGTTCTTCAATAATGACGTTAACGGTGCAAGGATTGTGGAACAATTGGGTAAAAATCGTCTGTAATAATTAATTATACCTATGAAGCGACGAATTTGTCTAACAGACGTAGGTTGTGGAAAATTCGTAATAGCACTTACTTTTTCGGGTAATGGTGATATTCCATCCTTATCAATTGAATGTCCGAGGAAATTTACTTCTTGCTGACCGAAAATACATTTGTCCAAGTTTATTTTTAAACCGTAATGGGACAGTCTTTGGAAAACTTGTTCCAAGTGTTGTTTATGTTCGTCGAGGTTTCTACTAGAAATTAGGACATCGTCCACGTATGCGAATACGAATGGAAGGTCCCTAAAAACCTCGTCTATCAACCTTTGGAAGGTTTGACAGGCGTTCCTAAGTCCGAATGGCATTCTGACAAATTCGTAAAGTCCAAATGGTGTGGTCAGTGCTGTTTTATGGATATCTTCTTCCGCCACCGGTATTTGGTGATATGCTTTCACTAAATCCAGTTTAGAAAATATCGTGGCGTTTTGCAGTCCGATTGCGAAATCGTGAATGTGTGGGATAGGGTATCTATCCGGTACAGTTTGTGCATTTAATCTCCTGAAATCGCCGCAAGGACGCCATGTTGTCGCGTCTGATTTCTGTACCATATGTAGAGGAGATGACCAGGCACTTTTGGAAGGTCGAATAATTCCTTGTTGTAACATGCGTTGGAATTCGTCCTTTGCGATCCTGTACTTATCCGGCTTCAAACGTCTGGGGGTAGCGTAGACGGGTTGTCCACTCGTTTTAATATAATGCCTTGCATTATGTTTTATATTATCCGCGACTGTGAATGGCTGAGTAAGTTGTGGGTATTTTTGAAACAGCCGACGAATGTACGTCTCTTCAGGAAAGGCAGAACTAATCCCAGTAGACTGGTATCTTGTGGTGATACCTTTTATTACGATTTTTGTTTGGTTATCAGTCAGTGTGCGATTAGTCATGTCTACCGATAGATTATATCGTGCTAGGAAATCTGCTCCTAATATTGGTGTCGTCACGTTGGCTATGGTAAATATCCATGAAAATGTGCGACGCAAGCCGAGATTGATGCTTAAGTACTTCTCACCGTATGTCGGTATTTGGGTGCCATTAGCTGCCTGGAGGTGGTAAGGCTGTGGAGTAGCTTTCTGTTTACTTAGCGCTGGTATCACGCTTATTTCGGCTCCGGTATCTATTAAAAAGTTATATCCGTGATTCCTGTCACGAATAAAAAATAGACGACCTTTAGTAGAAAATCCAGCAACAGTTGTCGTCTCTACTGGCTGGAATGACCGTTTCCCTCATTCTTGTTAAAGGTACAAGGATACGTGCATCGCCTTGCTTGTGTGCCGAATTTTTTGTGGTAAAAACAGATTTCGTTCGCTCGTTCTCGTGTGTTGCTTCGACCTCTGCTAAAACTTCGTTTTCGGTAGTTAGGTCGATTATTAAATGAATAACGACGGTCTATTTGCATTAATTCCTGCAACTTACGAGTGAGATTTTCGACCGTGGTTTTTAGTTCGGCCACTTCGACGTCTCTCGTCTGTTTTGGCTGTGCTTGTGTTGAGTTTAATCTGCGGCCCCTCAGATTTTCATGTATCCGGTCCGCCATGTCGGCTAGTTTTACCGTGCTTGTCTCTTCCGTTGTGGGTGCCAGAATTTGTACTGTTGTGTCTGGGAGTTTATCCAGCCACAAACTTCTCATAATAGTTTCGGACATTTTGTTGTCTCCTAGCAATGATCGCATGTATCGTAAGAGTTGTGACGGTGTACGATCTCCCAATTCTACTTGGGTGAAGAGATTGCGTAACATTGTCTCGTTTGATAAGCCAGTCCGTCTCAAAATAGCCTCCTTAAGTTCGTCGTATGGATTATGTTCTGGAACGTTCTCCAACAAATCAGTTACTTCCTCGACGACGTCTGCCGGGAGTTTTTCAACCAAATAACAATACTTGGTTCGCTGAGACGTAATCCGTTTTGCGTCGAAAAGGGCCTGGATCTGGATAAACCACGTCTTTATATTGGTGGGATTAAAAGGTGGAATATTTAGCGTTAACGTAGCTAGAGGTGTTTCAACGCGGGGAGCGTCCATTTTGTGTTTTTTTGTTTGAAAGTGATTTTGAAGCCTTTAAACTGTCGGTTGATTTTTTTTATCTTTCGACTTAATAGCGACTACCGGCGTAACTCGCTAATTTGTTGCTACATTGTACTGAGATCCACGCTTCGTTTGACGGCTTGTATCATCCCTTGAGATTCGCATCGTCTTTTTCTTCCTTTGAGTGTTACCGCACGCATGATATCGCCAGTATGTTAGGAACCGCGTGTAGCTTAAAGAGATTCCGTTGTATATGCAATTCTAAGTCGTGGTCACCAATTTGTGGGGGTCGTCATCCCCTTTTGGTCGGGGTTACCAACTTCCTCCACAAATAAAAATAATAAGAAGAATATTTACATGCACAATTAACGGAAGTTTATTTACTGAAATAAACATATTAACAAGTAGAATATATTACTTTGTGTAATGAGTTCATGAGTCCTTTCTTTAGTTTCATGTAAGTAAAAAGAAGAATGTCTTTTCTCTTTGTTGAAGTGTTCATTTGTCATAAAATATTAAAAGAGGCAATAGTGAATGTTCGCCTGTGAAATTGTATGAAAGCGCGCGAAATGGTGAACTAGAAGAGTGAATGTGAGATGCGTGTAAGCTCCTGATGAAAGTCAGTTGAAAAAAGAGAAAGTTTTATGTTTGTGTGTGCTTATATACTATTGGGTCGGCTCCAGCGAGCTTATTGAGAAAAGTTTAGAAAAATATGTTTTTGGAGGAATCTCATTGGACAAAAATATCACGTGGTGTGCTTGCTAATACGTCCGCTCGTTTTAAGTTGATTTGGTATAAAAAGGCACATCGGAATGTGCGTGGGCGTTATTTTATATTTGTCACGCGCCAATACAACAATTTTCACTCTGCGCGCCTAAATTGTATTTATTTCAAACAACATTTTTTAATTCGAATCTTAACCGTGTCAACTGGCACACAACTATGTGGAGTGGGTAGAGAGTTTCATTCTGATGCATTTTATATAAATGATGTGTTTGTTTTTAATTATAAAGTTTTAGTTTTAAGTACTATTATGGCACGTGTTCTTCAGAATTGTCTGATTTTCCCCTGCTTCCTTTGTTACAGCTCGTTTCATTCGTTGGACTAGTGGTCTTAATTGCTTCCCTGTTCAGATACCTCGTTATAATACAGCTTCCAGTTCAAGTAACTTCATTCGAATAACTGCAAGCTTGTGGAACTCTTTTCTTGCTGACTGTTTTCTTCCTACCTATAGCCTTGGTCTTTTCCAGACTAAGGCTAATAGGCATCTCCTGTCTTTGCATCAATCATCTTTCATTCTTTTTAGCTCCTTACATCGCGTGACTTCATGTTTTTTTTATGGAAGTCATTCCATAAAAAAAAACATAACCTTAAAACTAGACAGGCATAACTCATGGGTCCTACACTGTAACAGTACCTTATTCACAAGTAGTCGAATGCTGATTCATCTGATCTTGATGAGTAGTCATTAAAATAGCGTCCTTGAAAATTGAAAAAATCTTAAATAAAAAAAAATGACATAACATTACCCCCCCCCCCCTCTACTCCATAAAGTAGATATTTCTCAATAACTTTTCACTTTCCTCAAAAAACTTTACTTATTTTTTTTTTTTTAAGGCATGGAATAAACCTCTCAGATTACAAAAAAGAAATTGTGAAAAAGTTCCATGTTCAATTTTTAGAAGAGATACCAGTTTACTTAACATACATAAATAAATAACGTAAACAAAAAATTAAAGTGTAGTAGTAGTAGTAGTAGAAACAACATGAGAGAAGGACAGGAAGAGGACGACGTAAATAAATAAATGATGTAAATAAAGAAGAAAAGGAAAATACTGAATTAGTAATAATAGCAGAAGATTTTCAGGGCACTAAATGTAGGCACTGATGTACAATGTACCAACGTTGACCTAGAAGGTCATGGGTTGTCTAGTGTATTTTTAAATGGAAGAAAAAAGCTATAGAGCAACAAAATCGACTCAGACTTCCTTTTAAATCTTCCATCTTGTCCAGACACAAAACTAGTTTGAAAGATTCCATCCATCTGATATCACTACTTATATATTCATATTGTTTATATATATATATATATATATATATATATATATATATATATATATATATATATATATATATATATATATATATATGTTATTTGATATATTACAATGTGGGGGAAATGTACTGTGCATGAACATCGTCAAATTTTGTTTTTTAAGAAAAAACAACAAAATGGTTAATTGATGTGGTCTTTAAGATATTCAACTTCGATTAAATTTATTTTGTTCAGCATAAAAATGAAAAGGAATTCCTCATTAAAACTGGTTAGTATAATGAAATGAATATACATAAACGTGAAACGTCGATTGATCAAATAAAATGATTTTATATTACGGAGTAATTCAAATTGGGTACTTTGTAATTTTCGCCTTTATTATAAACTAGCAAATATATGCTCCCTCTTGTCGCATACTTTTGCTAGGCTGGGAGGATGAAATCATGATGAACGAACTACATACACTGAACCACAAAGGAGGATGTATTAACGAACATATACTACACTAATCCTCAAAGGAGGAGGTAATTTCTTGTAGGATGGTATCATGACAACAGTACAGGTACTACAATACCCCTTCCAAAATAGAGGAGGTAATACATGGGAAGATCTTCCCATAAAAGCAGAAGGTAATTCCTGTGAATATAGTATCATGGCAACAAAAAAGATACTACACTACAACCTGCCCTCCTAAAAAGAAGGTAGTCCCTGGCAAGATTCTTATGACAAAAGAGCAGATACTACATTAACCCTCCCTCACAGGAAGATGTAAGACCTGAGAGGACTAAAAAGGAGGAGGTGATTCGTAAGGGGACAGTCATATGACGACAGCACCGATACTCTACTAACCTATCCCCATTAAAAGATAATACAATAATAGATTAAATAAGTTTTCTTTCGGGGGGGGGGGGGTCATTCATTTATAAATGCCAGTTATAGACACATATTTTTTTTATAGTTTCTTTGTCCTTTCCCTAAAATTCTACTCTTCGTTTTAATTCAATGAATTTCTGTAAATAAATGTATTTATGAAAAAAAGATTCTCAACAATTTGACGATATTTTAAATAGGACCCCCCCCCCCAAGAGTAAATGTGGTATTTTGATGACTGAGATGATTCTAGTTACGAGTACGATATACATTTTTATAACTGTTGACCGAGGATGACCCCCCCTTTTCTGACACTTTTGATCGCCTTGTGCCTAATTTGTTCGTAATTTAAAAAAATATATTTTATGCAAATAAATAATTCAAAGTGTATCTGTTCTCAGCATCTCATTTACTTTTTTTATTACTATTGACGAAACTATTGCTCCAAACAATAATAAAATAGAACATAATAATACGACGTGATTAACAGGAGAGAGAGAGAGAGAGAGAGAGAGAGAGAGAGAGAAAATGAGAGGACAGAGGGAGAGAAAGAGAGAGAGGGAGAGAGAGAGAGAGAGAGAGAGATTAGTTTATTTTCGTAAGTAAAACTTATCTTTTTAACTTCACTTTTTTGTTGTTGTTGAGGTTTCACTTCGATTAGTTGTTTTCGGTTCGTACATTAAGAATTACCTCGCGTGTGACAACAGTAGGAAATCAATTGTTATTGTTGATAAAAACAAATTACTATCCCCCCGGGTAATACCGGGAAGCCCTGCTAGTTTAAAATAATACACTTTTAAAACACGAAACTTTAACATTTTGGTAATTTCGAAATATTTATTTACCTTTTTAAATGTGACCTAAAGAAAAGAGAGAAGAAATAAATTTGTCTTTTCACTGGGAATTTACAAACATCGAGTCGGTCGCTTTTTCTTGAGAGCGACCGATGTTTGAAACACTTGAACGACATTAGAAAACGTTTGAACACAAATGCTAAATTTTTGTCCAGAAAATAAAACAATATTGCGAAAAAGAGCATGTTATATTAAAATTTAAAAATTCATTGACTTAAAAAGCAATACCAAATAATGGTTAATTAATAATATTAACTTTTACAAAACCAATATGCAAATTAGTTTACGTTGCGAATCTGATATCACATCTGTATAAACGGTATATAAAAAAGATGGTACGTATATTAAATAAGTTTAATTAATGTGAAATCTACCGTTTTGACTTTACCGTTTTGCTACAGTCCAAAGGCCAAGATTTTATTCATCTTACGAATCATTTTTTCAAAACAAAACCCTTTGGTACAATTATGAACCCGTTTCGTTCAACAGAATATCAACCGACATTTGTATGTCAATATCGGATCTTTCTTCCAGAGACTCATCAGAAAACAAAAGGTTCAGAAAAAAAACATAGTGATGCGACAAACAAAATTCCCCAAAACAAACAACTCACATCGGATTAAACTCCATCGAGAGAGATTCGGATATCGCTATCTACAGAAGGCAGCCATCTTGTTATATGAAGAAGAGCTATGAAAAAATACGCACAACATTGTCCAATACAAACTGCTATAAGAGCTAGTTAAAATTGGTTGAAGGTTAATTACAATTTTCTAATAAGAATACTTTTATCAATTTATATATATATATATATATATATATATATATATATATATATATATATATATATATATATATATATATATATATATATATATATATATAATGTATGTATGTATTTATGAAGGCTGATAGCAATGCACAAAACCGGAATGGTGAAAGAGTGTGAACAAAAACAAACAACCGAAGACAATATTTAGGATATAAATCTTCACAATTACCTATTTATTTTTCACTAGATCTTACATATATCATACTAGTAAATATAAGACTTACTTCTTACTGATAATGTATCAATAAAAATAAAACCCGGGATGGTGAAACACCTTTTGATAATTCGGGAAAAACATCTCTTCTCAAAAATGAATACAAAAGTAAAAAACCGTCTATTGGAAAGAAAACATCCAAGATAGCTGCATTTTGTTTGTAAATTTTTATTTCCTATCTAATCCTTTCTCTCTCTCTCTCTCTCTCTCTCTCTCTCTCTCTCTCTCTCTCTCTCTCTGTATATATATATATATATATATATATATATATATATATATATATATAATAATAAAAATTTAAGTTCCTTTAAATTCACACATACGTTGGATTAATAGATCAATAGTGTATGCATTACTATAGTTTAAAATATATAATACTATCTGCCTTTGCCAACTCGCTATCGATTCGCAAATTTCGCTACTTGAAATACTTGAAACCTAAATTTTAAATAATAAACATTTCATTCATAAATTTCTTGTAAACACAAGACTAAAACGTTCACATGTATTCATATAAAGAGATAAACATTAACATTTTAGTGATTTTGATACAAATTTATTTATCTTGTAAATGAGACCGTAATTAAATCAAAAGAAAGAAGAAATCAATCCGCCTGAGCGATGGTTTTTGTATGGCGGAGGGGGCTCTTTTTTAAAACTTACAATTTAGAAACACATAACAACTGGTTGTAAATCAAGTTAGGCCCTCAAAAGGCCGCGAAGAAACATTTAAACACGAATGCAAAAGTTTTGCCAACGAGTTGAAAATAATCATTGAATTTAAAGACCAGAAAAAACAAAATAGGCGTCACTAACGGGAGAGAGAAAGAGAGAGGGGGAGGCAGAGAAAGAGAGAGAGAGAAAGAGGGAGAGAAAGAGAGGGAGAGAAAGATTGAGAGAGAGAGAGAGAGAGAGAGAAAGAGAGATAGAGAGAGAGAGGTGGGGGAGAGAAAGAGAGAGAGAAAGAGAGAGAGGGGGGGGGAGAGGGAGAGAAAGAGAGAGAGAGAGAAAGAAAGAGGGTGAGTAAGTTATATTCCTGCTTATGCCTCGTAGCGAGTACTGTTAGTTTAATTTAAATAATTTTTTTTTATTAAATCACTTTAATACTGTTCATATCAACAAAACTATTGCAGATAAGTAATAAACATAGGAGAGTACAATTACTAACAAATAACACCAAACATTAATTTATTATGAACTATTTAAAATATACTTATGCAAATTAGGCATTCAAAGAATTGTCTCTTAATCGTTCATCTATATATACAGTATTCCAAAAAATAAAAAAAACAAAAGCAATAACCCATTTTGATAGTAATATAGGAGTGATAAATGAAAATAACTTTTACATTGATACATTTAGATAATAATTTAATAAATGTTCCAAATTTCTTTCAAAAAATATTTTTATTCATACAATTGTTTCTGCCCATTTTCAAAACATATATTTTCTCTTGATAATAAAGCCAAGATGTTTTAAAAAAGCTTCTTCAGTGAGTTTTTTTTACAACAAATTAAACAATAATAAAAAAAAACAGAACCGTTAACATCAAAATTGTTCTCTTCATTTTACTTATTTATCTTCTTTTTTTTTCAAAACCAGACCAATTAAAAAGCTTTTTAGCTTTTTAGGTAAATACAAAAACTAATATTAGAAATCGCCCGAGAAAAATTATCTTATTTTCTTTCATAATGTCCTCTAATATATATATATATATATATATATATATATATATATATATATATATATATATATATATATATATATATATATATATATATTAAGATAATACTTTAAAGATATAAATAATATCTTTAACCAGCTCAATATAGTGTATAGAGCAATAATATTAATTGAATGACATAATAAAATTATAAATTAATCAGATTTTATTAAAGTTCAAAAACAAAGAGAGGCACTGTGACCATTATCGCAATGACATTACTGCAGGTAATAAAATTAAGCTTTGAAAAAATATAAAAATATAAAAAAATCAAATATATTCGCTAAAAACACACATTTTTGTTAAACTTATACAGTTCATCCAAGTCATAAAGTTTAAAACAATTTCAAGGAAGATGTCAATATATATATATATATATATATATATATATATATATATATATATATATATATATATATATATATATATATATATATATATATATATATATAAAAATTGACAGATCAAACGTATGCCATACTGTGATTTATTGTCAGTTTCGAAGCAAAGAAGAGCTAACACTTGAATCAAAACATTTGATACAAATTCAAGTTGGAGATAAAAGAAAAACCTTTTTGATTTGATAATCTGCTGAATGGAGCAAAGTATCGGTTTTCGAATGCCAAATAGAATTTATTTTTGATATTTCTTCTCAGTTTTTCTAACTGAACTTTGAATTGACTTTTAAGTTTCTACACAATGAGTCGTTTTCGATGTGTAAACGAATTGTTTTCTGAACATTCGAATCTGAATGACTCAAATCTTGTTTGAAGTGTGTCGATTCCGATTTCGCAGTTGTGATTTTTTTTCGTTTTCTGGTGTTGCTTTCATGAACACTTGAAGACGTTTTGCATGAAATTTTACTTTGATGGTGTACGGTTTTCATGTGACAACAATGTTTTGGCGACAGGAGTTTTTTGTTTTGTTTACTACTTGAATTTGTTTCAAGTATGTGTCTGCTTTTTCTAGAAACACATGTTAACTTTTCTTTGCTTCGAAATTTACAATAAATCACAGCATAGCATAACTTTGATCTTACAATTCTTTAATTTATAGGTTAATTACAAATTTTTAAATAACTATTTAAAGGTTTGAATATTGAGTTTCATTTTGATCTAGAATTTGATTCCCATGAGAATCGATTTGAACTATATAAAATAACTGTTTTTACATTATAACACACACCCACATACACACACATACACACACATACACACACAGACATATACAAAGACACACATACATACTGTTACACCGGCCGTTCTTACACAGGAGAAACTACACCGGTTGTCACTATAAATAGTGCGAGTCACCAGAAGACAAAGCACAGTCTTGTAACTGTCTAGCCAACAGCTAGTCACTTTCTTACTTTGTTAATACACTTGTTAAACCGACCCTCGACTTGACTTCCTTTATTTATTATTTACTGTGGAACAACTTCACAACACACACACACACACACATATATATATATATATATATATATATATATATATATATATATATATATATATATATATATGTATATATATATATATATATATATATATATATGTATATATATATATATATATGTATATATATATATATATATATATATATATATATGTATATATATATATATATATATATATATGTATATATATATATATGTATATATATATATATATATATGTATATATATATATATGTATATATATATATATGTATATATATATATGTATATATATATATGTATATATATATATATGTATATATATATATGTATATATATATGTATATATATATGTATATATATATATGTATATATATGTATATGTATATATATATGTATATATATATGTATATATATATGTATATATATATATGTATATATATATATATGTATATGTATATATATGTACATATATATATATATGTATATATATATGTATATATATATGTATATATATATATGTATATATATATGTATATGTATATATATATGTATATATATATATGTATATATATATATGTATATATATATATATATATGTATATATATATATGTATATATATATATGTATATATATATATGTATGGATATATGTATGGATATATATATGGATATATATATGGATATATATATATATGTATATATATATATGTATATGTATATATATATATGTATATATATATGTATATATATATGTATATAAATATATATATGTATATATATATATGTATATGTATATATATATATATATATATATATATATATATATATATATATATATATATATATATATATATATATATATATATATATATATATATATATATATATATATGTTTGTATGGGTCTGGGAAATTATCTGAGTTATCTTCCTTATTCTGACCAACGTTAGAGATTGCATTCTTTCTAGAACTAAAGAAAACACTTTGCATACATGTGCTGAATTTATAACAAGATTTTACTCTTTCTGGCTGGTTCTTAAAACGCGATCAGTCATGGTCCACCCAGCTGACCATATTTGTATGACTTTTACAAACCGTGATGCTGTGTCTGTAAGGCATATTTTTGATAACAGTTGCATAGACTCCCAGAACAACTAACACAAATATAGAAAATATTTTCCTATCCATTGTTCATGCATATGCTCTATCTCTGAGCCTGGCAATATGTGTTCTTATTCATTGCATTAGGACAGTAATTTATCATTTATTTGTGTAATGTATAATACCTGTTAGCTGCAGACGGGTTTGAGTTATCTCTCTTGGTCTTATTCTGGCCAACATTAGGGAGTGCACTCTCCTGTCCGGAAGTTAAGAAAATATGTTCCACACATGTGGAGAAGTTAGGATGAGACCTTATCCTCTTTCTAACTAGTCCTTCAAGACTGTTGGATATGGTCTGATCAGCTGTCATTTTTGCATTGTCCTTACATACCCTGACACTGCGTCCGTCACATGTCTTTTCTGATAGCAGGTGCATAGACTCTCAGAACATCCCAACACAAAGTAAGTGACATTTTACTATTCATTGTTTATGCAAATTCCCTATCTCTGACCCCGGCAGCATGTGTTCTTTATCAATTGTATTATGACAGTTTTTTAAAATTATTTATAAATAATGTCTATTGTCCTCCCTTTGTATATCATATAGTGAACCACTTTACATGTTCCGTCACACCTTTTATGTTCCTCTTCGATGAACTGTTTATCTGTGAATAAATGGGTATGTATGTAAATGTTATTGTTTCTTCAGTTATCTTTCTTCTGATGGATGTGTGTGTTATCCCTGATAAAATGGCCATCCCCAGTACAGAAAAAATATACCAAAATACATGAAACATAAAAGTCAGGATGTAAAATATCCGTTAGCTTTGCAAAGGGAAACTCTGAAACCAATTCACTGATTATTATGAATTTTGGAACAAAGCTGCTAGGCGTAAGAGTGATTAATGTGAGCTATATTTAGTTTAATTCAGTTTTGTGCATGGAGTTGGGAGCCTGTCATAAATTTTCAGATACCCCTGATTTTTATGAAATTTTCATGATAGGCATTAGACATGAAATACTCACAAAATTTAGGGTTTCTTTGGAGTATTTAAAAATTCTTAGAGGGCATAATATGAGAACAACCTCCAATTTGAAAATTCAAATATTCCGATTTGAATCGATTTTGATGCATAGTTATTAGACAGTAATTAAGAAAAGTTCCCTGAATTTCAATTTGTTCTGAAAAAATAACGGATTTAGATCAAAATTAGAATAAGGATTCTATGGGTATGGTTTAGTAGCATTATATTTTGATTTTCATTTTTGTAAAAAGACATAAAAGTGGTGAACCTCATACAGTGTATGCTACTGAAACAATTATCGGACTGGATAGAATGTGTAATTGATGAAATCGATTGGGATGTTCTTATGTAAAGAACACTAATTGAAAATTTAAAAAAATGATTGGCTAATCAGAATCAAACATCGATTTTCAGATACATTGTTATTTATGTCTAAATTGGAAAATTCCACTGACTTATTTTGATATATTAGATTTGCTTGTTCGATATACAATTTCTTTGATGATTTAATTTAATGATAATATTTCTCTTGAAATAATAAATGAATTCATGGTTTAATAATATTAAGAGAAGAAATGTCTCTTTCTTCTTCTGTATGCTAATGAAAAAATTATCGGACCGGATAGAATGTGGATCTCATTCCTAAGGCATCATCACACAAGTAGATGATAAGTTTACTATATTAAAAAGATCTAATCATCATGTCATATCATCATATTCGGTTTAACGTCCGTTTTACATGCTGGCATGTGTTGGACAGCTTTAAGAAATTGACTTCCAAAGTAACCTATCTCTTGCCAGGCCTTTATTCATCCCTCATTTTCCTCAGGTCCATTCTTATCACTTCCTCCCACGTTCTCTTTAGCCTTCCCATGTGAACTGAACCTGCTACCTCAACTGTTCTACATCTGCTAACCCGACAACTCTCATCCATTCTTTCAAGGTGGCCATACTATCAAATTCTACTCTTCTGCACACATCTCCATAGACTGTAAAAATTTAATCGTCCTCTGAAGTCATCAGAACTAAGCCCGTCTTTAAGACTCACATTACACATCCATCGTATCATTCTCATATCATTTTTCTCTGTACAACGCATGCCATCAACCCTTACTAGCCAGTATTTGTTCAATTATTCAATATGGTTGCTTTCTCCATCAACCTGTATAACTTCTCATTAATGATAATATTTCTCTTGAAAAAATAAATGTATGTAAGGTTTAATAATTTTAAGAAAAAGTTGTCTATTTCTTCTTCCGTAAAAATAATTGTTATTATCAGTTTAATATTCTGGCACTTTTGTAGTGTACGTCACAAATGCAAGGGAAATAACTCTCATTGACTAAGAGATTTATCTTTTCTTTTTTTTCAGAGCGTTAAAACCAACGCTAAAGAAACTGCGACGACTTATTTTTAAAGTCTTCAGTTTCTTTAATAACAATTCCAATTCCTCTGCAACTATTGTCGCATTTTCTTTCTTTTTTTTAAATCTGTTAAAGATATGAACATTTTTTTGTTATTAATGTTATAAACTTTGTTACATCAAAAGAAAAGTCGTCACAGTTTCCTTAATAACATTTCCAATTCCTCTGAGTTGCGTTTGTGACGTACGCTACAAGAGCGCCAATATTCGTTAAATAAATGAAATGAACATGTTTAATCTTTATTGATTCATTGAGAGTTATTATAATTTTAATCTTTGTGAAACAATATTCTTTTTCTTATAAGCGGAAAAATAATTGTCTGTAAAATATTTGTTGTAGACAATGTACTGACACCGTTTTATTTATACAATGGACTTTAGTGATTAGCATGTCAATGATGGCAATGTTAGCCTCTCGGACTACGATGGGTGTATGAGTACAGCCGGGCCGTTCCCCGTATGCATTACATGTCAATTACCCGACTTGTAACTACCTATTGCATTGTTCTCTTACAGTAATAAATTATTTTATATGTTGGCCGTTCGAGTTATAATTAAATACCTTCGAATCACATCACAAAAATATTCTTTAAATAAATAAAAACAAATGTCTCATTTTTAATTTATTCATTTAAAATTGTAACAATTAGATATGTATTAGAATTACTTTAAAATAAAACGAACACAAAGAGTAGGGTTTTTTTTGATTGGTTAAGTAAACGGGACAATAGAATTTAATTTTATAACAATTCATTTTAAAATGGGTAAATTCGGATTTTTTTTAACCTTAGCGACACTAGTTAATTTTCGCCAATTGGGCAATCTCATGTTTAAATTGGGTGTGAAAGGTGATATAGTATGTCAAAACGAGAATAATACCCTCTAACAAACTTTTTACTACTTTTGTCCGACGGAAGTAAAACAGAGATGTCCGATTGCCAGTAGCAAGACAATAACTTCTGTCATGGCCTCCACTCAGTCTTGAGAGAAAATGAATACTCCCTGTAAGGGCGTCTGAGCATGTAATTGTGAAGCAACGGCTGCGCAATATCTTACAACACCTCCCCTGAATCGGCACTGCTCGAATCCAGTGGCAAGAAATCTAGGACGATTGGAAACAATGCCGAGATTAGCATGGAGCGCATACAACACCTGGTATTCCCAAATGGTCACCCATTTAGTACTGGCCAGGCTCAACGTCGCTTAACTCAAGTGATCTAATGGGAACCGGTGTGTCATCCTGATTATCCCATATATAAGAAAACAACTTCTTTAGAGTTGGTGGAAGAAGATATTGGCTCGCCATTTTGTAGTAGGGTTTCTGCGTCGCTATCCAGCCTACTGGCCTTGTTTGATATAAAGAATAGGGTCACCTAGGACAAACTTCTCTATAATTTAAAGCAATTTTATTCAAAGCGTTTCATCAACACAAAACATGGTCCGGAAAGAGTTATGAAAAACAGGAATACAAAATAGTTCGAGTCCGCCGACATATACAGGGTGGGCAAAAATAAGGGTCCTAATTTTAAAAATTCATAACTTTTTTATTTATTGATTTAAAAAATTTTTTTTTTTAGAATAAGTAAAGGACCCCTTCCGAAGCAAGCATGAGCCGTATTAGCCCTAAGGAACGTACCCTCATTTAGAAAACATTATTTTTGCTTAAAAAACTCAAAACAGTGTAAAAAACAATACTTTAGTTTTTGTAAGTTTTAAGAAGTGTTTTTCGGCTAAAATTTGTTTTGTTTATTTCAAAACATCTCGGAAGGGTCAGTCTATACACACATAAAGTTTGGTGAGTTTAACTTTTATTTTGTGGAAGTTATTCAAATTCAAGTTATTCAAATTTAAAGATAGGACCCTTGTTTTGGCCCACCCTGTATATATATATACTATAAAAATAGAATTGGGTCCATGAGTTCAATCTCGTCTAGCAAAGCAATTGCTAGAGACGAGGAGAAAAATATAACGTCTTGTCACATCCGAAGGGACTTTTTTCTCGCCTCTCCCTGAAGTTGCAGCAAAAGGCGAGGAAGGAAATACGCGTATTGTCAACACAACGCTCAAAGTCTGACTGTTCGTAAAAGGCGCGAAAAGGTTGGGTGGAAGTGCTATCACGCACAAAAGTGTTTGGTTGAACAACGCATCAATCGCTCCGTGAATGAGAACATGCAAGCGCAGAATAAAATAGATTGTAATTATGCAACTGCCACACTTCGTCCTCCCATTTCCTGCCATCAGGTGAGGCTCATCCCCATAAGTCATCAAATCTTATTAATTATTCTCAATCCTGTCATAATATTCTTCATTATTTAACTGTCATCAAATTAACCTATAACTTCGAGTGGTTTTTAGCCTTGATAAGTGATGACTCATTAGTTATAAATAGCAAATAGTCCGAAAACATTTAAATAATGTAAAATAACCAAAATATAATCGAAAAACCTTTTGCTGAAATAATTCGTACCAAGGGAAACAACTCTAATAACACGCATTACGAAATTGTCTCCCTTACTAAATTATTATTTCAAATATGGAATGTTAAATTATGTCCACGTCTCGTGTGTCTGTGTGTGTTTCTCGGCTCTCCGTGACTTACACGTTATTATTTTATTTATTTATTTATTTATTTATTTATTTATTTACTATTATTTGATTATTTATTGAAATCAAGAATGCAATGGCGTAAAGTATTAAAACGTACCTTATAAAAATCCATTTAAACATAATTTAATTACGAGATTAAATTCACCAGAATGCATTTGGGTTTCTTCGTAACACATTGAGAAATTTTAATCTTTTTTTAATAGTTGAAAAAAAAATGAATGGATTACTTCGTGAAACTTCAAAATTTGAAAGGAATTTGAAAGCATTTAAAGTGTCGAATAGAAAGTAATTTCGGGTTTTAAAATTCTTAACAAATCCTAATGCATTAAAAGATTAAAAGATCCGGAAACTATTTACATCCAATTGCTTTATAAATAGAGATTAAAACAATATTACCTGAACAACAATTAATTTAGTTCAATTAATAATTTAATGATCAAACGGTATAATAATTAAATTTAACTTTAAAAATCCTGTTAAATCATCATCATCATCATCATCATCATCATCATCATCATCATCATCATCATCATCATCACCACCACCACCACCACCACCACCACCACCACCACCACCACCACCACCACCACGTTCGATCGATGCTTCATTTCAAAGTTTTAGAAAAGATTTACTAGTAAATGTACTTTAGGGTTCATTTTGACATTTTGTATTGACAGATTCCCGAGTTCGACATAAAGATTCCCAAGTTCGAAAGGATGCGCATAAAAAACGATCGGAGGTTGCATCAGCCGAAACGACTGAAATGAACATAGTAGTCCGAATAATCCAAATAAACAAATAATCAACCTGTAACAGTCATAAACATTAACATTTTCTTTCCTCTTGCAGAGAGCGGGTCCTGCGAGGTGGTTTAGTTACACGAGGACCAATCAGATTCCAGGGTGTATTAATTTCAACTGACCCTTCGAAACACTACTTTCGGACCCTTTGGGATTTACACAACAGGTCAGACAGAGAGTTTCCCGACACCAAACTTCATCTAAATAAAAAAAAAAACAGGATTTATTAGTAGTTACTAACATTTTCATTATTTTCATCGAAACATCACATGAAGAAAAACACGTTGAACTTATGTTATACAATAAAAAAACTACCCGCCATTCAGCAGCTATTAACTTAGCTTTACGTATTCTGTTTAAATAGCTTACATTACATATTCTCATTAAAAAAAACTAATAGTTTTCATATAAATTATCTCCCTTGAAAATTAATAAACATAATATTTATACAAATAAAAAGTGTTTTTTGTTTATTCTTAACTTAGTTCACCCCAAGCAAGGTAAGTTGCCACTATAGGGGATGCTGAGAATTAGGGTGAAAGTTTAGGGGGTCATCCTAAATTGGGAGCTGTGCAGCGAGTGTTGGTAATTTATCCTTTTTTTTTATTAAATCATATTGACAAAACTATTGCATATATATAAGAAAATAGGCCAATGAAATCACAAATGAATGTCACTGAACATTAATTTATTTTAAACTGTTTCAAAAAATAGTTATACAAATTAGGCATGCAAATAGTTGTGTTTTGGTCTTTATTCTTTACTATATATACAGTATTTCGAAAGACTCTGTTTTATTATTGATTTAAATAACAGTGAGCCGTTTTGACGGTAATATATGTGTGATAAATGAAAACAACTTTTGCATTTATTCATTTATTCATTTAGTTTGTCAGGTTATCGGCAAGAAAGAACACATTAAACACAGCTTCATAAAAGGTACACAGTTTATTTTATTCCCAGTCAGACAACGCCAGACGTAAAGGGTTCTTCCTCGTTTTGTGATCTTTGTTATACATTGACTAGGAATGATTCTCTGGACGCAATATCAAATAGAGCAGTGAAAGCTGGCTAAACAGACTGGCAGTTTGATTGGCCTTAGTGGAGAGCTGTTGTCATGCGTCTCTTTCTGGCGATATAGCTTTGCTCTCTCAATTTTCTATCTTCACTGCTATCAAAATAAGTGAACCCCAGTCAAAAATGCATCTTCCCACGCCCGTCATTTTCTAATCCTGCAGACTTCTATTCGTCACTGACCTCTTGTATGCCCCCATGCATCGACCCTCCATAACCTCCAACCTCCCATGGCCATATATTCTTTGACTTGTCCTTGAATGCTTCTAAGGGTATTCAATATATTACAAAAGGAAAATAATAAATCTATAAAACTAGTTGCAATAGATTCTTTCCAACAACTGCAGTCTTGTGAAACTCTCTTCCTGCTGACTGTTTTCCTCCCACCTATAGCCTTGGTCTTTTCAAGACTAAGGTCAATAGGCGTTAATCAGTAATTTATGTAAATTATCTTACATTCGTTTTAGCCCGTTAGAAGTGGTTTGATGACTTGTCTGGAGCGACTTCCATAAAAAAAATACCCGTCAATGTAAAACCATAAAGTTTTAAATAAAGTTGTCACTCCGGAGCTAATAACTTTTTGTTCATGTTTATTTTCATACAAGCTTATTAAACCATCAAGAATGAGCTTGAATCTAAGATGTTGTTGTAATGAACAATTACGAATAACTTTCCCCATTTTGAATTATCTCCCCTTTGAAGAACTCTCCTTCTTTTACTAAACAATATAAAAAGCAGCACTAATAGTGTACCGACATTGTATGCCGAATAAAGCTTTTTCAATTTACGTCTGTTCTTGTTTGTCATTACAGTTGTTCTCATCATTTTCAACAGTTAACATTTTATCTTTGAGTGTTTCAGCAGCATCTAAGAACTCTTTTCGGTTTCATTCTTCTTGAAGAGATTCATCAACAGAAGGGTCAATGTCATCAACAACTGATTCAAATTCAATGTGTAACAAATCTTAATTTTAGGCTTTTAGTATATATATATATATATATATATATATATATATATATATATATATATATATATATATATATATATATATATATATATATTCACATTTTTTTCTTAAAAAAATTTAGGCATTGCCCGTACAGGCTGTACAAGTCAGGTGGGGTGTTAATGAGCTGTGCTCGTTTACCAGTTTCTGTTGCATGAGCAAACTAGTGCATTCAGGATTCATTTAGGCATCGTTTCTGAAGGTGTTTGAACATAGGGAACAAAGGCATCGCCAGAACGAATACATTCAGAAGACAAGTGGTTGTTAATCACAAAAATAAAACACGCAGTGCAAAAAAAAAAAAAAAAAAGAAGAAAATTGTTTTAATGTTATGTAGTAAATTCACTACTTTAGGGAAATAGTCAACCCCTCCCCTCAATCTAATCATATCACTTGTTCTGCACAATTACTTTTGAATTGTAGAAATTTAAAAAATAAAATTTTAAATGGTCGGTAAAAAACCACCACCGCAGCCTCCAAAAATGTATTTACCACTATAAAATAAAAGAACAAAATAAACAAAACAAAATGGGTTACATTTTTTTTTCCTACAGTAAGTTTCCGGAAATTGGTGATGCTCAAGAAATGAGTGATTATTTTACATTACATTTATATAGGAAAGTTATCCCTCACTCTAAAACCTAAAATATTGGCCGAAAACATCAAAAACCAAATGAAATTCTTTAATGACATAATAGGTTATTGTACACAAGAAAAAAGAAGAAAAAAAGGGTCGGTAAAAAATTCCAAAACAAGTGGTGGGTAAATACCGAAAAATTGCCCAAGAATTAAATAAAGGGTTCTATTCGAAATTTTGCATAGATTCCCGAGTTCGACATAAAAAAGGACCTGAAAGAAGGTCGGAGGTTATGTTGGCCGAAATATTGAGAAAATAACAACCTGATACAAAAATAGTAGTGTAAGCAATCAAATAATCCAAATTGCATTTTTTATTTCTATAAATATTCAATTAATAACAAATAAATAAATAAATAAATAAATAAATGATAATGATAATGATAATGATAATAATAATAATAACAATAGGTCCATCAAACATTACATTGAAAAAACTGCAGAATCACCGATGTGACGATTGTGTAATGAAAGGGAAGAAACCATAACGCATATTGTATCTGAATGCCGTATGCTAGCGCAACATCAATATAAAACATGGAGACAGAGCAAAGTCGCTCAGATACTACACTGGAATATATGCTAACTCTATGAATTGGACCACAATGGGAAGTCGTATGAGCATAAGCCAGAAGTGTTACAGGAGAACGATAATGTCAAACTTCTTTGGTACATATGCATACAAACTAATAAGATTCTAGAATATTCCAAACCCGACTTAATCTTTCTAAACAAAAACAAGAGAACTTGCTTAATCATTGATATAGCCTGCCCCTTCGATACCAGAGTGCAGGAGAAAGAAAACGAAAAAATCTATAAATATCAAGTCCCCAAATGGGAATTAGTTAGACTATAGAAATGTAAAGAAGTCAAGGTGATTCCCGTTGTAATTGGAACGCTTGAAACATTAACGAAAAGCCACCATAAATGGCTTAAATAGATTGACAAGACAATTTCTTTTCCAATTCTACAAAAGGCTTGCCTATTAGGAACGGCAAAAGTGTCAAGGTACAGCTTCAATGTCTAAAGTCAAAGGAATTGACTTGATGTTCAACAAGAAAAATCCTACTAAAAACATTCAAAAGTTGAGACTACTATGAAGTAATAATAATAATAATAATAATAATATTAATAATAATAATAATAATAAAAATCTGGAAAAAAGACTGGGAGAAATTGGAATCAAAGGGATAATTGAGACCATACAACGGACGGCAATGATGAAAACAGCTGAAATCAAATCTTAAGGAAAATCCTTGAATGTGGAAATCAACCAACAGAAGACTAATCAGTCACATAAAGTAGGAAACAAATAAACACAGCAAGAGCACCACCACAAAAACCAAGGAACAGAAACTGCACGAAATTTAATAAAATAACCCTCCCACCTCCAAAAAAAAAGTGATACCGCCAGCCTAGACTGATACCACACAAAAGAGTTGTGAAGGGTCAAGGAGGATGTAGGAACCGAAGAGAGAGAGAGCACTAACAAGACCATCACTGGAAGAGTGCGGAGAGGACTGAGACCTTGGGTAGGGTTATTGCTATCCAAATCCCAGAGCAGACCAATGGTCGTTGCCAGCGAGAAATCGATGGTAAGTGTCTGTTGTGATAACGGAAAGTCATTTGCAATAGTTATCGAAAGAGGTGGAGAGTACTGGAAATTTGGAGAGACTTGTTGTCACTCAGACTCCAAGGAACACCACCGGTGATTATCAGTGAACAATCACTGATGATGATCTGTGTGAGAACTCCTAGTGAGTACAAATAATAATAATAGTAACAATAATAATAATAATAATAATAATAATAATAATAGTAATAATAATAGTAACAATAATAATAATAATAATAATAATAATAATAATAGTAATAATAATAGTAACAATAATAATAATAATAATAATAATAATAATAATAATAATAATAGTAAGAATAATAATAACAATAATAATAATAATAATAATAATAGTAACAATAATAATAATAGTAATAATAATAGTAACAATAATAATAATAATAATTGTAACAATAATAATAATAATAATAATAATAATAATAATAATAATAATAATAATAATAATAGCAATAATAATAATAATAATAATAGTAATAATAATAGTAATAATAATAATAATAGTAATACCATTCATAGGCTGGACCAAAGAAGAACTCAGGCACCTTGACCAAAGAACTAGAAAACTAATGACTATGCACAATGCATTGCACCCAAAAGACGACACGGACAGACTCTACGTGAAAAGAAATGAAGGAGGTAGAGGACTGGTAAGTATAGAAGACTGTGTGGAAGACACCAAAAAAGAGCTGGAGAAATATGTAACCCAGAACACGGAAAGACTGATCACCACAGCAAGAGACACCAGCCCAACAAACAACCCCGGAAGTACTGAACCCAGAAACAAAAAGACAAGAAAGGAAAAGTGGGAAAAAAAACAACTACATGGACGCTTTATAAGACTCACAAGCGATGAAGCCAATGAAAACAGCTGGGCATGGCTAAGAAAAGGACACCTGAATAGAGAAACGGAAACTCTGCTGACGGCCGCACAGAACAATGCGATTAGGACAAACTTTATTAAAGCAAAGATAGATAAAACCCAGGAAAACAGCAAATGCCGACTGTGTGGACAAAGAGACGAAACGATAAATCATATAATAAGTGAATGCAGCAAGCTAGCACAAAGGGAATACAAGAACAGACATGACAGCATGGGGAAAGAAGTACACCGGAAAATTTGAAAACAACTGAATTTCGAATATGCAAAAAAACGGTACAAACACAAACCAGAAACTGTACTAGAAAACGAAAAACACAAAATCATATGGGATATGAATGTACAAACAGACAGACCCATAACAGCAAGGAGACCGGATATGATAATAATCAACAAGAAAGAAAAATCCTGCAAAATCGTGGACTTTGCAGTTCCAGCAGACCACAGAGTGAAGATCAAAGAGACGGAAAAAAGAAGCAAATATACTGAACTTGCCAGAGAATTGAAAGGAATATGGAACATGAAAAAAGTCAGTATAACACCAATAATCATAGGAGCACTAGGAACAGTCCCCAAAAACATGGAGAAAAGACTAGGAGAAATAGGAATCAAAGGGATAACTGAGACCATACAAAGGACAGTAATGATCAAAACAGCTACAATCCTGAGAAATGTCCTCGAATGCGGAAACCAACCCACATAAGCAACGAATGGAGAACAAACACATGGAAACACAAAACAACAGAACCGGGGAAAATACAACCGCACGAATGAGGCGCAAGCATAGGCTGACGCCACAAAAATTATGGACAGAGGGTCGAGGAGGGAAAGCGCAAACCAGACCTCCACTGGAAGAGCGCGGACAGCTCTGGGACCTTGGGAAGGCTTGTTGCCACTCGGGCCCCAGAGGGGACCAATGACCCTTATCAGCGGGAAATCGTTGGTAGGTGGCTGTTGCGATTACTGCAAGGTCATCAGCGGTGATGAACGAAAAGAGGTGGAGCATACTGGAGGCCTGAGGAGACTTGTTGTCACTCGGACTCCAGGGAATACCACAGGTTGTCGGCAGTGGGCGACCACTGACGATGACCAGTGTGATAACTCCTAGTGAGTAAATAATAATAATAATAATAATAATAATAATAATTCAATGTGTAATTATGAAAGTTACTTAAAGGCGAGAAAAGCACACATATATGCGAGTAGTCGTCTCATAATTTTATTAATAGAGATTTAGTTAATTTTTTTTGTCTATATCAAGATCTGTGTGCTAAAGATGTTAAAAAGAGGAAAAACATTTTGATGAAAGATGCAGTACAAAGCGAAACAACTCTAACATCAGACTTAAAAAGTTGTCTCCCTTAGAAAAAGTAATCGCAAATATAATTTGTGGATTTGTGAGTTCAATTGAATAGTTTACAAGGCGAGTATAATTATGTATAGCAATTTTTAGTCTAATATATAAAGTTAAGACGATTTTCCCCTGTACCTTTTTGAAGAATAGAAAAATAACCACATGCATCACAGGCTACTAAACTCACCACTATATTACGCTTATTCACTCGAGCGTGTTTTAGTAAATTTGTTATTATTTTTCTCCAGCTAACACGAAATATTACTTTTGGCCCACTATCTTCGACTCTCCTCAAAACATAGGCCATACCGGTGGTGGCAAAAACTTTAGTACTGACACTCCCCCATCGACACCGGGAACTAATAAACAACGTCTACTTTTCAAAAAATTGTCCGTTATTATTTCCCATTCGTCTGCTAGTAAATTACTACATAATACAAAATATTACGCAAACATTTTAATTCCGCTGAATTTCGAGAATATCGGATTACATTATTTCTACCAATTACGTATACATTTATACTCATTCCGGTTTTTAGAGAATGCAATTAATGAACATAGTTCTTTGCAGTATTTCATCTATCAACATGGCGGCTATAATTTTTTCAACGACTCGACTTCCGAATTAAGTTAATATACGTCAATATACTCGACAGATAAAGTGTACATTTTCTGATTCCTACACATTTCACACGCATAACATCCACAAATTGATGAAAAAGACATCGATTTCTTAGTATAGAAATTACCCAAAACGTATGACTGGTAGACTCTACATTCAGTCGCCTTATGGCGGATCATACGATAAAATGTATGCCAGCTACTGACTGGCTTCGTTTAAATTACCTATTTTTACGTATATTTTATACTCACTTTCGTGGCCGACACGTTAGAAGCGTAGATCCAAGACCAAGAGGTTTATCGTTCGATCCCAGTCGTCTCACACAATTTGTTTTATACATTGTTACACTTTTGCCTACGAGGGAGGAGGAAGGGAGGACTATGAGCCGGATTTTAAAATTTCAACGTTATTATGTAGTCATTTGAAAATAAATCAATGTAATATGTAGTACTCTAACTATTGTGAATCTCATCATTTCTATTCTAGTCCACATGGTTTTTTAGTACTCTGTAGGCCACCATAATTATATTTGTATGTTTCAGTAGAGCTCAGAAGGCATATCAATTTATATTTTTCTTTCTTTTTTCTTCTTATAAAGCCATTCTTAAAATGGTAGAAAAAACTTGTCCCTCTAATATTTTCATACTAACACTCCACCCTTCATAAACAACGGATACTTTAGAAAAATGTAACCGTTATTATTTTCTATTCATCTTCCATTAATTTAATACATAATACATTCCGCACAAATTTAATAGACGCTCCCTTATATTCCACTGATTTTCGAGGATATCGGATTATGTTATTTCTAACTATTACGTATAGACTTCATCTCATTCTTAAATTTACTGAATACATTTAACGAACTTAATCATTTATACTGTACATTAATTCAAAATGGCGGCTACAATCTTTTAATCGAATTGACTTTAGACATTTCCCTTAGCAGCCTTGCTTTGCTTCAGGTATTATTTCATTTTCTAACTTAAACACTTAGACAATTTAATACATAACACCTTGAAGGCTTAAAAATTCTTTGTTAAAATACTTACAGCGTAAAACGAACTGCAGTGTTCATTTCGACAACATTCAATTGTTGATAACAATTCCATGGAAGCATGTAATATCAGTTTTTCTACGAACCTTCCGCTACTAATTAACAGACAACACAAGTTTATTATTTCACTTTTGACCATCCATACATACCTAACATTAATCCAACATTCGTGTTTTCATTCTCATGTTAGGTATTCTTCTTTTTTTTTATTGGGGGGGGGGGGTATTTTACGTAATACGTTTTATTTTCTTATTTACGTTTACCTATTATAGCCGTCCATTCTCTTTCACTCTTCCCCCCATCTCGCTCTCTCTCTCTCTCTCTTGATTCATTCGCAACAATTTATAAAAACACATGTTTACATTTTCGCCGACTTTAATAATCGCAGCACGCAACAGTATCGTCGCGGCAATACACATTAAACAGATACGTACATTGTTTCTACTCACATTTAATTTAAATTAGCATTTGTCGATTTATTTAAGTATATTTTTATTATCATGATTATATGTCAGTTACGAATAACATTCCTTTGTTTAATTCACGACAGTTAAAAGACTTGGAAATCAATTTCGAACACAGACCGGCATAATATTTAAAATCATATTTAACTATTTGTTAATTTTAGAAAAAATCCTTCTAGACCATGGTCAATTTTTCCGCCATGAGATGGATTTTCAAAACAGTAAACATCACCATTGTATACCCCCGTGGAAAGGCAAAGAAATAGAAGCAACATAGTCAATGGTAAAAGTGCAGATTAGTTAACAGTCGATAAATCGAAAACAAAATAACCACAACAAATTCCTTAAATCAATCGCCATATATTTAAATCAAAGCGGGAGTTAGACAAAAGGTCGATTTTTTTATGTTTGTAAATCCAATATCCCATCAAAATAGGCACTCCGGATTGAGATTAAAATTGCCTAAATCTAGAAGTATTTCACCTTCACTGACCTTGGAAACCTTCACGCATGTTCTTGGATCATATTTACTTTGGGGGAGGGGGCAGTGGTTTTTATTTGGTCGAATAAACCGCTACTTACAATCGTAGAGAGGGGGGGGGGCAGTCACCCAAAACCTAGAAAAATCTATTTTGTTTGATTCAAAACATCGATAAATCCTACTTCAATCAGCTAAATTTTTCAAAAAGCTTTTGAAAACAACCCTGTGTTGTTTTCAAAAGCTTTTTGAAAAATTAATACTTTAATACTTATACTTTTTTAAATTTGATTTATATCTATCCCGGGCAATGCCGGGGTACGGGTCCTGCTAGTAAATTAATAACTTAATCAATTTGGGAAACTGAAACTCTCGCTGGAAGTTATATTACGGAGGAAGTTTAATAATGGGGACTACATCTAAGCCAACACCGTTTGCTGCTGACTTATTTCTAAACTGAGTCGGTTAATATTCCGGTTTGCCCCATTGGCAGGACTTACGTTAGTTCGAATGTAAAGACAAACTCTTCCTCCACATTTTACATCAGTTTTATTCATACATCACTTCACCAACAAACAGCAAGGGACCATGAACAAGAAATACCATAGCAAGTTGAGCCGTGTGTGTGTATGGTGGGGTGGGGTGGGGGGTGCTCAAGTTCCTCCGATGTGGCATTCTGGAGGATTATGAAAATATATGAGAATGCATTCTCTGAAGAAGATAATGCCATGGAGGATGGCCGATTCGAACCATACCTCATCCAAGAGTCGGCCACCATGCAAGCCAGCCTCCAGTGTCAGAAGATGCCAGAGTGTTACCCCTGTGCCAAAATAAGTAGTTATTTAACCGCTTCCGACTTCAGCAATGTTAGACATTAAGGGAGTTTAATGTTGGGGAGGGGGATCCAGCTCCCCGAGAATAGAGGGGCACTGGAATGTTATAAAATAGCCTGGATCGGACCCGTCGGCATTCCCCTGTAGGAGCACATCAGACGACCGTCAATAAAGCAACCCTCTTCCGGAAGGAGGGGATGATGCCTGGGAGGATGTTTTCTTGAGACCGAGCAGAACTCATACTGCACTTCTAAACATAAGCTCGAAAACCCTGTGCCAGTTAAGTGCGTGAGTTGTATTACAAACATATGCTTAAAACTCTGTTTACATTAGCGCACAAAGCACTTGTCGCGGGGGGGGGGGGGGCGGAAGTATTAGAAATTAGTTTCAATAGTTGTCACGGCAACGTTAAACAAACAACCCCCCCTTCCCCATTCAAAAAAGAAAATAAAAAGTTTTTAGAACGTCAACGACGTAAGTAAAAACATTTTGCCTTGCTTTTAATAACTCGGACCCCCCCCCCTCTTCTTTTTAACAAACTGACTTTTCGCAGGAAATATACTCCCAAAGGTAATTTACTTTATTTTGTTGCATTTCTTATTTAATGCGTGCCCCCCGCCCCCCCCCCCCATATGGACATCTCGTTCAAAACAGTATGCGTAAAGTCTTCTATTTTTAATTTTTTTAAAATCCCGCCCCTATTTGTTTAGATAGATTGTTTTATTATTTTCATCCTATTTACTTGCCTCCCCACGAGGTCTGTTTTCAATGTGCAGAAAATATATCTCCCCAAGAAGCGACATTCTGGGATCGGACAAACATAAAAATTGCCGCAATCGAGAAGAACCTCCCTCGCCTTTAACTCTTCATGATCATTTTGTGTGGTACCTACACTATATGTGTGTGTGTTTTTTTTTGGGGGGGGGGGGGAAGGGGGAGAGTAGTTTATGGAATTTCTGGGAGTTTTAGTTCCCTTGGCCACGTATGATGTTTTTTTCTGTTTTCGTTTTATTTCCATTTCTAAGTTTGGCTGACTAGCCTTTGTGGTTAATGTCGGTTGGTTTCCGCGTTCGAGGGGTTTCCTTAAGATTTCTACCTGTTTTTATCATTACCGTCCGTTATACGGTGTCAATCCTCCCTTCTTCGTGTGGTTTTGTTTTCTCCTTGTTGTAAATTCCTTGTGACTGGTTACCCTTTGTAACTTATGCAGGTTTTTATTATTATTATTATTATTATTATTATTATTATTATTATTATTATTATTATTATTATTATTATTATTACTATTACTATTATTATTATTATTATTATTATTATTATTATTATTATTATTTAAAAAAAAAGAAAGCTTACGGCAGAATCCCTCAAGCATGGATAATTAAATGCTTAAAATATACAAAATCCCCGACAGGATTATTAATCTTATTAAGAAAGCAATGGAAACATGGAAACTAGAACTGACAGCTGGAGGACAACACCTGACTGAGATCAAAATACTTATATAACAGGAATCTAGTAAAAGGAATAAACACCTGGGCAGTATCACTAATAAGATACTCTGGACCATTCATAGGCTGGACTAAAGAAAAACTCAGACACCTTGACCAGAGGACTAGAAAATTAATGACCATGCACAACGCATTACACCCAAAAGAGGATACGGACAGACTCGTCATGAAAAGAAACGAAGAGGGAAGAGGACTGGTAAGTATAGAAGACTGTGTGGAAGACATAAAAATAAGCTGGAGAAATACATAACCCAGAACACAGAAAGGCTAATAACCGCAGCAAGAGACACCGCCCCAACGAACAACTCGGAGAGCACTGAAACCAGAAACAAAACAACTAAAAAAAGAAAAGTGGGAAGAAAAACAACTACATGGACGCTTCAGAAGACTGACAAGAGAAGAAACCAACGAAAATTGCTGGGCATGCGTGGGGAAAGCAGTACACTGGGAACTGTGAAAACGATTGAATTTCGAATACGCAGACAAATGGTACAAACATAAACCAGAAACAGTACGGGAAAACGAAAAACAACAAAATCCTCTGGGATATGGATGTACAAACAGACAAACTCATTCAAGAAAGGAGACCGGATGTTATAATAATCGACAAGAAGGAAAAATCTTGCAAAATCGTAGACTTCGCCATTCCAGCAGATCACAGAGTGAAGATCAAAGAGACGGAAAAACGAAGCAAATACACAGAACTAGCCAGAGAACTGAAAGGAATATGGAGCATGAAGAATGTCAGTATAATACCAATAATTGTAGGAGCACTAGGAACAGCCCTTAAAAAACTGAAGAAAAGACTGAGAAATTGGAATCAAAGAGATCACTGAGACCATACAAAAGACGGCAATAATCAAAACAACCTTAAGGGAAATCGTCGAATGCGGAAACCAACCCGTATAAGCTACGAATGGTAACCAGTCACATGGAAGTACAAGAAGAAAACAAAGCCACAGGAAAAACACCACCGCATGAACAAAAACTGCAAGAAACATCATAAGAAAAAAAAGAAGATGGCTGACACCACACAAAATATTTGTAGAGGGTCAAGGAGGATGAGAAGACAGAGGAGGGACAGCACAAACCAGACCTCCACTGGAAAAGTGTGGAGAATGCTGGGACCTTGGGGAGGCTTATTGCCACTCAAATCCAAGAGAAGACCAATTGTCCTTACCAGCGAGAAATCAATGGTAAGCGGCTGTTGCGATACCGCATCGTTATCGAAAAGAGGTGAAAAATACTGGAAATCTGGGGAGGCTTGTTGTCCTGACTCCAGGAAATACCACTGGTTGTTGTCGATGAGCAATCATTGACGATGATTTGTGTTAGAACTCCTAGTGAGTACTACTACTTTTACTACTACTAATAATAATATCTCGTAAATGTTGTCACAATTCACACCTGGCTTGCCAGCTTTGCATGGCCTTTACAACTTTGACGCCGTTCACGCCAGACCCTTCTTCTTCTTGTCACATGACCAGACTCTCAGACTCACTCACTCATGGCTTCCGTTCAGTCTCGAGAGACAATGGATACCCCCTGTAATTGTGAAGCAAAGATTGCGCGATCAGCTACCACACCTCTCCTGTTTGAAACAATGCCGAGAGCATACACCTGGTATTCCTAAATAGTCACCCATCTAGTACTGACCAGGCTAAACGTCGCTTAACGTGATTAGAACATCTAGAAAATAGTAAATTATATTTACTTGTACGTTTTCTATCACCTATCTCTCTCTATTTGTTTACCCTGGTTCAAGGGGGGTAACTCCTGAATATTCTGAATCAACACATTCTCGGGAGTTGGAGTATCATTCATGCTCGACCTTCCTTATCGTATCCAGTCTGTTACATACGCACACATCTTCTCACTCACAAAAATCTATAATGTAACACTGAATAATGGCATGAAAAAATGTTGTTCCGGTAAAATGAATACAGCAATCCAAATTGTAGAGAAAACATTCGTTTAAAAAGAAATATCGAATTGGGCTTTTTTTGAAAGTGTGCGTTGGTCATGACGAATTTAGCTATACTCGACGCTGACTTCACATAAACTTAGCCTTTCGGCTTGGTGACTGGAACTAGTTTAGAGAATAGACTAAGAGGACGACAGACAACCCCCATCCCTCCCCACCCAATTTTGGCCTTGTGCCACATCTTCAAATTTTATACAAAGAATTTCACTTTTTGATATAAAATTTAAGATAAATAAATTGGCCTTTTGGCTAGAAGCAAAGTGTAGTATCTTTTCTGATACTACACTTAATCTTTTCTGTCCTCGGTTAGTGAAGGAGAAATCCTTCTAGACTGAGGGAATTTAAATTTTTGTTCAAATCCAGGGAGCCTTTTTTGGAGAGCTGGATTTTTCCATATTAAAAACCGACCTTGTGTCTAATTCTGCCCTCTTGAGGAGGCAAGTAAATAGGAACGCTGACTTCACAAAAATGTTTTTATTAAAATTAGTTATTTTGGTTGAGTCCAGCTGAATTCGTCAAAGCCATATAGCTAAATCTGACAATTCTGTCGTACAAATCTGCTGCCACCTACTCTTACTGAAGTCTATTTCAAACAAACCTCCTCTCCTAACACGTGACCCAGTGTTAACTATCGGTGGGTACGTTTACTAGTATGAATATTAGCTAAAATATATTTACTCGGATAAATTTGGCGTTATGTTATAAACAGGATACGTTTCAGACAAAGATCACTGGATCACAGGGTTGACTTTTTTGTATAAGCTAAAATTCGTGAGAAAGAAAGTCCATAAGATTTAGGTAGATGTGACGTCAGGCGTACTGTTAGATAGTGGGGGGCGCAGAGAGTAGGAGGACTCCATGAAAGGGGTAGGAGTAACAGTAGAAGTCGGAAGTGACGTCATGTCGGTGGGAAGCTTTTTCTGATCTTTTTAGTTCCTGACGACCAAAGAAGATGGACGTGAAAAGTCGCCCGGTCTGTTGCCAGTAGGAGGTGGGGATATGGGGGCTTTGCAGTAGCTCCAAATGACCTGATGATATCTTTCTCTAGTCCTTTTCTCTCTCTCCCGTGTAAAAAAAACACACACAATCTGTGTCATCTGTTTATGTGGAATAAACTTTTGTGTTAATCATGACTGAAGAACAGGAGCCAGCATCGAGAAGCCCAGGACACACCAAACAACAAGACGAAATCCGGGTACACCCCCATGAAGATAAGCAGAATACAACAATACAACACAGATAGTAGCAGGCGCCATTTTCTGGGCAGGTCAAAGGAGGCGACTGGATTAAGAATAAGAATTTGAAAATGGTCTTTTAAGGCGATAATAATTAAGCCATGCACTTAAAATAAGTAATTGATTGTCTCTATCGCTCTTTCTCCCACCCCCTTTAACCTTGCAGCTTGCTGGATGATCATGACAAAAAAATAACATTCAGTATCTAAGATCAAGTTGTTGATTTAATTAATTGAATAATTGTTGTGGAGTACAAATCACCCCTATTGAAGAACTAATGGAAGCAACCATCTATAATAAATACCATGGTTGCAAAGACTCAAACAGAGCACACTCCTATCATGTGAGTGTCCACGTGTGGTATCTGTTCCGATGGATACTACACCCTATAGACCGGTGTTGTCTTGGCCTTCGGGGCATGATTCCGCCGGTCTATGGGTCTGTCCTGTGCAGTTCTAGGAGGTCCACCCTCCCAGGCTTTGCCTCTCCTCTTTGGGGAGGAGTAAGTTGATAGCTTACTGCCTGAGGCGCCCCTACCGGGGAATGCCGACGGGGCTGTCCAGGCAATTTTTAATGGCTAAAGCGCTCACGTTCTCGGGCGCTGGCTTTTCAAATCCCACTTTCCGACCTTGTGTCACATACTCCTATAGTGGGTAGGTGTTAAATATCGAGGACATTCCTATCATGTGAGTGTCCACGTGTGGTATCTGTTCCGATGGATACTACACCCTATAGACCGGTGTTGTCTTGGCCTTCGGGGCATGATTCCGCCGGTCTATGGGTCTGTCCTGTGCAGTTCTAGGAGGTCCACCCTCCCAGGCTTTGCCTCTCCTCTTTGGGGAGGAGTAAGTTGATAGCTTACTGCCTGAGGCGCCCCTACCGGGGAATGCCGACGGGGCTGTCCAGGCAATTTTTAATGGCTAAAGCGCTCACGTTCTCGGGCGCTGGCTTTTCAAATCCCACTTTCCGACCTTGTGTCACATACTCCTATAGTGGGTAGGTGTTAAATATCGAGGACATTCCTATTCATGTTTTACCGCATGGTAGGAATCCGGTCATCTCCTACCACATTTAGTGGCGTTACTGTATTGCTATGAATAAATACATTGTATATTGTAACCTGTCACAATTTGTGGTTGTTATTTTTGTGACCCCTAGCACGGGTCTACAACAATAATTAATGTGGGAATCATGACAGATGGCTTTTTTTTTATCACAGCTACTGAAATTGTTATCAGTCGGCAGGATAACTACAGCACACCTTGACAGAGTACAAAATCGACTTCGCAATCTAGTGGGAGATGATCTCTTCTCTTCCCTGCAGTCGCTTTTTCATAGAAGTGACATTGCTAGTCTTTCTCTACTCTATCGGTATTTCCATGGTAGGTGTTTGACTGAGCTTCATTCTCTAAAGCTCTCACTCCCTGTAAAACCTTCTAAGAAAGAACTCATCTTACCAATAACACTGCAAAGAAATCTCCTTTGTTCTTCTGTGTATTTAGAATCAAACGGAACTTCCATGAACAGAGTTTTTTTCCAAGAACTTCCTTCCTGTGGAACATGTTACTGCAAGGGTATTCCCCTACAGACCACAACATGGTCGTTTTCAAGTCCAATTTTCAACAAATATCTGTCGAGTCGTCATGTGAATTAAGCAAACATTATTCTTCAATCTTTTCATAGTACCGTTCCATCATCCAACTGAAAATCTCACTTACCCTTATCCTCGAATAGCTTTTGGTCTTGGTAAGTAGTAGTCCATTAGTATAAAAAACACATACAGATCACGCCCAGAAAACAATGTATGATTTTGAGTTAATTGAAGTATTAATTGTTAAATGACTTCTGAAGAGATATTTAGTTACTTAGGTTATCTCAGTGTCGACGCCTTGGGCTATCCATCACTAGCTCAGCCAATCAGACCCCCTTGTATCTCTCGTCCCCTTTTTTATGGTATAAAACTACACTTATTCAATATTAGCAACAGCATTTTTGTTGTAAGGTAGACAACTCTTATGATTGTCTTCAATTAAAAATATAAGTTATTCTCCTTGCTGTTTTTGATCTTTCGGTGATTATTTAAAAATGTTTCATATTATAAGTCGTCTGAGCCGGACTAAGTGATTAAGAAAAAAAAGTGTATCAAAGTACATGATTATATTACCAATAACATGGTACAACAATAACAAATGAAAATTGCCTAGTCAAAAGCAAACTTTGATTTGCCAGCTTAAAAGCTATTTGGGTCTGACTTTGAAAATCCGACAAGATAACTTTATATATTAGATTAGAAAAAACTCATGTAGTAGATTTAGTTTTTGAAATCTTTCATGTCGATTTATTTCCAGTGCAAGGAGAGGTATTAACAAAAGTTGTTCCATATTTAAAAATCCCGTTAATTTTGTGTCCAGCGTAGAAGTTTATTGGTATACTGTCCCTACTTATCTGTTGTTGTTGTTAAATTCTACATCACAGAAATGTAGAGATTAAACATAAACAAAATGAATCTATCTGAAACTCAATTCTGATATTTCCAATTGTTACAGAGAATTCTTCTTTTTATTATCTACTAGCTATCGCTTCACAATTCAATTCCTATTCACTACTTGAAATCATTGAAACGAAACTAATCGATAAGAAAAAGAAGACAGAACATCTTCTCCCTCTCTCTAACGAAAAGAAAAAAGACAAAACTAATCGATAAGAAGACGAGACTAATCCATAAGAAAAAGAAGACAGAACATCTTCTCCCTCTCTCTAACGAAAGGAAAAAAGACAAAACTAATCGATAAGAAGACGAGACTAATCGATAAGAAAAAAAAGACAGAACATCTTCTCCCTCTCTCTAACGAAAGGAAAAAAGACAAAACTAATCGATAAGAAGACGAGACTAATCGATAAGAAAAAGAAGACAAAACATCTTCTCCCTCTCTCTAACGAAAGGAAAAAAGACAAAACTAATCGATAAGAAGACGAGAGTAATCGATAAGAAAAAGAAGACAAAACATCTGTATTAGTTTCGCAACTACGCAACTACGGCAGTTGATTAACACAACGAACGTCGGACGTCTAATCTCACTGATGCAGTTGATACACACTGACTTGATCTTCCGAACATACTCCTTTTATTGTCCAAGTGTTCATCATCAGCCAATCGGTGGTCAGAAAAACAGTCACGTGAGGCCTGACGTCATCGCTCAATAATAGTACAAAAAACCACAGCCGCCATTAATCTAATTTCCGCCCTCCCCGCGATCATCCCAGCAGGTAAGACAACACGCGCAGACACGTGGTCGCTTTTTTCCTTCATTCTGTTCGACTTTACACTCCCCTCTGGTCTCAAGATCACACATGCGGCATGGCGGCCGCGGTCGTTTGTTACGGGCACTCCTACGGAGGGGGATTAGCTGGACTTCTTCATCTTCATCAGAGCTCTCAGGAGGGGTAACAGATCTGTCGCCATTAACGTTGCCAGCAGTCCTTCCATCAAGCTGGGCTCCATCGTCATTGGGGCTTTCAGAAGTGGCGCTGGAACTATCGCCATCTGTGCTGAGGTTCTCAGCCATGTCATCACGGCAATGGGGCATAGGTCGGATCCACATTTCATCATTGGATGATTCATCACTTTCGCTGTTCGATATTTGGTTTGTATCAAGGGCGGGCCGGACATCCTTCACATGCCGTGGAGTACCATCAACCAGCACAGCCTGCTCACTAATTATGCCGGTGATCCGTCCTCTTCCGAAACTGGTCGTACATCGGTTACTGGGAGGCCTTACCCAGACGGTGTCCCCCAACTTGTACCGTCCCTGCGTCCTCTTCTGATTAGGCAGGCAGGCGTCAATGCCCTTAACACGCACTCGATAGCAATGTATCGCATTAGCAGGTGCACTTTCAGCAGTCGCGTCATCCTTTGGTGTCGTATTGTATCTATATACTGCCTCTGCAATCGTACATTGCTTCCTTGCTGCTATCCTCTTCACACTTCGGTGGCACCGCTCCGCTATACCGTTGCCACTCGGTACATATGCACACCTGTGTCTAAGCCGGATCCCCCACTCGTCTACGAAACGCCTGAATTCTCCGCCGCAAAAGGCTGTGTCGTTGTCAGTGAGAATCTCTTCAGGTGGCCCCCGTTCGTAAAATATGGACTCTAATTGACGAATGACACTAGCCGAGTCCTGTCTTGTTAATAATCGCCAGATCGCAAACCTCGTTGGTCCGCAATCGATCAGTGTGAGGAAGTGCTGACCACCATAATGGGTTATGTCCATGCCCAGTCGGCTCCAATTCTCGTCGACTTCCAGCCGACCTTTCTGCCATTTGGTGGGAGCAGGGTCGATTGACTGGCATATTTGGCATTCCTTGACCACTGCTTCTACTTTGCTTTTGGACACTGACGGGTTGGTTAAGCGTACAAAATAATACGTCCGTCTCACTCCGGGGTGTCCACTGTCATGGTGTATCTTCTTGATTTTATCCGTCTCCTCAACAGAGGCAGCACATAAAGACCCTGGTTCGGCTTCTTTCTTCATTGCGTCGAACCATCTCTGGGGCACACGGGTAAGTCTATCGGCAAGATTGCAGGTTGAAGTGACAAGCACCGCATTCACCGATAGGTCGTACTCTTCCACCAACTTCCTTATTGTCTCCAACCGTCGTCTGATTAGCATTTCGGTAGCCGCCTTGGTGCGCACTCTCGCTTTGCCTGTTAGTGTGTCAAGTATCCAGTGGTATACGCACAGCGAATCTGTGTGTATGCATAATTCTTTGACTTTCCACTGGAGTGCCAAGTTTATTCCTTTTGTTACCGCATCCAACTCCGCCAGGTTGATGTGAGCAGCATCATCCATTGGTCGCAACCAGCAGGCGTCCTCAATCACGGACCCGTTCATCTCCAATAGCGCCCCGATCGCGAGAGAGCTCGCATCCACCCACACATTTAGCCTGTCTCCCTGGACGCACCAATCTCCTTTAGCGGGGTCCTCCTGCTCGACTCTTGTGATGGTCTCCTTCACCATGCGCAGCAACAAATTGTCCACCGTCTCGTCATCCCAACATTTGGTAACTGCACTTGCCCTCCTCTTCATGATGGCTGTCGCGGCCCGAGTCCATCCACCTACTGGTAGGTGTCCCACCAGTTTTCCACACAGGGAAAATATAGCCCGCCTCGTAAGGACATGGGGCACTTCAGGAAGTGCAGTTCCGCGCCTCCACTTCAAGGTCCCTCGCTCCTGTTGAACGCTCAACCCTAAGACACGAGCGCCATCCTCCAAGCGTTCTGGATCCTTACACATCAGTCCAAGTTCGGCTAGCTTGGCCCTCACACGTGATGACGGCACAATGTCTTCATCCACGTATATGTCGTCAAGGTATGCTGATGTCCCTTCTTTTACGGTCTTATCCTGTGACAATGCAGCATTGACAATCGTCTTCATTATTTGGGGCGCAACGTTCAGCCCAAAGCCCAGTCTTGTGAGACAATACCTTCTACCGGCAAACACTACCGTCTGAAACGGCCACATTGTCTCGTTAACTCGGACCTGCAGATATGCCCTTCTCAGATCCAACAGGGACACATTAGAACCCAGCTGGCGCCACTCTCGTAGTTTGCTAGCACATACGTCAGCATCAGCTGTAAACGCATCGACATGCGAGTTCAGTTCTCGGTAATCCATTACCGGCCTGACTTTGGCTTTGTTGTGCTGATTGACCGCCATTAATGGGATCAGACCCTTAGGAGGTCCAAGTTTTTTGTATGGGTAGGGAATCAGCCAGCCATCCTCGATCCATTTGCGAAGTTCCTCTTCGTACGCGGGCCTCATGTGGTCGGGCACATGGTATTCAGTTATTCCATTCTGCAGTTTGGCTGGTTCACTGTTTTTCGACCACTTCCATGAGGCAGTCCAAACCCTCTTTTGCTCGTCAAATTCGACGCTGAAGTCTGGTTGGTCGATCCTTAGCGCAGCACACACTGGGGCTTTTTCCTGAAAATGTACCGCCCCTGTCACCGTTATATGGACACCACCAAGGGCTCTGATGGCATCATATCCTAGGAGCAGGTCAAAACTCAGGGTTTTTTCGAGCACTACCAGCGCCTCTAGGTTAGCGGAGCTTCCATTTTTCGTCCGTATAGTTACATTGCCCACGCCGCAACATGTGCGCGTCTCTCCACTGATGGTAGTCACTCTGACGTTCTTCTTTCTCTAAATGTGGCAGAGATCTGCACATACGATAGTGCGGGAGCACCCGGAATCGAGGAGTGCTGAGCACAGTGTTTCGTTGATATATATCGGGATGATCGGCAGCGTCTCATTTAATTTCTGCGTGGGGAAGAGGTCGACGCTGACACCTTGTCCCCGGTTCCGTTTCCCGGACAGTCTTGAGCTATATGGCCAGCTTCCTTACACCGGTAGCAGCGAACAACCATTGCTTGTTGCCGACAGTTCCTTGCGATGTGGCCCTGTCCATTGCATCTGTAGCATACGATTCCACCACGTGGACCGGGTCCTTGATACGGTTTCTTATTATTCGGTGTGGACTGAGCAGCAGCAATTACTGGTTCCCTCATTTCGGAGTAATTCTTCATTACAGTCCTGGCCCGATCTACTAGGTCATTAAGGGGCAGCGAATCTGCACTTGAGCTAGCTCGTAGTAGTTGCTTCGCTCCTGTCGGGAGTCCCGCTAGGAATTTGCATGCTAAGGCCCGCTCAGGCAGTCCACCAAACAACACTGTCAACTTCGTCAGCTCTGCCAAGTACACGTCGACCGTTTCGCCCGGACGTAAGGTCCTTGCCTCAAGTTGCTCCCAAGCAGTGGTGGGGTCAATCGCAAACGCCTTGAACAGTGCCGCCTTGATTTTCTCGTAGTCCTGTTTGCCCTCATGGCTGAGCTGTTGATACACCGCAAAGGCGCCGCCGGACAAGCGCAGAGGAACAACATGTTCGAGGTTTTTTACGCCAGACAAAAGGCAATGTAATTCCACCTTTTCCACCCAGTCAATTACCGGGTTCGATCCATCAAACTCTGGTATTAATTTGAGGTCAATTTTTTCCCCCATTTCGCCGAAATAGCTTGTATTAGTTTCGCAACTACGCAACTACGGCAGTTGATTAACACAACGAACGTCGGACGTCTAATCTCACTGATGCAGTTGATACACACTGACTTGATCTTCCGAACATACTCCTTTTATTGTCCAAGTGTTCATCATCAGCCAATCGGTGGTCAGAAAAACAGTCACGTGAGGCCTGACGTCATCGCTCAATAATAGTACAAAAAACCACAGCCGCCATT
>OY744539.1:82780350-82812850 GCA_963556195.1 Sepiola atlantica | reverse complement strand
AGAAGAGGTGCGGAACTTCGACTTTATTTCATCATTGCACTGCAGCTCCACCAACTCCATCTGTAGGGAGGCAGGGACATCTTCTACGGGGAAGTCAATGGGAGCAGTGAAAAGCTTGAAGTCCGCAGCCAGTACCCTGACTCCTGTAAAACCGGAAGCAAATTCTTCACGTAGAGAGTTGACGACACTAACGCAAGTGCCCAGGTCCACATCGTTAGGGGCACATGTAGCAAGGCGAGGAAAATGCACAAACTGACCAAAAGCCGATTGAGCCTCCAACAAGCGCAGTTTAACTTCGAAGGCAGTGATATGCACGTACATGTCTGTCACGAGAATGTCTTTGCCTTGCAGCTTTATGTTGAGGGTGTTCAGGTGTGCTGTGATGTCCGTGAGCAGGGCCAGGCGAGCTAGCCACCGCGGATCAGAGAATTGATCAGTGTGGGGAAGGTTCTTCTGGCGTAGAAAGGTGACAGTCTCCTGCTGTAGGTCGCACACCCAAGACAGCATGGCTCCACGACTCAGCCAGCGTATCTCACAGAAGCAGAGCAGGTCGTTGTAGTGCACGTTCACCTCGTCCATTAGTTCCTGGAACTGACGATGGTTAAGGCTGCGGGAGAGGATGGAGTTGATGACCTTCACAACGACAGACATGACACCAACGAGGTTGGCAGACTTAGCGCAAATGGACTCTTGGTGGATGATGCAGTGCATCTTCTTAATGGGCTGAGTGTATCCGGCGGTTTCACAGTAACACACGAGCAGCGAAGTGGCGCCCTTCTTCTCACCAACTATTGTCAGGGCACGGCGTCGCAGATGTCTTGCCCAGTGGTGGTGTTGCACAGCAGGACAAGCTTGAAGAATTCCTCACACACTTGAAGGTCAGTGGTGACGCCGCAGATGAAAATGGACAGCTGTCATCCAGGGCGACAGAAAAGGCGACGAAATTCGAGCTGCGTGTTTTGAGTCGTGCACATTGTCCGACATATCCTTGATGCAACGACGAACAGTGCGGGGCGAAAGGCTCACGTTCTCAAATGCGGAACGCTGCTCTGGACAGACGGAGTCCACTACAGCAAGAAGACATTCCTTGATGAAGTCCCCATCCGCGAATGGCTTCATTTGGCGAGCAAGGATGCAGGAGACTTCATAACTGTCGCGTGTCACCTTTTCGGCCTCAGTATTCTGTTTGCAGAAGAGTGAAGTTTGTTTAGTCAAGTTGCTTGATAGTCTAACGATGGCATCCTTCCTTTCGGTGACAGACACCGACGTGAAGTTTGACAAGCTGTGCGGCAGCGCACGTTGTACTCTTTAGGACAGCCAAAGTCTTCAAGCGTATGAGGCGCTGGGCCTGTCCAAAGCGCTCTACGAAGAAGTACTTCTTCTTAACACGGTGGGTCGCAGACATGATGAGCCGAAAAAGAAGAAAATTAGGTATATCAGCAATTAATAAATTGTTACGTTCGCGTTTCGTTGGGAACGACGAAACGGTTGCGCAACAGAAAAGTAAAACAACAACATATTTTTGAAAGGTCCTCCGATCAAAATATTCATATATTTCAAGCACGAGGGGTGGGACACTGTCTCAGACACCTGTAACGTAAATATACAGACAAAGACACACATGTGAAACAACGAACACCAACGCAATTTAAACTCAAAATAACAATGTTTATTTACAAAATTTGTACGGGGAAGAAAATATATTAAAACAAAACAAGAATATAGAGTTGGGGTTCTAAGTAATTCTAATCCTATAGAAAGCGAAGATACGTGTATATAAAATGTTGACCTGAGACAAAAGAAGATAGGAATTACAGTAATCAGTTTCTTCAATGTTCATGGCGTTTTATTTCCGCTTCTTCTCACTAGATATTAATCTTTGGTTTTTCATATAGATGTTTCTGTAGCTGGGACGATATCGGATAGTTGGATATTCTTAAGCATTCACGATGTTCGCATCTTCCAGATTCACTCCATATTCTCGCCTGTCATTGTTCACTGTCGTATTCCGAGATACAAAATTCGTCGTTTATCTCTGTCGCTGGCTCGACACATACTTTTTGCGTGTCAATCTCAATATGTCGCCTTTCATAGAGCCCGACTTGGCAGCTCTCTTTCACGTCTATCGTATCCCAACTGTCGTATTTCTGCATCACCCTGGCATGCCCCGGTGAGCGCCGCGCATGCTCGAAATTCCCCGTGATGATCAGGGATGGTCATTCGGTTTCAGTGGGCTTTTGAAAAAGTCCAGGTCGTCGCACCTGGTAACCTCGAGGTTTGGAATGGGTCCACCCCTTCCACAGTCGGCCGAATTGGCTAGGTGTGAAAAAAAGGGACGGGAAGTAGCAAGTTGATCCAGTATTCGGTTTGACACACCTCACATAAGTTATCTGTTTCATGCCCTTTCCTCGTCTCTCGTTTCATCTTTGCCTCTCTCTTTCTCTTTTTCTATTTTTATCTCAGGCCAAGGATTTGAAATTAATAGTTAAAGAAAAATGAAATATACATGCATCATCGCTCGCTGATGTTTATACATTTGTATCACACTAAATCTTAATTGAAACCTACTTTTACGTCTATGTCACAAAATGATATGAGTTTTATTGGGAGGTTCGCGGGCCGGATTGCAATAATAAAGCCTAGCAGGGTGGTGGGCCGGACGCTAAGCCTTCGCGGGCCGGATGTGGCCCGCGGGCCGGGGGTTGCCCGCCCCTGCCTTAGATGGACTGAACTTTTGTTTTCTTTGTTGAGAAGGGGTGTGTTTCTCCCGAAATATCAAAACCTGTTCCACTATCCGGGATTTTATTAATATAAACAGTAAGTCTTATATTTACTGATATTGTATGTGAAAGATCTATTGAAAAATAAATAGATAATTGTGAAGATTTATACGCCAAATATTGTCTTCGATTATTTGTTTTTGTTCATCCTCTCTATCGCCATGCCGGTTTTCTGCATTGCTATCAGCCTTCATAAATACCCACATATTATAAAATGTAAAAGTGAGAATAAAAATAATAATCTGGTGCGATGAGGATAGGAGGACAGGGATCTTCATCCAATCCTTGAGCTGGGTATGGTAGCGTTTACTCTAATATTCATTCTCTTGGGGTCACAATGGACAAAATTAGTGTGCGAAGGGTAGACAAAAATTACTCTGTTTTATTCTTACTGGCAACACTGAAACTAGGTCAAACCGTAAGCTGCTGATGACTTTTTCTTTCTTTTTTGTCTATTATATTTAAGCAGTTGCAAAAGTTTGCACATGAATTAGGGAGAGAATAATCGAATGGGTAGGTGTGTTCAGAAAGTAACATGACCGGGATAAAGGGAAGTTTTAAAGAAAAGATGTTACACACACTTAAAAAATAAAAAATAAAATCTTTTTTAGCACTCCGGGTAACGCCGAGTATTGATTTACTCCTCTCCAGGAGTTAGGCACAAGGCCAGTTTTTATCTTACTCCCACAAGGTCGGGTCGGGAAAGTGGGGTTTGAAAAGCCAGCGCCTGAGAGGTGAGCACTCTGGCCATTAAAAATTGCCTGGGCAGCCCCGTCGGCATTCCCTGGTAGGGGCGCCTCAGACAGTAAGCAATGAACTTACTCCTCCCCAAAGAAGGGAGGCAAAGCCTGGGAGGGTGGACCAAGATCCCTGCTAGTTGAATATATGTTATTTATCTACCTCCCACAAGGTAAGATGTGACACAAGGTCGGGAAAGTGGGATTTGATAAACTCGAGAAGTTGAGCACTCTGGCCATTAAAAATTGCCTGGGCAGCCCCGTCGGCATTCCCCGGTAGGGGCGCCTCAGGCGATTAGCAATAAACTAACCCCTTCTCAAAGGGTGAGAAGGCAAAGCCTGGGAGGGTGGACCTCCTAGAACTGCACAGGACAAACCCACAGACCGGCGTAAATCAAGCCCCGAAGGCCAAAACAATACCAGTCTATGGGGTGTAGTATCCATCAGAACAGATACTACACTTTGATCTTAGCCAAAAGGCCAAGAGCCCTGCTAGTTGAATATATAATTTCCTAACTTTGGCCTTGGTTGATAATCATGTTTTTACAAGGATTACAAAGTCAAAAGGATTTTGCAAAGTCAGAATACGTTGTGGTGTCATGATAGATCCTCTTTATTTCTCGTCGCCCTACTTTGAATTATTTACATCACCCCATTTCTCTCACCACTTCTGTTATTATTTGCCTTTTATTTATGTTATTCCTTCGCTTTTCCTACCACTATCTAAAATATTCATGCACAGACGAAGTGTGCACGGTAACAAGCAAGCAAGCAAGCGAGATAACAAACATGATCAGTTTTAGTAGTAGTAGTAGTAGTAGTAGTAGTAGTAATAGTAGTTGGATACTAGTCGATATAAAAATTGGAACAGAACGTAGAATATGTGAGAATATTAAAATGTTGTGAAACAAATATTCTTATAAATTTAAAAATGGAGAAACCAGACAACTTGACGCAAGATTTTTTCAAATAAATGAAATATTTATTGAATCCTTTTTTTTTAAAAATCCAAATTTTCGGTTTTATAAACCCTAATCATGGTAATACAGACAATATTTTTCTTTTTTTTTCTTTTTTTTTTCTTCCGAATTGTCGAGGTCTTATGGCATAGCCGAAGATCAACGATTTCTTCGGGTGTTGTTGAAGAGATTGTTTTTTTTTTAATGTCCGATATCTGTAGTGAAAAGCGCTGGCGCGCCTGTGTACAATAATGAAATGGGTGTTACTACAACGACCCTTCTAACTGTAGTAACACCCATCTCATTGAATATTCTTATATATTTATCTTTGAAGACTTGCGAAAACGCAATAATTATGTTGTGAAACAAATATTTTTTTATGAATCCTTGAATTTTTTAAAATAAAGTTATTCTTATATAACTCACTACAAGACTTCTTTTTGGTCTGACATATTCTACATACCATTTCAATTTTTATATCGACCAGTATCGACTAGCAAAACAGGCAGCCATTTTGGAAATATGCCGATATGTCAGCTCATTTACTAATTTAAAAAGTGTTTTTTTCCTATTTCATAGGTAATACTAAATTGATTTTTACGCCAGTACGTTCAGCATGTCATAATCTTAAAAAAAAATACCATTTTGGAGCAACTGCATATTTTGTTATTTCATTCTTTCCTATAATAATGCCCTATCCCCTATATTGAGCATATTTCTATCATGCAAGGATCCAATATAAAATAATTATTTCATATCACTTTAATGTTATATATATATATATATATATATATATATATATATATATATATATATATATATATATATATATATATATTGAAATGATAAAAAAGTAAAGTTACATACTTTACAAGTTTATTATTATCCTCAGATGTTTAAACAAGGAATATAATAAAATATAAGAATGACCTTTAATCCATGGATTTTCAAAGAATTACTCTTATCGTTAGAAGGAAGAAAAAAAACTTACAACAAAATTTTGGCTTTTGAATTGTTCCTGAATGTTATTAGAACCAATCACCTTCCACTACATAATACCATATTCAAATTGGACTTTTTTCAACAACTGCATCACTGAAATTTTCTTTGAACTATTTTTGCTTTAAGCATATCTTAAAATTTTGTTGCAAATTTTCAAATTAATACTTACCAATAATTGGAAATTTATTGGTTTTTCCTTCTGAGGATGAGAGTAAATTCTTTGAAAATCCCTGAATTAAAGGTCATTTTATGATTATAATAAACTTGTAAAGTATGTAACTTTACTTTTTTTATCATTTCAATATTTCCTATAACAATGCTCTATACCTAACATTGAGCATCTCCATATCACGATCGGACCTAATATAAAATAATTATCTTTATATTATTCAAATACACACACACACTATATATATATATATATATATATATATATATATATATATATATATATATATATATATATATATATATATATATATATATATATTGTGTTTATTTAGGCAGCATATTTTCATTTAGGCAAACATTATTAAATAACACGGAGTGGTTTTGTTTGATGCGACTTTTTTTTTTTTTTTTTTCAATTTTCCGAATTGTCCATCTAATGTTTCGGTCAAATTGATGTAAATATGCTCCATGCGTTTCTTGTTCCATTCTTTTTTCTTTTTTGCAAGTACTTTCGATTTGAATCGTCAAATCATCTTCAGGCGGTATTAGTTTTAGTGTCTTTACAAATTATGACTTTACTGTTGTGCTCATTTTTGAATTATAACGGCGAGTAGTTTATAACTTTAAAAAGCGTCTGTAAAGTTGAAATGTACATGAGAGCGTGATGGCGTTCTACACGTATGAGAGATTTAAAAGTTTGACTGTTTAAACCGTTAAGAAATTGATGACGTTAAAGAAGGTGCATACAATTCAAACGCATAACTACCTAATGGCTAAGAATTTGGTAATGTTAATTATTATGCTAGACACTTTAAAATGTTGCGACTAGTTTCATAAACTTTTATAAAAAGTCGCATCAAACAAAACCACTCCGTGTTATTTAATAATGTTTGCCTATATATATATATATATATATATATATATATATATATATATATATATATATATATAAGATATTTTTACTTGTAAATATTTTGCTTCAGTATTTATTCCATCGGTTCTCAGTACACGAGTAGAGATTAGTAGTATAGAAATATACTTAGGGCAAGTGAGCTACACAGAAACGTTTTTGTTTCATATCCGAGGGAATTCGTCAGGCTAATTGAAAGCAAAACTAAAAATAAAAGTCGAGAAAGAAGAAATATTGATGTTATCTATGAGCTGTAAAGTTCCTAGAAATACATTTTTTACGATCTGTATATAATAAAAAAAAAAAAAAAAAAAAAAAGTTATTCTGTCAGAAGTGGGATTCGAACCCACGCCCACATTCGTGGACCAGAACACTCATAGCTCTGGTTAAGGTACGTTAGAGAACCTTGAGTCTGGCGCCTTAGACCGCTCGGCCATCCTGACAGCTGATAGTGTGTCGACGATAATATCCTAGTCATACATCTGCTCTAAATTGAGGCTAGAAGCAAGTCGCAGTCTAGAACGAGAACTACAGCTAACAGATGAAACCAGCAGTTCGCAGTTACTTACACAAATGGATCACGTGGTTGATTGCTTACGTAGATACCAGCGGCAGCTTGCTAGGCTTGTTTTGTTGTTGTTGTTGTTGACTTGCATCGAATTAGTTCTCTTACCTACCTAGATTGCCAGTGACGAGTTAAAATATTAACGCCGTACATTCAATGAAGTCGGTGACCGAGACACGAGCTTGAAAGTCATTTCTATAAAATTATCAAGTATTTATTTAGTACTAGTAAAGGCTATCCGGCGTTGTCCGGGGAAATTCATAACAAAAGTAGAGAATAAATAAAAAAACGTGTTGTAACATCTTTGTTTTTATACATCCCCCTCCTTCTCTTTTTCTCCGCACCCCTCCTCTGACTTTTCTCTCTACCTCTCCTCCGACTCTCTCTGTCTCTCTGCACTCCTCTTTCTCTCTCTACTTCTCCCTCCGTTGTTCTTTGTCTCTGTCTGTCTGTCTGTCTGTCTGTCTGTCTGTCTCTCTCTCTCTCTCTCTCTCTCTCTCTCTCTCTCTCTCTCTCTATATATATATATATATATATATATATACAGGACCAGCGGCACAATTATAAAAATGGGGTGGGGGCTTTCCTAAAAAGTGGGGGGGGGGGGGCCGTTTAAACACATGCATATATAACTTCATTATTGATGACCGTAAAGTGGGGGGGGGGGCAAGTCAAAAAGTAGGGGGGCTTGAACCCCCTCTGCCCCCCCCCCCCGGTGCCGCCGTCCATGATCTCTCTCTCTCTCTCTCTCTCTCTCTCTCTCTCTCTCTCTCTCTCTCTATATATATATATATATATATATATATATATATATATACTTATCCCCTCTATATGTCCCTCTCTCTACTTCTCTTCCCGCCACTCTCTTTTTTTCTCTTTGGCAACTGGTTCAATTTAATAGATTCGTAGAGAGAGGTCCTGTTTTTTTTTTTTTGAGAAGGGTAAGGGTAATGTTGAGTTAGGGTCTATTTTTTTTTTTAGCGAAAGAAGCATGCGAGGAGGGAACTAGCCGCGCTCGTTCGTCAGTTTCTGTTGCATGGGGAAACGAGTGCGATCGGGGTTCATTTGGGCATCGTTTCTGGCGGTGTTCAAACGGGTGTGTGTGGAGAGGCGCATGACCAGAACGCATACATTCAAAAAGCGAGTTCTTCACCTTATTCCCACCCCCTTAAAATGAGAAAAAGAAAACTCCCCAAACCAAAACACTCCCTTTCATTAAGCTAATATATATATATATATATATATATATATATATATATATATATATATAAATTTTAAGTAAATAATATTAAATTATTTTAACCAACATCCGCCAGCGTTTCAAGCTTTCGCTCTCACCAGTGTAGGGAATGATAATCTCAGACGGTTGCTACAGAATCACGCTAGACTCCACAAGCAAGCGTCATAACCAAACGGCCACGAGACATTACCACGTCAAGAAGGGAATTTAAGTGCTATTTATGCGAAGGAAGACACATATAGAAAGACCAACGAGAGTATTCAACGAACGTTGTCGCAATATGCCTCATACATATTTAAAAAAATGAAAAAAAAAAATTTTTCTCTTCTGTGCGAACAAGAAAAATTTCACACTTTGTGTTAAATAAATTGTTACAAGAAACACGGTCATTCGATGTGAACGTTATCCGGAATATAAAAAAAAATATCGGGTACAAAAGAGTTAAAAATATTTAGTACAAAAAGTGACTTAAGTACCAAAATTTTACCCGTTGCCCCCACGCTGTCAACGGAAAAATAAAAATAAGATTTTATTTTTTTCATGCGATTATATGTCAATACCTGGCACAGTAGAACAGCTCTGAGACAATATCAAAGTGTTTTTGGTCGGTCCTAGAACGCTTTTTTGCCAGTCAATAACCCCCCCCCCCCACACACACACTTTAGGATGGGGAATTGGATATTTCCTATCGCCTGAGGCGCCTTCACCGAGGAATCCCGACGAGGCCGATCGTAGCAAATTTTGTAACCGTCCAAAGTGCCTTATTTTTTAAGATAACTGGATTCCCCACGATAAATTGACGTTGACTTTGTAGAAGGCAAATAAACAACAATACCTTGATTTTTCTTTTACTTTTAAATATTTTAAATTTTAGAGTGGGGTTCACTTTATGGTAAACGTTACAATTGGCGACATAAAGATTTGAAATGAGATACTGTCGGGAAAGATTAAAATAATTTATTTGGGTTTACCTACTCATGTGTGACGTATTTGCATTAAAAAAAAACAATTGGTAATCCGGCATCAAAACTGAGACCGCAAAAATAGAATTTGTACGTTTAGCTTTTGTAAGTATGGATGTCCGAAAAGACAATAATCAGAATATTGGTGAATCTAAATCCACACATAAGGAAAACTTCATAGAAAATATTTAATAGTGAAAATAACTTTTTATTTACAGAATTATTTAATAGTCAAAATAACTTAAAAAATAATATTTAATAAATACATTACATAAAGTTAACATCATGGAATTTTTTTTACATACATTTTTTTAATTAATATTAAAAAAATTAAATAAAATTATCGTCATGGAATTTTTTCATTACAGACATATTTCTTGATAAAAATGTGTATGCGTCCAAAAATATGAATTTAGAAAACTCAAATGAATGTTATTTTTGTATATATTTTTTTATTAATATTAAAAAAAATAATAAAATTAACGTCATGTAATTTTTTCATTACAGACATATTTCTTGAAGAAAATGTGTATGTGTCCCAAAATATGAATTTAGAAAACTCAAATAGACGATTTTTTGTGCATACAATTTTTTTTTTATTAATATTAAAAAAAGTTAATAAAATTAACATCATGGAATTTTTAGATTTTTTAATTAGAAATTTAGTAATCTTTTTTGGAATGTTTTCTTATGTTTCCGAAACATAGATATTTCTTAAAAAAAATTTGTTTTTGTCCAAAATGTATGTATTTCTTCTGTGTTTACAAATAATATTTATTAAAACTTCATAATACAAACGATATCTGGACGTAAGCTAGTATAGAAAAACAAAAACCAGGGAACGTTATGTAGCCCGTACTGCCAGTACGGGCTACATAACGTTCCCTGGTTTTTGTTTTTCAGCGCCCCGCGAGCTATTTTTTTTGTTTCTGATTATTGTCTTTTTGGACATCCATATTTACAAAAGCTAAACGTACAAATTCCATTTGTGGAGGTCTCGGTTTTGATGCCGTATTACCAAACAATTTAATAGAAAATATAAGCACGTAAAGTTACGTAATATTGGTCGTTTTTAATTTTAATTTTTTTTTCAAGGTACATTACCACTGAGACGTAATCGGCTACTGTAAAATTAGGGGCCAGATTTATAGGGGCACCCTAAGTGGGGAGTTGTGCAACGAGATGCTTGTTCACATTAAATCTAAATTTCTGCATGTTGGTACAGTCGGGGAAACAAGGAACAGGGAGGGAATTTTAAAGGCAAGCGGTTCGACGGAAGAAACTATTAGAGTAGAAAGCTTTCCAGCATCTCGGAACTTTTACAGTGAAGGGGTGGGATTTTGCTGCTTATCAGGTTGGTCGGGGATAAAGGTTATTTACGTTGAAGGCGCACAAATGCAGCAAGTTCGTCGAAGCACATTCTTGTAAAACAAACATTGCGGCGCTGAGACAATGGCTGGAGCTTGGTAGATAGTAGTGATGGGACGATTCCAATATTTTTCCCGATTCCGATACAATTACTGATTCCGATTCTTTTTAAATTTCTAAATATCTAGTTATAGAGTTTTTGTCTTTTTTATTTTCTGATTACCGTAAAATCTTGTGTAATGTCTGCATATATTTTCGCAAAGTAACCCTACACTGGAGAGTGGGGTGTGTATATTACACGAATAGATATTTATAACTAGTTTTTCTCAAATGTTTTCCTCGTAATTCATTGAAAATATTGATTTTATAAACGCATTGTGAAAATTTCATCTATATTTTACCCGTGCCATTTTTTCCTATTTATCCACTCGTGTTTTTACCTGTGCCATTTTTGCCGGTGCCATTTTTTGTTGTGTCATTTTTACCTAGTCATTTCTTCCGGTTCTATAGTTGTTATTATGATCTATAGATTTTAGTTTTACTGAAAAATATTTATGATTCTATCATTAGTACTAGCAATGGAAAATTAAGTTTTGAATAAAAAAATAAAAATTTAAAAGAATCGTTTTTGGAATCGGAAATTAGGCACAAATTTTTCCGATTCCCTCCAAAATTCCGATTTTTCCGATTCCCGATTCCGATTAATCGCCCCAACACTAGTAGATAGTGTGTGACCTATTAGGTTGGAGACGCTTTTTTGGACCTGGTCCAAAAGGGATAAACTAGTGTTTGATGCAGCAGCCGAGATGTGGCAACAATACTCCATGTATGGGTGTGTAGGCAATCATTTGTCAACCATTTTATTTCTTTCGGAAGTAAGCTTACGACTGGACCAGAAGGGAGTGCCGACCGGAAGTGTTTACTTTTAAGATTAATAAGGGCATTTGTAATATCAGAAGACACACTTTTGATTTAATATTTTTTAACCTTTAAATGTTTATTTTTTTATATTTGTTTGAAAAAGTGAAAAACGTTTCATAGGGGTAGTATACGGTAGTATAAATGATTTTTGAAAAAAATGTTTATTGAACAAAAATGAATGATGTTGCAAATGTGCAACAAATGACATAAAACTTTACGTGTCCGATCTGTAGTGGAGCGCGCCGGAGCGCGTGTGTCCAATGATGAAATAAGTGTTACTACAGTTTGAAACGACGTTGAAATGTCAACCTTTAAAAATCTCGCGTCATGTTGTCTGGTTCTAAAATGTCACAGTTTATCATTTCAACGGCGTTTCAAACTGTAGTAACACGTATATCTCATTATTGTACACATCAGAAGAATCGTCGATCTTCCGCTACGCCATAAGACTTCGACCATGAAAAAAAGAAGGAAAAGAAAAAAAGGAAAATATCGTCTGTATTACCATGAATAAGTTTTGTTTTTAAACCGAAAATTTGGATTTAAAAAAGAAAATTATTTAATAAATATTTCGTTTATTCGACAAAATCTCGCGTCATATTGTCTGGTTCTAAAATTTCAAAATTCATATATCTCAAGTTAAAAAGTTACATATATATATATATATATATATACATATATATATATATATATATATATATAAACCTGGGTGGAGGGAGAACAAGAAGACGCTCCTGTCTCTGGTTTAATCCTCCATTCAGCAAAAACGTTCAATCTAACATCCCCAAAATTTTCTTTAACTTAATCCAAGATAATTTTAAAGCCCCACATAAATACAGCAAACTTTTTAATAATAGCACGATTAGAATCTCACACTCAACTCTCCATAATCTAGAACAGAGAATAATAGGCTCTAATACGACTAAAATAAACGCAGCCCTAACCCAAAATAGCTCAATTCTGCCTACCCTATGCAACTGTAATGACACGGATTCTTGTCATCTGAATGGCTCTTGCAAACATGAAAGTGTAGTCTATAAATGCACGGTAATACCCTGCACCAACCGAAACACCAACAGTAATTCTGGCTCTACCACAGCGGACGATAATGCAATAGCTAACCACTCCACTTCCCATAACCTCCTTAATACTGTTAATATTAACCAAACTAACATAATATCTCTACCTAGAGAGGCGGTATACATAGGCTCCACTGCGGGTAAAATTAAGAATAGAATTTCCAGACACATATAAACTTTCAATAATAGCCACCTGGCTACCTACAACTCTCTAGCTGCACATATCTGGTACCTGAAGGATAGAAACATTAATTATAGACTTAAGTGGAATATAATCAAGAAAAGTAAATCCTATAAACCGCTTGATAGGTACTGTTCTTTGTGTAGACAAGAAGCCCTAGCCATCATCAAATATAAAGGAACCCTTCTAAATAAAAAAAGATGAGGTGTTATCGAGCTGTCTACACAAAACCTGGTATAAATACAATAACTTTAAGGTCCCTTAAATCTTCACTCTTACTCCCCTCTACTTCCCCCCTATGCCCACCCCCTCATACACATAATTAAGAAATAGTCATAATCATAATACAGATCCCAAGACATCCCAAGTCCAATGCCAGGCAAATGATAACCACAAACAATAATATCTCTTAATCAGCTAACAACTTTCTACGTACATCTCGAGGTAAGAAATAACCAAGTTTCCTCAAAATACCCCAACCATGTCCATGTCAACTAGCACCAATATATAAGTATACACTAAATATCCACATCAAGATTACCGCTTCTCCACCCATATTTCCATCTCGATATTTTGACCAATTTCCACCGTAGAGGATCCCACCCCCCTCGATACACACCCTCCAACGGACATACTCCCTATAGTTAATACTTTGTTCCCTATACCTGAATCCCCCACCCCCATAAGCCCTGAACCTATAACTCTCCAATAATCTCCATATAGCCACAACCCCAAAACCACACCATAACTCATGAACAGACACCACATGTCTCCTCTCTACTATCCCAGATGGTCTCCTATGTCTAAGCAGTAATATATCTCTAAAAAACCTATATAAGTCCCTCACATGATCGAGAAAAAGAAACATCGAACTGGTAAACTCTTCTTTCTATAAAGTATAACCCACCAATTGTAATTACTACTGAGAATATCATCGTTGGTTATTATTGGTGGTAGTAATGGTATCATTACTATTATTATTATTGATGATTATTATTTTTAATCCCAGCATAATTAGGATATTTTCTTTGCACGTTGACCAACTCCAAACTCCTCCTACCCTAGATGAAACAATCGAAAGGATACACTGCCACTAATCCGAGAGCCCACTTTTGATACCATGATTCGATCCATTCTCCTCCATACCTACGATGTGTTCCTATGTTTAAGTATAAAAATGGTGTCTCAATAGAAAACAGTATATAAGGCTAAGCCCCCTCTAATAGTACGATTTATTCAACGATTTATCCTGCATAATCATTATTATAGATATTATTATTATTATTATTATTATTGATATCATCATCACTATAATTGTCAATATTCGTATTATTGTTATTATTATTATTATTATTATCATTGATATCATCATCACTATAATTGTCAATATTCGTATTATTGTTATTATTATTATTATTATTATTATTATTATTATTATTATTATTATTATTGATATCATCATCACTATAATTTTCAATATTCGTATTATTGTTATTATTATTATTATTATTATTATTATTATTATTATTATTATTATTATTATTGATATCATCATCACTATAATTGTCAATATTCGTATTATTGTTATTATTATTATTATTATTATTATTATTATTATTATTATTATTATTATTATTATTGATATCATCATCACTATAATTGTCAATATTCGTATTATTGTTATTATTATTATTATTATTGATATCATCATCAATATAATTGTCAATATTCGTATTATTGTTATTATTATTATTATTATTATTATTATTATTATTATTATTGATATCATTATCACTATAATTGTCAATATTCGTATTATTGTTATTATTAATATGACTATGTTCTTCAACATTACTAATCCAATTATTGTTGATGTTGTTGCCATGTTCATTATCAGCATGATCTTTATCATTGTTCTTAATATTACTATTGTTACTGGTATTGTTGTTGTTGTTTTTTTTTTATTGGTGTTAGTCATTATATTATTAAACTCCATTATTGTACCGGTCCTTCCCTTCTACCTCAACTCCTGTATGACTCATACCCCCCTTCCCTCTACTATCATTAATAAAAAGCAAAAGCGCTAACTGATAGCACAATCACGACCATTGCCTACTTACAATTTAAGGACTATAATTAGTTACAATATAATAAACTAAATCCCCCCCCCCTTTTTTCTATAATATTGTCCGGTTTTCGTCGATCCATGGAAGTACTTCTTAATAATCACAAATATACCTCTTGCTATTGCCAAATTTCTTAAAAGAGTTTTTTCCAGTGAACTGGGACGGGGCTCTAAGTCTTGGAATGTAATTCGATATGTGTGTATGCGTGTGTTTGAGTCCGTGTCCCCAAATATAAGAAACAAATCTAACCCAAATCAAGCCCCCCCCCCCTCCCAGGCACAACATCTAAAAGAAGTACTCAATAACCCTAACATATAAATGAAACACCTTCACAAATATAAGTCGTCTCATCTCTATGCCATAAAACTGTGATGTTATCGCCCAACTCTACTTTTCAACGAGTTTCAACCCAACTCGAGTTCTAATCCAAAGCGTCTCTGGTCATTCCTTCTGTGGTCCTATGGGAGTAATCTAAATGACTCTGCACCCAAACTGTCCACATTTAACTCCCACCCCTAACTTAACCTTAATAAACCAAAAATCGCAAACGTCAAACACTCTCATTCGAGCGCTGTAGACAATAACAGCAACACTCGTTTTTGACTTCCACCGGGAAATATACTGTGAGCAAATATCTACGAATTGCAGTTTGGAAACTAATAACCAACGGAATTACATACATAAAACATATGTAATAGGGAATTCTAAGGATATAAGGATTAAAGCCTCGAAAGTATGACGACATCCTTTCCCAATAAAATGTGGGTTAAAATCAACTTATTCATTTCATCCAACCAATTCACCCAGGAAATATATCGGATCTTCGAAGCACAGACTCTGTTTACTTCGACTTTCTCCTAAATAACGCATAACCGCCAGACTAAATTTATAACTTTTCCTGATATAATTCACCCTCCCACATCTAATGTCATTCTAGTTGGACTTATTGGTTCAAACGCCAAATTAGGTGGAAGACCACGATGAGAGATAGAGAATAATTATTTCCTCTAAAGCATACTCTCTCCTACTGACCCCATATAATAAATCTTTTATTAGGAGTTTTTCTCCCCCTAAAATTAACGTTGTGCATACCTTCCCATCTGCCCCCCTCCTCCCCTCCTACCCTAATCATCTCCCTGCAAGATGTTTCTTAAAAAAAAAAAACTCTAAAAAATGAGCCGTGACAATATTCAACTTTGGTTCGAAACTTGTATATGCTTCCATCTTATTTTTATTTATAGTTCTAAGTTCTTAATTCAATATATTATTATTGATTATTTCTTTTATATTTATCCTATATCCTCATTGTGTATTTCTAAATTTTATTATCATCTCCTTATTAGTAACTCTGTTGATTATCATTATCTTCATTTTTTAATCTTTAATTATACCTTCATTATTTTTAATCTTGCCTTAATTCTAAATTATTAATTAACTATTTTATTTTATTTCTTTATTTTTATTTACTTATTTATAATTGTATTAATTTTATAATTTTTTTAATAAATTCTATATATATATATGTATATATATACATATATATATATATTTTTCTTTCCCTATATTTCTATTATTATACTTAATTTTATTTCCTATTTCTAATTATATTTTTTAATATTTTATTTATTTATTTATTTATTTTTTATTTTTATTTTTATGTTTATTTTTATTTTTTTTAATTTTTTAATTTTTTAATTTTTTTATATATTTTTTATTTTTCTATATTTTATTTTTAATTTTTATTTTATTTTTATTTTTATTATTTATTGTTTTATTATTTTTTCCATTATTTTATTTTACCCTAATATACGTTCTTTTTATTTTATTTTAAAAAATATATTTTTGTTTCTTATTTATTTAAAATTCTATTATTTTTTATATTATTATTTTTTTATAGTTTTTTCTTTCTTTTTTATTGTATATTTTATTTTTCATTTTTTATCTCTTATAATTTGTTTTCCTTTATATATTCTATTATTATTTTTATATTTTACATTATATTTTACTTTATTTTATTCCTTATTTTATTTTTATTTTCATTTTATCTTTATAATTTTGATGATGTTTATAATGTCTTTTTATCATTATTATTATCGGTTTATCTTTATATTCTTATTTTATATTTGTAAATTATTCCTTTTTCTAATATTTGTCCCTGCATCTCCTCCTGTCAATAGATGTTCCTCTAAGACGAACTTGTTATTTTCTTCCTTTAATTTTCTGTAAGATGTGCTGCTAAAAGCGCTGATGAAGTGCGTTCTGGAGTGGCTTTGTAAAAAAAAAATTTTTAATTGAAAAATTAAAAAAATAAAAATTCAAGTATTTCCAGAATGTTTTGGAAACGACCGTACGCCATACTAGACTTGTTGTTCTAATTCTTTGAACAATTGGAATGTTCTGATTCATTAAATCATCTTATATATATATATATATATATATATATATATATATATATATATATATATATATATATATATATATATATATATATATATAATAATGTGTGTGTAATGCCTGCAAAGAGAAATATTTTTGGTTGTCCTTAGGTTGTATAGAACATATACAGATTATCTCCCCTTGGTTAAGTAGTTACCCTAACCCTAATCCTAACTGATATTCGCGGGTTATTGCACCATTCTAGCGTCTTGTGGAGCATCAGCTGTACTCAGAGTTGCATACGCTTAATGTTTGTTATATTTTGAACTTAATTGGCCATCGTTATAGCCCCGAAGAAAGTGAAAAGTGTTGATGATAGCGGTGTAAAAATGAATAAACGTATCACAGTAGAAGGAAATAAAAGTCAACACGAGAACGGTGTTCTGGGTACTGATATTAACAATCTGTACCATCTTAAAAATTCGGGTCACGGGTTTTCTATGTGGATACTATATATATATGAGAGAGAGAGAGAGAGAGAGAGAGAGAGAGAGAGAGAGAGAGAGAAAAGAGAGAGAGAGAGAGAGAGAGAGAGAGAGAGAGAGAGAGAATTAGATATGAAATAAAAATTTACAGACAAAATGAAAAATTAGTTTATAGAATAGTGGATAAGCGATTGGTAAAATTATCGATGAGCTGGACTCTAGCGAAAAGTTTAAAGTAATTTATAGAAATAAAAATAAATAAATAAAAATTAGGGTCACGGGTCCTCTATGTGGACAATGAATATATATATATATATATATATATATATATATATATATATATATATATATATATATATATACCAAATGAATATTGTCGAACGAATCCACCGAAATATCTTGGTCCATCTTTAATTATATGTTTGTGTCCTTATTTCTACTAACATTTTCATAAATGTAGAAATCTCTCGTGAATATCCGTTAAATCTCCAGAGAGTGTCATTTAGAATTGGTTATACTTAGCACTTTTATCCGCTGCGTCACGAGTCCATGTGGATCTGAAGAACGTCGTAGGTTATATCGGCCGAAACGTTATGAGAATGACATCCAAGATGAGAATCGTAGTCCGAAGAATATAAATAATACAACATATCTGAATGTTTATAATACATTATGGTATATACTTTTTAATTTTTTTCATATGTAATGCCATTTTTTCTATACTTATAAATAATTTGTTTTATACTGTGCACTACTGTCTTCCTATATATTTCTTATTTCATTTCTTTCCATTACGTATCTCAACTATTTTGACAGATGATACAGTCAGCGTCCTCGACCTGCACAGCAACAATATCCGTTCAGTGCCACCGGCCATCTCGAAGCTTCGAAACCTCACCAAACTCGACCTGAGCCGAAATGGTATCCTGTGCACGCACATGACCGACTACAGTGGACTACCCACCGACGTGGAAAGACTCGTCAACCTTGTCGACCTCCGACTCTCCGAGTGCAATTTCGTCTGCGTCCCTCCTGTAATATGGCGCCTCAAGAATCTGAAAAACCTCGATTTGAGTCGAAACCGACTCAACACGATACCGCAGGAAATCGGCCACCTGACGTCGCTGCGAACGCTTAATCTCAAACGCACGAATATTACCACGCTCCCGCTGGAAATTGCCTATTGCCAGAGACTAGAAATTCTAATATTATGGGGAAACCAAATGGATGAGCTACCGGAAACGATTTCCGATATCCCCAAATTAAAAGTGATGGCTCTTAACTATCGTAGCTTCTCGAGATTGATCGATGCGTATAGGGAGGCCTTGTTGTGCAGCAGTCAGATTATCTCAGATCACATCCCGTCAGCCGTCTTCGAGATGAAAGCGATAGAAGCCTTGAATTTGGAGGCAACGAAAATTAATGTGATCCCAGCCCAGCTATGCACCGTCAATCTGAAAGAGCTGAACCTGAGAAAGAACTATCTTCAGAAACTACCGAAATCGTTTTTCAAATTGGCTCATCTTGAATTCCTCGATTTGTCGAAAAACATCTTCCAGACCTTACCCGAAAAGATCGGGCAGCTGAGATCTCTCCGGAAACTTTATTTCAGTGGAAACCTCTTCGAGAAGGTTCCAGTGTCGCTTTTTAATCTGGAAAGACTCGAAGACTTGGATCTTTCGAAAAATCGCATCCGGCACCTTCCCAAAGAGATCGGAAATCTGCAACAGTTGACTTACCTGAATCTTAGACATAACAGTATCCAGAGTCTGCCGGGTGAGATTTCGAAGTTGAACCACGTCGAAACTTTGGACATAGGCGAAAACTCTATCCAGGAACTGCCATTACAGATGGCTGACATGGTGACTCTCACCGAGGCCCACAGTTACCGCAAATTGCACAAACACGGCCTGTGGGTGGACAATAACCCGCTTAAGCAGCCGCCACCTGAAATCTGGAGGACAACAAATACGCACATCATGTTTGATCATTTGAAACGGTTAAAAATCACGAAAGCAAAAGAGACGCAGCAACTGAAAGTAATCCTCCTTGGGGATAGCCCGTCTGGCAAAACGTGTTTGAAGAATGTGCTTGTAAACGGGTGGTCGGATGTAACATCGGGTAGCCGAAAATCGACAAGAGTTCTGGAAACGGCTAAAGTCAGAACACCCAATGGTGTCAAGTTAATGTTTTATGACCTCGGATGCGATAAAGCCTATGCTATACTCAGGCATATGTTTCTTGATTCAAAGTCTTTGAGTCTGATAGCTTACAATCACAGCACGTACACGAGCGACCGTTTCTTTGATTCCATTGGGCGCTGGTTACGGGTAGCTTGGGTCTATATGCCAGAGACAGTAGTAAAAATCGTTGGGACACATTCAGACGCTATCCCGACAGACCAAGCGGAAGGGACGCTTTTGTCAGTACAAGCGGACGTTCAGGAATATGTCGAGCTCTATCGTCGAAGAATAGAAGAAGAAATAGCTGTAACTTTGAGTTTGATTTCGGCAAGCGATGGAAGTTCCGAAAAGGAATGTCTACAGTCGCGAAGAGAGAAGCTCAGTTATATTCTACAAGTGCCGAAAACCGAAACAAGTATCAGCGTCGTCTCGAACGCCTCCAAATCTGGCATCGAAACACTTGTCAAAGAGATAGAGACAATAGCCGTTGACGGCGTCTCGTTTCCCCACATCCACAGGTACGCGCATCCCAGCTGGTTCAAGCTTCGCGCTTCTTTAAAAAGGCGGACGGACCGGTTATTCCTGTCGTGGGAAGACATTCTGGAGATGACAGAAGATCTGCCCCCGCTTGACCACGACAACGACTCGCTTTATGAATGTCTTACCTACCTTCATAACACGGGGGACATTCTGTGGTACCCTTACGCTCAAGACGTGTCCAGGTTCATCTTCCATCGACCTCAGATGTTCGCTAGCCTGCTTGCCGAACTCTTTCGTAGCGACCTCGCTGATTGGCTAACTGAGACCAATAGGATCTTTGCTTGTAGAGGAGGCATGTCTGCAGACGATGTCACATCCTCAAGGCTAACGCTGATAAACGAAGGGAAGATCACCAGGCCGTTGTTGAAATGCATCTGGTTCCATCAAGGAAATGTTAAACGCGACACGTTTGACCGACTTGTATATATACTTCCCTTATTAGACATCTGCTATAAAGACTCAGTTCCCGAACCGGCTAAAGCGAAACCGACTGCCCAGTACTTTATTGTCGTCCCCTCGTTCTGTACTTCTGAAAATCTTTCCAACTTCTCTGTCGTATGGCCATTACCATCCCCCACAGACGTGGTTGAAAAACGTCTCATATTTAAGTTTATTTTTCAGATGCCAGTTGGTCTATTTGAAAATCTCTGTGCCAGCTTGCACGGTTTGTTTCGTTTGCAGACATGTTGGCTGAACGCGACGTATGGCGAGACGGACGAGACTAAGGTTTTAATTAAAAAGAACAGACCCGACGTCCAACGGAGTTCGGATGAGATTCAGATCATCTGCCGTGCGTGTCACGTGGCACTCACCGAAGAAATGTTGGAGTCGATAAATCAAGCGATCAGCACCACATTATCGCGTATCCCTGGGTTGTATTATTTTGTCGAGATGGAAGATTTTTTAACTTAAATAATAATAATAATAATAATAATAATAATAATAATAATAATAATGATAATAATAATAATAATAATAATAATAATAATAATAATAATAATAATAATAATAATAATAATAATAATAATAACCGTCTATATTTAACATTTGAAATGAATATACAAGATACAAGTATAAATATCTTAAAAGTTCATATGCTTAAAACGTAATATGAAATAAAACAAGAAATAAAAAAGTAAAATGTCTAGATACAGGAGAAACACACAAGCAAAACGACAATGCAATATACCATCATATGTGGTATTGTAAACGCACACAATAAAAAAGCCTTATATATATATATATATATATATATATATATATATATATATATATATATATATATATATATATTATTTTGGTACAGAAAAATTAGTACAACATTCGTACCGTCGGTTTCGAGCACAGAAGGGCTTAGCCATCTGGCTCTCTTCAGCTTCTCTTGTCATCTGTTTCGGAAATGTGAAGTCACGTATCACTCTCGTTTGGACGCGTTATTTGCTTAGAATGTTATTTATGTTTATTTGGTCCCCCGATTTATAAAATCGGGAGACCTATGTTTTGAGGCATTTCCGTCCGTCCGTCTGTCCGTCCGTTCGTGTGTCCGTCTGTCCGTCCGGATTTTTCTCCGCAACAATCCATTGAATTTCTCTGAAATTTTGCATGAAGTTGTAACTTTGGTCAGGTTAGAAAGTGACATTCTCCGATTAAAAAAAAATAATCTGGTTAGCCCCCCGAGGGGGTCAAAAGGCCCCGAAATGGCAAAAAATGACATTTTTTGCCCCATAACTTTTTATCCATCCATTCAATTTCTCTGAAACTTGACCAAAATGTGGAGGCAATTGTTCCTAATAGAAAATAAGTATCGTTGATCTTGGAAAAAATCTGGTTCGCGCCCCCAGGGGGTAAAAAACCCCCTAAAATGGCAAAAATGACCCTTTCCTCCCATAACGTTTGATCCATGCATTCAATTTTTCCGAAACTTGGCCAAAATGTAGAGGCAAGTGTTCTGGATATAAAATGAGCATCTTTGACCTCAGAAAAATTCTAGTTCTCGCACCCCCAGGGGGTCAAAGGGGGTCAAAAATGCCCCAAATTGCCCAAATTTATTGCATTTTACACTCGCCACATCGAGTCACATACAGAGGGGGACCACGCATGCGCGGCTTGTTAAATTTAGTTTAAGGAAGGTTTAATAAGTTTTGAAAAAAAGAATAAGGGTAACAAGTAACAGTTGAGATTTAAACCAGAGAAGATTTAAAGAGATATAAAAAATAAAAAAATAAAATAAAGTAAAAAAATAAAAAAATAACAAAAATTAAAAATTAAAAAATATAAATCCCGTGAGTCAATATTATGAGTATCGTATATTTGTCCGTTACTGTTTTGGGGTGTAATAATGTGTCTTCTAAAGGAATTAGGAAGAGAAGATCGGTTTAAGGGTTAAAGAGGTTAAAAGGAACAACATTAATTAAATTCGTGTTTAAATCCTGGATTTAAGAACTTTAAATCAATCCCAAAGGAATTTAAATAAAGATATCATCCGGGCGGTCTAAGGGCAGTAACACTGTAGGGTTTTTGAATTATTTGAATTCGGGATTAAACATTATAAACTAAGGTATAGTGAATACTTATGGAGGTGGTAAAATTGGTATGCTGATTGAAACTGGTTTAGAGATAAGAGTAAGGATTGGGTCGGCAAGATTGGATCTGTTTGGGAGATATGGGAGATTAACATTATGACCGAGAAATGGTGGGGACTTATGGGAGTAATAATAATGTTGTGAAATGGGGGCGTTACCTTCTTAATGACTGGAGAAATATTTTTGGGAAAGTTTCAATTATTGCTCTTGAAAAGTAGTGTGGATATGGGTTAATTAAGGTATTTGTTCGTTTTAAAAATTTTATATATATTTATGAGGGGTGATAGTTGGGAAAATTTTCTGGGATTTTTCCTTCTATATTACAAAGAGGTTATATATATATATATATATATATATATATATATATATATATATATATATATATATATATATATATATATATATATATATGTGTGTGTGTGTGTGTGTGTGCGTGTGTGTGTCTGTGTGTTGCAATATCCGTTCCTTCGGGGGACCCGGTAGCATCAAACAAAACACAACAATAGAGACAAGGACGTGCTCGAGAAACCATGTTTCTTTATTCTTCACCACCAGCTGGTGTAAGTTGGGTATACACACATATATATAATTAAATATTTATTTGTTGCAAAAATGCTTTGGCATTATTGTTCTTTCCCTTGTCTTACGAAGAAACCTCTTTCTTTACCTTGACGGCGGTTGATTTTCGACTCAACCCAACGTAGGTTATTTTCATGAAAACCAGGCAGAGTGATTTACCTTGCAACCTAGAGAGAAACATAAAAATACGTTCTGTAGCAGTCTGACCCGGAGTCTAGGGAAGGTTTGTGATTCCCACGCCAGTTGTTTACGTCTCTTCGGGGCTGACCCACGACAAGTTTTTCTCTATATCCTCCCAACTCGATCTCTGCTACGTAAGCGCTCCTTCTTCCTTCGTTTAAAACCGCCGTTTTAATTTCTGACATTGCACTCCGGGTACCTTCTTCTTCTGCCCTCGTGCACCTGACTCTTTTAAAGGTTACCGAGTCGGTTTTTTTAACGACTTCATACTCCGAAATGAACTCGTCGACCTCACACACCTGGGCTCGTTCAAAGGTCACCGATTCATTTACGTTGTTCTTTTAGTCTAATTGACAATCTATCTAGTCCTCGGCTTTTCTTCATTATTGCGGGGTCATGCCCTTAGCCTCCCCGTGACGTCTTATGCGTTATTACTCAACATTTCTGCATCATTATTTTACACACACACGCACACACACACACCCACACACCCCACACACATGTATATAATGTTTTTTTGCTTAACTTTTATATACGTTGTTAATAACAAAATTCGGTTTTTAGATGTTCTCATTGACTCTAACAATGACGCATTCATCACCTATAAAAAAACTACCTCTATTAATACATGCATTTTAAGTTATAGAAGTGAATGTCCATATCGATATAAAATTGCAATGATTAAAAATCTATTAAACCGTGCAAAGCTAATCTTTTCAACCAAAAAATATTCATTAAGCAAGTCATAATTAATAATCAATTACCCAATTATATTGTAGACGAACAAATAAAATTAATGGTTAGAAACTTAGACAATACTAATAATAATCAGCTAAATAATTCCCACTACATAAATGTATTCTACTGTAACCAAATGCATCCGAACTTTAAATTGGTTGAAAAAGCTCTTAAAAATATAATACATCGCTACATATCCTCCATCAACTCTGCTAATAAAATAAGATTCATCATTTATTACTAAAAAATGAAAACATCGAACTACGTAGTTAAAAATAACACTTCTCAGACCCATTATGATTAGGAAGAACCAAGGTAATATATCAGTTTCAATGCTCCATAGAAGAATGTATCTCCGACAATAATAATAAAATTAATTCTTACATCGGTTTCACTACCACAACACTTTCCCGAAGACTCACCTTGCATCTCTCCGACACTAGCTCCATTTGCCAACACCTAAAAACACATGACTGCCCCTTTCTCAATATAGGCACATACTAGTTAACAATACTAAAATAATACACCACGATACCAACATCAAAAACTTAAAAATTCTTGTAAGCCCTCTACATAAAAACTAAACATTCCACAATCAATAATGTGAAGTGTTACGTTATGAATAAAATTGAAGGTTTCTTAAAACCACGCTTCTCGAAATGCGCCAGTTTTGCAGGATTTTTTAACACTCGTTTTTACCATTAATTTTTAAGCCTTTAAGCTGTCGACATGAAACAATTAAACTGTCCCTTTTTTTTTCATATAGAATTTTACTCGCTTGTCGTTACCGCGTGAGCCGATGTGATCCGGGTGGGAGGTCTCTTTTAACGGGGACTTTTGTGGGTGTACATTTATGCGATGACCAAAAAGTTATTACAAACATCTTAACTCCTTTTTTTTTTAACAATTTTCTCAAACTCTTAATGCTTTTTATATTTTACCTTATTTCGTCTGGCGGTAATTTCAAAACCTTCCTGAACCTCTCGAAATGTCTTCGAAGCCTTTTTTTGTCGTACCTAAGAGTGTTCATTTTCAGAACATAAAAATCCACTGCAAAATGTTAAACCAGTAGACGACCAAGAAAGAGATCACTTCCAGACGAAGAATCGAATTAATGTTATAATTTAACAAAAGTCGGAGATGTCTGAATTTTTACCAAAAGCGTCTACATCCTTTTGACCCCTTTTGCATGAAACTGAATTAAACTAAATGTAGCCCACATTACGACTCCTTACGCTTTGCAGTTGTATTTCAAAATGTACATACAACATATAAACATATATACAGACCTAACTTTATATGAATAGAAATATTTTAGCCTCATCTAGACAAACAAAAAATCCACTGTTGAAAAAAAACAACAAAAACTGTTGAGGCGTCTATATTTTTGAACAAATGCAAATTTTATTGACAAATACACGCGTTTTAAACCGCCGGGATAATTTCTACTGGTTTTTGCATTTTGTAATTGACTGATGAAGAGCAAAGGTCGTCTGAAAATTACCACTCCACAAAGAAAACAAAAATACAATATTTTAATGCGTGCTTCCAATTGTAAAAACAAAAAGAAAATCCGGAAAGAGATTTATATATATAAAAAAAAATCTAGCAGTAAATTGCAGTTTTCTGTAAAGCCTTTGTTTTTATTTTTATTTTTTTTAAAATGCCAATGCTTGTCTATATACAAAACATACATGGATACTACACTATGGAATATATTTTGAATCTTACATGAACAAAAACAAACAACGCCAGAAAAAAATAGTTGAGACACAAATGCAAATGTTATTAACAAATGCATGCCTTTTAAATCAACAGAAAAAATTTCTACCGATTTTTGTATTTCGTAACTGACTAATAAAGTACGAAGGTTGCCCGAAAAGTATCAATAAAAAAGAAGAAGAAAAAAAATGTAAAAAAGATGTGCTTCCATTTCTCCCCCAAAATGCCGGACAAAAATTAATAGAAAATACAGTGAGTTACAGTTTTCTGTAATTAATTTGTTTTTTTTTCTTCTCAAAGGCTATTGCTTATATATATATATATATATATATATATATATATATATATATATATATATATATATATATATATATATATATATATATATATATAACCGCCCCCTTCTGTGAAAAGCATTATATAGGAAAATTTCTTCCCTTTTGTTTGTGACATTATTCTATGACTCTCAAATGTATCATTGTGTATGTATTTATGGGTAATTATTTTTTGAAAATATATACGTGTGTTTATATACATGCGTGTATATATTTAAAAATTGATAACCCCCATTTATCTACTAACCATAAACTTCTTCCTTTTTGTTTATGGCATTGTTCTCTGACTTTATAATGTGTCGTTGTATATGTATTTATGTGTAATTATTTAAAAATAGATATATGATGTGTTTATATATACATGCGCGTATATATTTAAAGGTTGAACCCACCTGCTTATCTACTAACCATATATTTGGTGAATAATGTAATGTATAATTTAAGAAAGATATAAATATTAGTGACCGCCCCCCCCCCCCCCCCTTATTTCAACTAACTGTATTTCATGAATAATACGAAGGTTTTGTTTATTTTTGTTGACGTGATAGTGGTGTTCTGGCTATTTGTGCTGATTATTAATAAAAATCTATCGTCTCGGAAACGATCGTATGCTGAAACTTTTGTTGATGTTGAATTTTTAGAACTGATATAATAAAAAATCAATATGTTATACGGTTTGCTTATTTCTAAATTGTCATATATATATATAAATGTATATATACATATTTGTGTGTGTGTGTGTGCGTGCGTGCGTGTGTGTGTAGTTATATTTATTTTTCTTTCAAGAGATAATGTCAGCTTATGAAAGCTATCTTACAGTGATTACCTTTTTAAGTAAATGATATATATATATATATATATATATTGAGAGAGAGTAAATTATCATCATAGCTCATCAGCGTGTCTGACTATGGCAAAATTCGAACCCACAACCACATTGTCTGTAGACGGAGATGTTACCGCTGAGCTACAAAAACCTGCTTGAAATACGTGACGATTTTTCTCGCTTCAACATTTAGTTATGTTTGTTGTTTGGCGATAATGGCAGCTTAGTAAAGCTTTTTTACATTGGTTCACCAGAGAAGAGAGAGAGAGAGAGAGAGAGAGAGAGAGAGAGAGAGAGAGAGAGAGAGAGTTAACTCCCTTACATACATTATGTCGTCACATTTAGGGACATATATATTTATTCATCGATAAAATATAGTGATCAACGTACATCTCCAACTACAGACAACGTAGATAACTATATTTTCTCTCTCTCTCTCTCTCTCTCTCTCTCTCTCTCTCTATATATATATATATATATATATATATACATATATATATACATATATACATATATATATACATATATATACATATGTACATATATATATATATATATATATATACATATGCACATATATATGTATATACCTATATATACATATGCACATATATATGTATATACCTATATATATGTATACATATGCATATGTATATATATGTATAGATATATGTATGTATATATATATATGTATATATATAAGTAGATATATGTATGTATATAAGTAGATATATGTATGTATATATATGTGTACATATATATAAGTATATATATGTATAGATATATGTATGTATATATATATGTATATATATGTATAGATATATGTATGTATATATATGTATAGATATATGCATGTATATATATGTATATATATTCATATATATATATATATATATATATATATATATATATATATTTATACATATATCATATCATATCAACGGTTTTATTGTAGGTGCAATATTAAGGAAATGGTTATCGTCGTTCGACTTTTCGATGTGTATGGAGCACTGTTTTTATTAAGAAAAAAGAAAACAACCAGAACACGAAATTCGTATTGGAAACGCGTGCCTTCAACGGTTTTATTGTATGTGCAATATTAAGGAAATGTTTCTTTTCTATCGACTTTTCGATATACCACTGAAATAATTTTAAACTAGTCATCGAATTGATCTCTAATTCTGACACATTCTATTTGAAGGTTAGTACTTAGTGATGTTTTATACACTTTTTTCATATTTCATCCTACTTGTCACAAAAAATTATATATATATATATATATATATATATATATATATATATATATATATATATAATTAACGGAAAAACTTGGTATAGTAACCAGGTTCGATGCTCCCCTACTCGGTGAGATGGACTCATAGATTTTGTTAGATCATCCATCTAGGAGACGGAAACTCCGATATAAAACCTGCGCTCTACATCGTCTCTCAGCTATCTTGCTTCGGCTTGTCACTGAAACCAGACTTTATAGAAGGAGAGCGTGCGCGCGTATATATGTGTTTTTGTTTACACACACACACACGCACCCACATCCATTTTTATATACATTTATGTACATACATATACACATATCTATACATGCATATGCATACACACATAATATGAGGGACATTTAAGGTTTCCGCTTGACGATATAAAAAAGAAGAAAAGAACGAAGGAATTAATGAACGCGTGAAAGACTAAAGTAAGGGAAGTAAGCAGCAAATAGCAAAGAACAACCGTTTCAGTAACGTAAAACGTTACATATCTATATATAAATAAATTAATGTCTGTGTGTGTGTGTGCGTGCGTGTGCGTGCGTGGTGTTTGTCTGTTCCCTATATACAGAAAGATTAGAGAATCTACATCAAATTTAAAAGTGTATTCTTATGTAAAATTTATCGGGGAAGAAAATGGAAGCGTTACCGAATCTCTAAATGCACCCTTAAGGAGGCCTTTAAATATTCAAATATATCCTATTTTTATGAAATTTAAATCATATGTATAAAATCTTCTGCGGTAGATTGTCTACTCCAGAAGAGTTCCTTAATCTCTAAGTGCTATTCAAACCTAAAAGAGCTACAGGGTCGAACCTCCTTTAAAACTTCAAATCTATCTAATTTTGATGAAATTTATATCATATGTATAAAATTGTCCGGAAAGACAATGGAAGTGGTCCCGAATCTCTACGTTACCCTCTGATGTGCTGAATACTACGTGCCCCCACCTCTTAATGCCCAATTGGGACAGAATCCCATTAAAACTTCAAATACGTATATCCGATTTTACTGAAATTTAAACCATATGTATAAGACACTAATTCAGAGAATTTTACCAACATTTAAGTTTCTTCCGACTATATTAGGAGCCGAAACGACGAGGGAGGCAGTAAAAATACGAAAAGTTATAGTTAAAAAATACATAGAAGTGATCCTCATTCAATCCCGAGCAACGTCGGGTTTTCCTACTGGTATATTTTCTAAAATATAAATTTGAATGTCACATGATCTACTCTCACTATCTTAGACTGGTTGAACGCGATCAACATATTGGGCACCTTTGATCTATGCCATATCTATAGTGTCCGCATCTCACATTCCTGGGATGCAATTGAAAATAAAGCCCTACTTCAAGATCAAACGCCCCCTTTCTCGAATAAAAATTTACAAGGAATCCAATGGTGGCATTTATTTTGTATTTAATTTGTAATTTTTTGGGTAATAATATTGTGGAGTCTTCGTTCGCGCCGGACATCCATAAACAGAAAAAGAACCTCTTCGAAACTTCAACCCTTCTTCACCGTGGTAAGGGTGGTGTAAACGTGGTGGTGTCAGAACCACCGTGGTAGGGGTGGTGGCAACGTGGTGGTGTCAGAACTACCCGGCTAACATGATTCTGGTGAAAATCCAGGAGGAGTCAACATTAGGATCCTTCGTCCTCTGGTCGTCTCTACTTCTGCGTCTGTGACAAGCAAGGAAATGTCAGGCACCGAACAGCAAATCCATGGAGTGAGAACGTTGCTTTCTTTTGGCTAGGAGCAAAATGTAGAATCTGTTGTTATGCTAGGCTTCATATTTTTAGTCCTCGTTCAGTGAAGGAGAAATCTTTCTAGACTGAGGCAATTAAAAAAAATGTTCCAATCCAGAGATCCCCTATTTGGTTAGCTGGATTTTACCCCACATGAAAAACTGACCTTGTGTCTAACTCTGCCCTCGCAGGGAGGAAAGTAAATAGAAACGTTGTTTCTGAACATGTGCAACTATCACTTTTATGTGTATATTCTGGGAAAACTTTGCCTAACTTCGCATGTAACCCCTGAGCTTTGCTGCTGTGGGTATCGGTGGTAAAAACCTGCAACTCTGCAGGTCGAACGGATAGCTATGACTAACAAGGAGTATGGCACAGCGATCGAGGCCGGCGGGGATCGGTTAACCTAGAGGCGCACTAGTATGCATCTTAGTCTTGATGCTAGGCCCTACGTAGAAACGAAGCGAGAACATAGCGTCGGGATGGCTGGAAAAGTCACATAGGTTATCAACTCTAATTATCGCAACACAATGAGCCACGCTTACCAGATGCTTTTGGAATTTGAGCAGAATCTTAATCACCAGTAGGCTGGTGGGATGTCAACACTTGGGAGAGACAGAGAGAAAGAATAATTGTTTTTTTATACAGATAAAGTCTAAAATAGAAATCCAAATTATCTTTATCAGTGAAAAGACACCCCCGCCCCCCGAAACCCCGAGAGAGGAAGAAAGATTGAGAGAGATATGTTTGAGAAAGAAAAGGTGTGACAATACACCCATTCGGTAAGAGAAAGGACTTTCGGTTGGAACGAAAAGACAGATTTGGGCGACCACCGAACGAGAAAGGTTGTGCTTTCGGCCTCTCGTCGGTTGGCAGAGTGCGTGACTGAAGTATTCTCCCCATCGTTTTAATTAGACAAGTTAGTTCAACTTATGACTAGATACGATCATAAATGGATACGCACACACGTACAGAGAGGCGACGAGATAGATTAGCGCCAAGACATGTATCAACAGATAGACTTTAATTCAACGTTTGAAAACAATTCTTTTATCTTCGTTAATATAGAGTTGTTTGCATTATTATAGTTGATTTGTTCTGCTTGAATAACCTTGCCTTTACAGACTCAACGAAGCTATCATCGTCATCATCCGACCGGAGGAAATTCGACCGAGATATTTTTTTATTGCCACTACGACGACCGGCCAGAGATTGTTCACGGTCTGGCAAGATCTCTGTGTAGAGAATCAGAGGCGTGAGCACCGATACACAGACGACGAGCGGGATACATGTTTATAACTGGCTCAATGACGCGGAATGGAGTGGAGTACCTTTACAAGAGGACTTCATGCAGACCAGACACAATATTCGTGGGATCTGTACAAAAGTTCGATCTGCTCCTCCTTCTCCTTATATATATATATATATATATATATATATATATATATATATATATATATATCATCATCATCATCATCATCATCATCATCATCATCATCATCATCATCAATAATAATAATAATAATAATAACAAGCAAATCCAATTATATATTTAAGAATACTAGAAATCAAAAATTAAGAATAAAAATGGTGATATGGAGTTGAAGCCCGTGAACAAGTGTACACAGAGAGATCCTCATTCATTTCTGTATGAACGCCGGGTGCGCCTGTTAGTGTTGTTTCAATAAATCTAATAATATTGGTAGAAAATGAATAATGTCTCAATTTAGACATAAAAATAAAAACGAAAAACATTTACCATTTACCAAGAATTTTTTTATTCGTATCATTTTTAAACATGTTTACAAATTTTAAAATGTTTATACATTTGAACGTGTTTACAAATTTAAAATTTTCAACTTTTCTTTTTACCTTTAAATAATCTTACGAAAATATATTAAAAAAAAATGATCAATGCAAGATTTT
>OY744539.1:82697850-82772850 GCA_963556195.1 Sepiola atlantica | reverse complement strand
TTGGAGTATTTATTTACTCCTCTCCAGGAGTTAGGCACAAGGCCAGTTTTATCTTACTCCCACAAGTAAGATGTGACCCAAGGTCGGGTCAGGAAAGTGGGGTTTGAAAAGCCAGCGCCCGAGAAGTGAGCACTCTGGCCATTAAAAATTGCCTGGGCAGCCCCGTTGGGATTCCCAGTAGGGGCGCCTCAGGCAGTAAGCAATAAACTTACTCCTCCCAAAGAGGGGAGGCGAAGCCTGGTAGGGTGGACCTCCTAGAACTGCACAGGACAGACCCACAGACCCGCGTAAATCAAGCCCCGAAGACCAAGACAATACCAGTCTATGGGGTGCAGTATCCATCGGAACAGATTTGGAGTAATTACGAAAGAAAGATGGTTAGAGAGTAAGAGAGATAAAGTGTTAGAGGGTAAGAAAAAATAGGGTTAGGGAGTACTAAAGAAAGAGTGTTAGAGGGTAAAAAAGAAATAAAGTTAGAGAGTAAGAAAAAGACTTAAAGAGTAAGAAAGGTGGTTAGAGAGTAAGAGAGATAAAGTGTTAGAGGGTAAGAAAAAATAGGGTTAGGGAGTACTAAAGAAAGAGTGTTAGAGGGTAAAAAAGAAATAAAGTTAGAGAGTAAGAAAAAGACTTAAAGAGTAAGAAAGGTGGTTAGAGAGTAAGAGAGATAAAGTGTTAGAGGGTAAGAAAAAATAGGGTTAGGGAGTACTAAAGAAAGAGTGTTAGAGGGTAAAAAAGAAATAAAGTTAGAGAGTAAGAAAAAGACTTAAAGAGTAAGAAAGGTGGTTAGAGGGTAAGAATGAGGGTTATGTTGATGAATAAATAAACAATCTTTTTTCATTTTCCTTTGGTCTGGGGTTCGAATCGTGTGACCGACAGAACAGTTATCCGCCACACTGATGATTCTCGAAAAGGATGCAACACGTGTGTATGTGGATAAGAATTAAATAAAATATATTTATCATAATATTGTTTATTGTTCCTTTTAACACAGGCTGGGCGATTTAAGAGAATTAATAATAGGCTTTCAATTAAATGCGTAATGCAATGTTCCGTCACGTATGGAGTGTTGAACACTATTATGACAGCTTAATAAAATATGTCCGTCTGAAGTGCTGAACACTGTTACGACAGCCTACTAAATTATTTCCGCTTGTATAGACATAAATAGAGTTTAATTGTCCTCTGGTTGTTGGATTGGCCGTGTGGTAGAAATTCGAACTGAAGAGTTAAAGGTGACTTTGGTCTGGGGTTCGAATCCTACACACTGCCGATTTCCCCCCAAAGAAGGAAACACATGTGTATGTGGATAAGATTTAAATAAAAATATTTTTCACGATGGAATGGACTAACCTATATATATCAGGATCACTAGAACGGGAAAGTGTTTGAATAAGAGAACAAAAAATAAGAAAAAGACAAAAAGAATCATCCCCTTACCTTTCACTTCTGTCATGTTTTCCGGTGCGGTGAAATTAGGATAGAAATATGGCATCACTGTAATGATAAAAAAAACAAAACTATCAGATTCGAAATAATGTTCCCATACCTGCTTTATGGGGAAACTCCCACCACTCCCTTGCTAACTCTATGCCTTTCTCTCACGCTCACAAACACCTTCCTCCGCTCATGCGCATTTTGGAATTCTACTCATACTGCCCGCTTTTGTATAAATATAGATATTTCATGTTATCCTTATATCATGTATCTTGAAAAAGCCTAAATAAAGTTTTAGGCGAAATATCGATTCATACATGCCTCTGTGTTGACTGTCTGTTTTTCTTTTATTTCTATTTTATTTTTACCTATATTCTCTCTCCCTTTCTCTCTCTCGATCCCCCCCTCTCTCTCACACACACATAGGTGTATGAATTATATATGTAACTAAACAATTTAATTCAAAATCGCTTAAGAAAAGTTTACCTATGTAAATTCACCCGAATATGCAAATAAAAGTGAGTTCACTAAATTATCAGTTCCATAAGATAGGGATATTATTTAATATTATCGATCTAAATTAAGTTAAATCAAGTTTCAGAAATAAAGAATTGTCCAAGATATTTTGCACGTGTTTCGGGAAAATTTTATCCTGGCACGAGGCTCTTAAATAGTCTGAGCTGGCTCCACCATGATCATCGGTGGCATGACACGAAACTGGTTGATTATGTATATTAGCTGAGGTTAGTTTCTGATTGATTTTCTTAACTTTATAGTTCTTAAAAAGAAAACAACTTTTATTCAAGGTCCTTCTGAAAATTATCTGACATATTCAAATAGGTCGTTTCAAGCAAAGAGCCACATACGTAGAAGTTATCTTAGTTCAGCATCATTTTTTTTGGTAAAAAAACGGGGTCTGTCCGTAATATAAAAAAAAATCTGTGAACATCTATAGTTCATATACTGTTATGTCTTCTATACGGCTATTTCTCATTTGTCAAATGTGAAGAAACATAAAAAATCTGTGAACATCTATAGTTCATATACTGTTATGTCTTCTATACGGCTATTTCTCATTTGTCAAATGTGAAGAAACATAAAAAATCTGTGAACATCTATAGTTCATATACTGTTATGTCTTCTATACGGCTATTTCTCATTTGTCAAATGTGAAGAAACATCAAAAATCTGTGAACATCTATAGTTCATATACTGTTATGTCTTCTATACGGCTATTTCTCATTTGTCAAATGTGAAGAAACATAAAAAATCTGTGAACATCTATAGTTCATATACTGTTATGTCTTCTATACGGATATTTCTCATTTGTCAAATGTGAAGAAACATAAAAAATCTGTGAACATCTATAGTTCATATACTGTTATGTCTTCTATACGGCTATTTCTCATTTGTCAAATGTGAAGAAACATAAAAAATCTGTGAACATCTATAGTTCATATACTGTTATGTCTTCTATACGGCTATTTCTCATTTGTCAAATGTGAAGAAACATAACAAATCTGTGAACATCTATAGTTCATATACTGTTATGTCTTCTATACGGATATTTCTCATTTGTCAAATGTGAAGAAACATCAAAAATCTGTGAACATCTATAGTTCATATACTGTTATGTCTTCTATACGGATATTTCTCATTTGTCAAATGTGAAGAAACATAAAAAATCTGTGAACATCTATAGTTCATATAGTGTTATGTCTTCTATACGGCTATTTCTCATTTGTCAAATGTGAAGAAACATAAAAAATCTGTGAACATCTATAGTTCATATACTGTTATGTTTTCTATACGGCTATTTCTTATTTGTCAAATGTGAAGAAACATCACTTTTAGCGTCGACCGTCTTAATTAAAATAGAAAAAGATATGGATATCAATATGTTCGTTTTTTTTCAACACATTTTTTTAGGGAGGACAGTATTTTACTGTGATACCTTTGAAAATGCTGGTGATTTTTGTTTCTTCTGCTTATCTCTTTTTGACATATATGTTTTATTGCTTGAGGTTTGATCAAGTTATTTATTTTTCTGAAGAAAAGCAGCCTTTTTATATGTAACGACATCGGCAATTCTGAATACTTTTATTCGTTTGAGTTTTTATACATGACGGCTTATGTGACCTTTAAGTAGGCAGTGATTATATTTACCTTTTAGTCAATCCATGTGCCCCTAAAAGGGAGCAGATAAGACAACCACACTGACTAATCTATTATTAATGTCTTCGAAATCGTAATAGTTGGACCCCGGAGAGAATTTGATCATTTCATATAATAATACGCTAAGGCAATTTAATGCTCGTACGTACGTAATCACTCTCCACCTTTTTTCTTCTTTTTGAAAATGACAACAAAAGCACACAAACACACGCATAAACACACACACACACATACACACACACACACACACACACATATATATATATTTATATATATATATATATATATATAAATATTTATTTATTTATTTATAGATAAATAGTTATCTAAAGACACGTGTTTCGCCATTACTCCGACTCATCAGCGTGGCTGACTATGACAGGATTCGAACCATGGCCACAGAGACTGTAATCGGGTATTTCAGACAGATCCTTTATGGCTTACTGGAAAAGCACCCGATTACAGTCTCTGTGGTCGTGGTTTCGAATTCTGTCATAGTCAGCCACGCCGATGAGTCGCAGTAACAGCGAAACACGTGTCCGGTAATAACTATCTTATCTCTTTCTTTCCATATATATATATATATATATATATATATATATATATATATATATATATATATATATATATATATATATATATATATATATACGTTCATAAAATATGGGGCGACATAATGTATGTAAGAGAGCTAACTCTCTCAAGCCATCACTATTAGATTTAACACAGCTATTATCGCTAGCAATAACAACAAATAACGAAAACACACACACACACACATATATATATATATATATATATATATATATATATATAGAGAGAGAGAGAGAGAGAGAGAGAGAGAGAGAGAAATATATATATATTATATATATAAAGAAAAATAGATAAGCAAATAACAAACTATATAAAACAAAATGTAATTATTACGAAATCATGCTGATTTCATTTTCATATTTCGTTTCATTGTATTTATTGAACAGAATCAAACTTACACCTCCTAAACAATATCTCTCGTTTTTGAAACTTTCTTTACTTTCACCGTTACTCAAAACTTTATGTATGTCTGATCGACTCTGTTCAATAAAATTCTTTTCTTGACAAAGTTTCGTATATGAAGCTTAGTATCGAAATGAAACCAGCATGATTCTGTGTTTATTTCGATTAGTTCTTTCTATATAGTTTCTTCTTTCCTTATTACTATTACTATTATTTATGTTTTTATACCTATACATTCTGCCAGATATTCATCCTTTAAATATACCTTTCTTAGAATAAGAGAGAGGGCGAGAGAATTAGGGAAATAACTACTCTCCACTAAAAAGAAGAAACAAAAAATCTTACTCTGATCACATCGGTGTTTACTCTGCACCCAAATTGTGGCCGGTGGACACATTAGTAGGTACATTAGTCCGTTATTGCACTGGTAGAACTGGTTATCTGCTGCCGGATCTGGTGCGTAGGCGCCATGGTTGCAAGGCATACAGTCGGACATATTTCGGTCAATCATGCACCAATTCACTGTTTAAAAAAAAGAAGGAAATAAATAAATAAAGAAAGAAAGAAGAGAATTATTAATCCATAATACGAAACTCATCTGAAAGTAATGGTACTCGGTGTGCTGTGTGGACTATGGGCGAAAGAGGAATAGTGGATTGTGTCATCATCAAACAATATATATTATGCGTATATCACTATAATATTAGTTTTCTGCAATCATTGCATTTTTCTACCATTTTTAAAGTCATCCAGCTATGAGTACTGAGGAACATGCAACCTTCTTGACTTTTACCCGTGTGATTTTATTCTCCATTTTTTCCTAAATTGTTAAGGCAACCTAACACAACAAAATCGAGTTATTTCCCTTGCATAAAAAGTAAGAGTTATCGCCCTTGCATTAAAGAATCGTCTGCCGAACAGTGAAAAGTAAACAGAACGGTCTCACAATCAAACAAGCATCTCGCGTTCAGCGGTTTTTCCACATTTTAGATTAATCAGTGTGTTTATTAAATAAATCTGTTAAAGGTTCTACTTTGTACTTCCTTCATTTTTCTGAGTTGTAATTGAACCGAAACGTATAAACATCAAAACGTAACATAAGCTCAAGTTGATCATCACGACAAACTGTGTTTACAAGCGTCAAGGTCACCTTTAATGCAGTAACGATGAAGATTAGATGGAACATAAAAGAATCCTTTCGAGATTTGAAAAAAGAAGAAGCTTTTCAGGGAAGGGTTGAACAACTTGCATCTCCTCGCCGGCATTGACCTTGCAGAGGTGAGACGGGCTTTTGTGAGCCTAGCAGAGATCACAAAGGCTGCTAGTGATTACCAGCACCTCTTTCAAGAACGTGAACGTCCGGCTCAACAACTGAAGTCAAAGAGAAGCTTCCTCAGCCATGTCCAGCATCTATAATGATCTCAGGAAGAAACCAGACTACTGCTATGAACCAAAAAAACTATAAGAATAACATATTCCTATTGACATGGGATTACATCTTCTGAAGCCCCCCTTCTGGTCCAGAAGCACAGTGGGTATAGTGGAAGACACCTAACCGCTCGAGAACGTGAATGGGGCGATCAAAAGCTGCTATGGCTAGATCGGGTTTCAACACCGATCAAACCATCTTTTAATGTGGGGAAGAGGATACGGCAACATGGCTTTTTCTTCCCTCTATCACCCAACCAGTTCAGCTTTGAATATCTCTTCGAGTTCAATGATACTGCAAAGGATAGTGTAAAGAAATGTGAAATTGTCGTGTAACCAGATGATTCATAGACACGAAAAGAAGAAAAGAATTGCAGTAGACTCTAGGGGGTTAGTTTTTTTGTAGTTTTTTGATTGCAATTAAACTAAATTGTTTGTTACGCCATCCCCGTTACTATTCAGGCACACCTAGTATTTTCAATCACCCGTGTGTTATATGCCGTCCAAGTTTTTCCTGATATTTCGAGGGTAAAATCTTCTTTCAAAGTACGTATCAAATCAACGTGTGTAATTTGCTGACCGGATGTAAGAATATAGTTTGCTGTATGCAATTAAAACAAATTGTCTGTTACACCGGCTCCATTACTTTTCAGATACATCTAGTATCGGCCACTCTATAATAAAGAGTAATGTGTATTTATTTGCACACACACACACACACATATATATATATATATATATATATATACATATATATATACATATATATATATACATAATATACATATACATATATACATACATATACATATATATATACATACATATACATATATATATACATACATATATATATACATACATATACATATATATATACATACATATATATATATATATATACATATATATATATATACATATATATATACATATATATATATACATATATATATATACATATATATATATATACATATATATATATACATATATATATATACATATATATATATATACATATATATATATATACATATATATATATATATATATATATATATATATATATATATATATATATATATATATATTAGGGTAGGTCGATTTTACACTTTTTTTTAAATATTAAAAAAAGGCACGTTCCGAAAGTTGTATATAGACCTATTAAATACTCATGCAAAAAATTAGATCAAAAACTTCAGCGGTTTTTTGAGCGTTTGGTATCAAAGATCGTAGACAAGAATATACTGAAAATTCCTCGTTTTTGCAAGATTTGCTTGAATATTGGTGTGAAAACCAAATAATTTTAGCATTTAAAAGCAGGGAATGTCCTTTTATTTTATAAAAATGATATGAATTAAAGAAATCTTCAAATTGAAAATTTGCCCCCCCCCTCATTTTCAGTATCTGCTTTTGTAAACTACCTTTTAACGTTATGAATTAAACAGTAATATTTGAATACCTAAAAAAATGATTTTTTCTGTTATTAGTGAAAATATAACAAGCAAAGAAATAAGGAAAAACCTAACACTATTTTAATGAAGCTTAATATAGAGAGTCAAATTGCTCCATATAAGACCCCTTAGACAAAAATGCTGACTCAAAACTTTGGCTGTAATGTGTTGATGCCTTGCTTCAAAACCATATACAGTTTGTGAAGCTTCTGTTATTAACTTAACTGCCCGTTCCACACCCTGAGAATGTGAGGGCAAATCTGGCAAGTCAAGCTTGGTTCCATTCATCAACGATTCTCGAAGTTCAGATTCAGTAAAATCTTCCGTCATTGGTGGTTCAAAAATGCCGCATAATTTTAAATCTATTAATTGTGTCCAATGTGTGGCATTAAAATTAATAGGTAGTATTCTTTTTAATCTTTTTCTGGTTGACTCCTCACTCCTGAAAGAACAAATTAATTAATTGAATTATTAAAAAATTCCAATCTGTACTGCTTTAATAATTATGGTGAAATTAGATAAAATCTTTAAAAATCATTCTATAAATTGGAATAAATAATTGAGTCAGAGATATATGAATAAATATTACTTACCTAATGGCCAAAATTCCTTTTAAAGCTTCTTCTCTTACTTCAATCTCCTCAGATTTAACCATGGAATATAGAAAGTTTTCAGGCAGTAAACAAAATGTATTACCTTGTATATTTCTAAATGTGATATCTTGGATTTCCTGAGGCTTCTCCTTAATCCTCTGGGTCATATTAAAAATGTGCACTTACTGATTGTGGAATTTACTATTTCTTTTAATTTCAAACCAAAAAGTGGCATACACATTTACAATAAAATTTACTACATAGTGTAGTTTTGTTGTGTGCCTTTGTGGGTATGCACCACGAGTCCATAAACACATAAGCCTGATGGCCAAAGTTAACCATCTTGCTTGGTTTAAAGGACCAATTTTCCAGGAGGCATATCTAGAGTCAACCTTACCTCTAGAAATACCTACTGTGTATTCATAAAGGAGTCTTTGGTCAGAACTAAGATCATGTATTTCATCAATTTTGGAAAATGATATTTGGGGTAAATCATATCAATCATTTGAGCATAATTTCCCCAGAGGGCTACTGAATGTTGTAGGGCCCTTTGCGCAACCATCTATGTTTTTAAAAAGGGCTCTGAAAGGTAGTTCATTATGATGCAAAGAGCAACCAATTGTGTGAAGAGTTTTAAAAAGTTTTTTTTCTAAAATTGCAACCATTCCACCATCGCAACTTGTGTTGGTATTAGTGTTGTCAACAAGTATAGCCTTGATACTGTTCTCACTGTGGAATTCATACAAAACATCCACCACTTGATCTGCATGAACAGCACCTGTTGCACCACTATTCGGAAGAACTCTATGTGTCAGATATTTACTTTCACATGGTGTTTCTTTTGTAAAAGTTAAATGGTGTTCTGGTCCCTTAGTCTTTTTCATAATTCTCTGTCTATTTTCATCCACAATTTCCTTATACATCAATGTGTCCTTATCCATTCTCCCATCAACTCCAATACATATATTTTAGGTGGGGTAAAAACTCCTGGCTGAAATAGTTTTATTTATCTACCTCCAACAAGGTAAGATGTGACACAAGGTCAGGAAAGTGGGATTAGATAACCCTGCGCTATAGAGGTGAGCACTCTGGCCATTAAAAAATTGACTGGGCAGCCCCGTCGGCATTCCCCTGTAGGGGCGCCTCAGACAGTTAGCAAAAAACTTACTCCTCCCCAAAGAGGAAAGGCAAAGCCTGGGAGGATGTACCTCCTAGAATTGCACAGGACGGACAAGCCCCAATAGACGGGCGTAAATCCAGACCCAAAGGCCCGGACGATGCCGGTTTATTTGGTGGGGTAAAACCCCCTGGCTGAACTAGATTTTATTTATCTACCCCGAACAAGGTAAGATTGACACAAGGTCAGGAAACTGGGATGAGAAAGCCAGTGCTCGAGAGGTGAGCACTCTGGCCATTTAAAAATTGCCTGGGCAGCTTCGTCGGCATTCCCCGGTAGGGCCGCCTCAGACAGTAAGCAATAAACTTACTCCTCCCCAAAGAGGGAAGGCAAAACCTGGGAGATGCACCTCCTAGAACTGCACAGGACGGACAAGCCCCAATAGACGCGCGTGAATCCAGATCCAAAGGTCCGGACGATACCGGTTTATTTGGTGGGGTAAAACCCCCTGGCTGAACTAGTTTTTATTTATCTAACTCCCACAAGGTAAGGTGTGACAAAAGGTCGGGAAAGTGGGATTAGATAAGCCAGCGCTCGACAATTCAATATATATGTGTGATAATTAAACAGACAATCAACACGGGAAGTCAAATTCGCCCGATGAATTTTCAACCGGTGAATACCATAAAAAATATCCAATAAATAAAACGCCTATGTAAACAAATAATTATTTATATATAACATTAAATATCATAGTGTTTTATTCCTTTTTAATTTGAATATGTACATTTAATTTCTTAAGAAAAATAATAATAAACTTTAAAATATTTATTATTAAGTAATGTATTACTTTTTTTTGTTAAAAACCCGGGTTTAATTTAAGGCGACACATCTGCCGGTGAAATCTCGGCAGTGAGAAAAAATCTCGATTTATTTGATCATAAAGTTGCAATGCTCAAATAAATACAAAATTTTGAAGAAAAATATTTCTTGTGGTAACTTTTGACATTATTTGGCAACTTTCTTCGAGTGCGATAATTTACACTTTCAAAATCGACCTCCCCTAATATATATATATATCCGTCCTGCGGCGAGTACAAAATTACCTGGCCAATAAAAGGATGGAAAATCAGATAACATTCTTTTCTCCTCCTCACTTTATTTCCACGAGACAATTTCTTTCTGTTTCTTTCTTCTTGCCTTCTATACCGATCTATACGTTTTTACTTTCCTTTTCCTTCTTTTTTATATCTTCTTTATCTTCGGCAAACTTCCTTGGTGCTTTTTAACACCCGGCGTCATTTGTTTTAATGCGTAGCCGCCAATTAAAATCCTTCGCCCCCCACAACACACACACACATACTTCACCGCCACTGACAATAAATATATATTATTATATTTTCATATATCAGTGTGTCGTCATTCTTTTAAACACAGCAGAAATACAACAATTTGAGCTGACGTGTTCAGGAAGTTTCATCATGACAAGAAGTCTACGTGGCAAAGAGCCAGTAAAACGTTTCTCTTGGGTGTTGGACTTCGGAAGGGACGGGCGTCTTTTTCAGGTTCTTCTATCTACCCCCACCGGAGATGGACGAGAAGCGATTAATACTATGTGATCTTCTGAATTAACTTGCTATATGAATATGAAAAGGAGGAGCAAAATTAATGTGCTATGATGACGGACGAAAAATAAGTACTATTTCAGATGCTGACAAAACCAGGAGATGAAGAAAGAGAACGACTCAAATGCGACTACTATAGAGAGATGTCATAACTGATTCAGCTTACTACTACGTTGTGTCAACAAAACACAGCTGTTAAGTGGCTACTCGTGTACCAAAGGATTTATTGCGCGAAGATTCGACGGTAACGCTTCAATATAAATTAGCAGGACTTCTGTAAATTACACGGAAGTAGGAAAAGCTTCTCACTCGAATCAAATTGGCTACGGAAATAAACAGAATTTATGAAATTACGGAAATTTTGTAATTCATACTTTGATATAATTTTTATTAATGTTGAATCATTTATACGTTATAACTGTATTTAAAATACTGTTAATTTCTTTTACGTCAAATAAATGTCAGCTATGAATTAGTAAAAAAATATTTTAAAATTTTTAATAGAATTTAGAATATTGTCGATGAGATGATTAAAAAAGTTAGCTAAGGGAGATATCTTTTGCATTTTGATATGTTAATCCAACATATAAAAATGGATTTAAGTCCTCCAAAATATCTAAAGAAATATTAAAACCATTTCATTTTAATAAACAAATAGGAAACCCACCAGAGTGCTCAATTGCAAATATCAGAGCTCTAAATTATATTCATTATGGTGACATATACAATTAGTTTGGTTCCAACACACAAGAGAAAGCTCACGTTTTTCAGTGAAACGGCTTTTATTCCTCCTTTCTTCCTACTTTCCGTTAGGCAATTTTTAAACCCCACTTTCCCGACCCGACCTTGGGTCACATCTTACTTGTGGGAGTAAGATAAAAACTGACCGTGTTCCTAACTCCTGGAGAGGAGTAAATCAATACTCATCTTTCATCTGTTTCTCATCTTCCTTCTTCATCCTCCCCATCTGCTCATTTTTTTTATTTGTATATCATTTTCATCCATCCCCCATCATCCTTCTCCTCACCCTCCCTCCTCTTCCTCTTCTTCACACCAAAACGTGAGCAGAAAGATACGCCTGTATTAATTAATTAGATTATGATGTAGAAATGTCGTATGCATTACTCACCCCAGCAAGTTCGGTCATCGATTCCCAACTGATGCTTCGGTGGACAGTTGCAAGAGTAGTATCCTTCGAAATTATGACATGCTCGAAGACAGCCGCCATTATTAACAGCACACTCGTCGATATCTGGAATAAAGACACATGTATGAAACGCAATGCATATCCGCATATATATATATATATATATATATATATATATATATATATATATATATATATATATATATATATATTTATATTTTTGTATTTATTTATACAGACATGTACAACGCCGAGACACTGACACACACACACACACACTCATATATATATATATATATATATATATATATATATATATATATATATATATATATATATATATATATATATATATACATATATATATATATATATATATATATATATATATATATATATATATATATATATATATATATATATATTTGTGTTAAGTATGTATTCGCAAGATAAACAGTCAGAGAATTTCAACCGGGTTTATATAACAGTGCTCAATAGTAAATAGAGCTATTTATATTAATATTTTATTTATACAGACATGTACAATCGTCGCGACACGGACATGACGATGTTTCGATCTGTAGTTATTAAAAAAACTCAGGCGAAAAGTATGTCCTTTGTGAACAACTGGTGTAGTATATCTTTTATACCGAAAAAAAGAAGACTTTTCGCCTGAGGAGATCTTAGTTTTTAATAACTACAGATCGAAACATCGTCATGTCCGTGTCGCGGTTGAAATTCTTTGGTTTTTAATCTTGCGAACACATACTTTAACTTGTATATATATATATATATATATATATATATATATATATATATATATATATATATATATAATGTTTTTACTCTGAAGAAGTTTCTGTCAATAAAAGAAGCGAAATATTAGTCTTATCTAAGGAACCAAGTTTAAAATAGCCTCATTTTTGTATTGTCAAAGAATTTAATAATAGATGAATATAGCAGAGCCGTTTTACAATGAATAAACTGAGTCCTACATATATAGATGCCTATCTATCTATCTATCTATCTATCTATCTATCTATCTATCTATCCATCTATCTATCTATCTTGCTAGCTCTATATGTTTCTTTCTCCCTCTTTCTCGCTGGTATTTTAAAAGTGAATTTAAGACCACGGAAATATTTATTTTATATATCTTTGTGAAATTAAGTTCCATTTTAATAAATAAAGCAAAAAAACTGCTAAATTGCAAATACAAAAGCTAAAATTAATTTATTATCGCGAACTTATACAATTAGTTAACTATAAGAGAAACTGTTTGGTTTCACGCAGTGAGTGAATGTCTCACGCGTTCATCAGTCTGACGTACATGGCAAGGAAAGCAAAATGGCGATTAGTAGCTCTCCAGAAAGAAGTACAGAATGTTGTTTTGAAAAATGTTAGACGTATACAATGCAGTATTTTCTAATGAAAGTAAGACAAGGCATTTAAAAGGCAACTATTATTTAAATCTCTTAAGACATTTAATTTTCTTTATTTAAATTTAAATTTCCGATCTTTTAGTATCATTTTCTACCGAGAGCTGCCTTATTTTTTTTCATTCGACCTTTCAAGGTTTTATTTTTTTTGTAGAGGTTGTCACTGAGTTACGACTATGGCTATAGTAAGACGTATTTTGTCCTGGAAATGAAGAGGGGATACAGTAATTTAGATGACCTAAAAATGTATACGTTTAAGTCTTCTTTTTATATGAAATAAATAGTTTATATTAGCATTTATCTTTTATAAATACTGAAGATTACATTAAGATCAGATAATTCTATGCAATTTTGGGGCTTTTTTAAAAATCTGATGGATATATGTTCTGGTTGAAAAACAAATTGTTTTCGTTTTCATTGTCCGACCCTAGGTTTTTTCTGCTTTAGAAATTAAAGTAATGGTGGTCCTAATGGGGAATGTGTGTGCGTGGGTGGGGTGTGGGGGTAGGCTTTGCATTATTATTTAAGACTTTCTATTCTCGTCATGAAATCGGGCCGTTAGATCCTTACGATGAACAACTGGCGTATTACATCTTGTATGCAGAATTGATTCATGGCCCTTTCGCTGTGGAGTCAAGTTTAATCCTCATAAATAATATGACGAATATACATATTATTTCGTGTTTTCTATACATATTTTTTATTTTAAAGGTTATTTAAATTATTTGTTACTTAAATGTTATTTGGGTACTCTTATATGTTTCTGTGACTTCGCGTCGTCAACGTTCGGACAGGTTACGAGAGTTGACGAAAACTGCCAAACGCTAAATTGAAGACTGGCAGCCGATAAATTCAGACGAAGAAAATCAAACTAAAATACTCATATACAAATAAAGAACGAACAAACCATAGCTAAACAACTGTTAGTGATTAGCTGTTTGTTTTTGTCAAAGGAACAATTGTTAATCAAATGTTTTTAAATAAAATGTTGTTTTGTTTGTGCACCGGAAAGTTCCAAAAGATGATTTTTTTGATTTGTTAAGCAAATGTTATTCTTTTGAAAAAAATTTTTCAATATTTTATTTTACATTTTTTGTCAATTTTTTTCTTGTTAACATAAACACCGCAATAACTGTTTTTAAGCAAAACTTTTTTTGTTTTGTTTTCTTATTTTAACGAAAACAAACTGTTCATAACTGGTTAATAGTTTCGTCAACTCTCGGGCGCTTCCGAGACCTGCCCGAACGTTGAGGACGCGAAGTCACGGAAACATGGCGCGTCAGCTATAAGAGTACCGTTAATTGCATTTATTTTGAATGTTAAAAAACAAACAAAAAAGTGACGTAATTAAGGAATGAGTTGCGTGTCTGACTAATCGGAAAATGTGAAGTTTAACAAAATATTTATAAATATTTATAAAGTCGTAGTGGATTAGGATTTATAGGGTCGAGGGATCCCGATGATATTTTAAAATATGAAAAATTTTATTCACATGTACAACTATTACTATTCTGCATATATCCATGGAAGGAAGGTAGTAACTGACATTTGAAATTGCCGTTGTGTGGGTAACAAACGGAATCTTCAGATTTTACAGGAAAAAAAAACGCTAAATTTAAATTTTACTAGCAAGATTCTAAATAAAATAGCCAGATCTAGCGGGAAAACTGTTAAATTAGCAACACCTATAGAGTAATTTACTCCTCTCCAGGAGTTAGGCACAAGGCCAGTTTTTATCCTACTCCCACAAGTAAGATGTGACCCAAGCTCGGGTCGGAAAGTGGGGGTTGAAAAGCCAGTGCCCGAGAGGTGAGCACTCTGACCATCAAAAATTGCCTGGGCAGCCCCGTCGGCATTCCCCGGTAGGGGCGCCTCAAGCAGTAAGCAATTAACTTACTACTCCCCAAAGAGGGGAGGCAAAGCCTGGGAGGGTGGACCTCCTAGAACTGCACAGGACAATCCCATAGACCGGCGTAAATCAAGCCCCGAAGGCCAAGACAATACCAGTCTATAGGGTGCAGTATCCATCGGAACAGATACTACACTTTGATCTCGACCAAAAGGCCACCTATAGATAATATATGATACCACATTTTCAATTGTTCTAATTAGTGTTATGTACACGCCTTGGTTGGATTAGCTGGAACTGGCTCGTTGGGTCATAGCATTGCCGGGATTTAATTGCTTAATATAAGAGGCTACATTTTCTATTGTTCTATCCAACACGTTTACGGCACCATCCGTAACTATACGAAGCCTGATTTTCATGAAGAAATGCTTGTATGAGCCTTTGTTTGACTAATTACTTACCTTGACACGTGATACCGTCATTGCCAAGTTCATAGCCACTGTCACACATACAAGAAAATGACCCTGCGGTGTTGACGCACCCTTGCGTACAACCACCATTACTGGTAGCACATTCGTCAATATCTGTGAATAGAAAAAAAGTAGATCTTTTTAGAACCAATTAGATTCAAACTGTTCATTCAATACAATTAAAAAAAAAATCATGAAACAAGGAAGGAGGTATACATTAATGAAAGGTCTACCATAAAACTAATGAAACTTAAGTTTAAGGATCCCAGATTTGGGGTGGAGTGTGCGTCTGGCAAATAGAGTCTAAAAAAACCGGTACTTCAATTGGCACATGGCATTTAGCGAAACTGCTGACCTTAAGTCTTTAACTTCATTTTTAAATAATTCTTGAAAATGACTCCGTAGGTTTTGGCTAGGAGCAAAGTGTAGTATCTCTTCTGAGGCTACACTCAATCTTTACTGTTTTTGGTCAGTGAAGGAAAAAAAAAACTTTTTAGACTGAGGCAATTTCAATTTCTGTCCCAATCTAGAGTACCCCTTTTTGGGGAGCTGGATTTTCTCCACATTAAAAACCGACCCTGTGCTTCACTCTGCCCTCGTGAGAAGGCAAGTAACTAGGAACCCAAGTAGGTTGACAGCTCGTAATCAAGCAACATGAATTTCTTCATCCGCATGCTTCAGAAACAAGAATGACTCTATATGGTTACTTGCAAGAAGTCCCAAGACCTCGCTTGGATGTTTCATCTTCCTATCTATCACGGGAGGCAGCACCATGACCATTATGACGTCATCACACAACGGCTAAGTCTAAATGAAGAAAGGCAGACGACTAAAACGAAACGCTTATTTGTTCTTTTATAAATTGTGCTTCAAAATAATTGCAAGATGGATTTAAAAACTCAACAATAGACATTCTGTTTTGGTTCACGTATTAGTTTATACAAACGCATAAAAAGGCACCAGCACCGATGGTGCTCACCCTTAATTTGCTGTCTTTTCCCCACTTAAGATGCAGTATCATTTATGACGTTCACTTAAGACTAATACCCTTCTTCTTCTTCTTCTTCTTCTTCTTCTTCTTCTTCTTCTTCTTCTTCTTCTTCTTCTTCTTCTTCTTCTTCTTCTTCTTCTTCAACGCCCTTCGTCCCGGTGCCTATCCCCGGCTTTATAATGTTAAACGGAATGGACAGCTTGAACCATCCCTGTGACAGGACGATAGTCTGTCACCAGTGATACTTCCCAGTGACGCTGCTACCTATTTATACATTATGCGTGTGTATGTTATGGCGATCTATCCTATCGCGTCACTTCATGGACTTTCCCGACACTATGAATAGTAATAAATGGTGGTAAGAGAGAGAGAGAGAGAGAGAGAGAGAGAGAGAGAGAGAGAGAAAGAGAGAGAGAGAGAGAGAAAGAGAGAGAGAGAGTCGCGGTAACCAATACATGAACAGTTTCTAGCAAGTCATTACTTCTGTACTTTCAATGAATAAAACTTTTGTTAACCACATCCTTGTTGTCTTATTTCTTTTCGTTTTCCGCCCTTCACGGCCACCACAACAACAATATAGTAGATTTTCTGATATATATTTGCTGAACATTGCTGGACATTCATAATATTCGAATTTTTGGAAGAGTTTCTGCTATGTTTGCTGAGCTTTCATAGTATCTGGATGTGCCTTTTTTGGACATGTTACATTTTTCCATCGAGGTTGATTCTCTTTGCTCAAAAATCTGTTGATTTAGTTTGCTCAAGAATTTTGTATGTTATCGTTTTTGTATTTTTGTATATTTTCTTATATTTTTAAATTTGAGCTAACATTAATTTTTACTGATTATCCCTATAATCTCCTTTGAAGGTAAAAGTTTGCATCTTTGAAAATCCATGGGTTAAGAAAGGAAAAATAGCTTGCTTATTTATTTACTCCTTGTTCAAACTACTTGATGATTCAATAAATATTGTTCTTTTCAATTTTTTTATTCTCATCACCTATTTCATTATATATATATATATATATATATATATATATATATATATATATATATATATATATATATATATATATATATATATATGATGGTTTAATGATAGCGATGAGTTTGCAAATACTAAAAATTTAATATATCCTAAAGAGTTAAAATTAAACATAAGGGAACACAAGCTACTTTTCTTGATTTGGATATAAAAATTGAAGATAAAATATTTATCTATAAACTGTTTGATAAAAGAAATTCATTCCCTTTTCGTATCTGTGCGGATGCCACATAAAAATAGTACCTGCCCTGTGTATATATTTTACGGGAGTATTATGTCCGAATTTCTGAGTATTGCTCGTGTTACCTTAAAATTGGTAGATTTTATGCCCCCAATTTCTGACCTAATAATAAAAATGATTAAACAAGGTGGCGATCAGAATAAAATATTTAGACAATTAAATAAGGCAATTACTCGCCATCCTGATGCTTTTAAGTCTTATCAAATTAATCAAAGTAAATTGATAGAACAAATCCAAAGCTATCTAAATATAAATAAAAATAATGTAGAACATGTATAATCGTATATATAACACATATACTAATTATATAAAAAATAGTTACGTTTAATAGACAATAGAAAGGGATGAAGAAGGAAAGAAATGTTGAAAAAGTTAACAAAGAAGAAGAAGAAAGAGAAAAAATCGACAGTTAGCTTATAACGCCGATTGGAGACGCTGTGAGTTTTTAAAAAAGAAGAAGAAAGAGAGAAAGGATGGACAGTTGGCTTATGAACGCCGGTTGAGGGCGCTGTGAGTTAAAAAAGAAAAAGAAAGAGAAAAATCGGCAGTTAAGCTTATGAACGCTCTGAGTTGACAATGGGGATTTAATATTTATTTGAAATTGATGTCAAGGAATTGAACAACAAAGGAGGAGGAGGAGGGGGAGAAAAAACGGACTAAAAGCATATATATGTATATATATATAATTTAAAAAATGTTTTAATGGATTCTTCTACACACTTTAAAATGCAGCAACATTTTTGTAAGTAACGGATACATTTTATTAGACAGACGAACAACACAGGTAATGAGGACTTTTTTCTTTTTCTTTTTTTCTTTTTTATAACTAATATAAGTTAGCAAAACATTTATACGGAACAAAACTTAGATTTAGTATACGGAACGTTTATGTTTTTGTCTTTTAAGGGAAGTAGGGTCTGATCAACTCTGCTGGGAAGCCATGAAATTAAATACTGTCTTGTTTTTAAATTCCCGAAACAGTTTTTCATGGTAAACAACTGATGATCCCTTAAATAATGTTAGAAGCAAACTAATATAATAACTGAAAAAGTTAAATTTACTTACATGAATGATTTTCCACTGAACGACTTGGGACTTAAGTTTAAAAAATTTTTTTTTTTTGATATAGTTTTAATGGTTGAGAAACTTCAAAGACTATATATATATATATATATATATATATATATATATATATATATATATATATATAGAGAGAGAGAGAGAGAGATAGATAGATAGATAGATAGATAGATAGTGTGTGTTAATTTATATTGAAAAAATCAATAAAAGCAGAAGCAATATATATATATATACATATTCATATATATATATATATATATACATATTCATATATATATATATATACATATTCATATATATATACATATTCATATATATATATACATATATATATACATATATATATATATATTCATATATATATATATATATATACATATATATATATATATATTCATATATATATATTCATATATATATATATATATATATACATATTCATATATATATACATATTCATATATATATATATATATATATATATGAATATGTATATATATATATATGAATATGTATATATATATATGAATATGTATATATATATATATATATATATATATATATATATGAATATGTATATATATATATATATATATATATGAATATGTATATATATATATATATATATACATATTCATATATATATATATATACATATTCATATATATATATATATATATATATATACATATTCATATATATATATATATATATATTTATATATATATATATATATATATATAGATATATATATATATATATATATATATATATATATATAGTGCGCGCTTTTAGAATATTTGATTCTCGATAATTTTGTCTTAAAAGCGACCTGTGCTATGGCGGCAGATAAAAATACAACCTACATGTCAACATTATTAAAAGGGAAGATATCCGGAAAGGTATGAATTCACACCTCTGTTGAATAGCGGCTCTCTACGTATGGTGAAACAGAGTATTAGGCAAATACACTGATATCTTATTCATTGTCTCCTTAAGTATAGCTTTGTTGGTCAGGAATCAACTAATGCGAAACCGCGGTGCACCTATTTTCTATTTTTGTTCTTTTTCTATTGTCCACGTGTAATAATTGGACCCTTTAAATACCTACGCGCACTTATTTGCTTATGTTACAACCTGCATGTATTTATCCTGCTTTAAACATCAATCTCATATTGTTTAATTTTTCGTTACACGCTTGCATTTTATGTTTAATATTAGTGAGCACCTTAGGTAGTACAAATAGTAGTTAAAGTATATTTATTCGGGTGGATCTAACCTTATGTGTAAACAGGATATATTCTAGACAAGAAAAGTCATGATGGGGTTAAGAGGTTAACCTGCTAAGAAAATAAGCTTGGTTCGTGTGAATAGAAAGCGATAGTAATGCGGAAATGACGTCGAACAGGCGATTGACTGAGTGGTGGTGGCAATCGGAGACTCTTGCATGAAAGATAGATCGAGAAAAATGTGTTTGGAGATGAGTCAAGTTAACGGAAAATAATTAAGCCATGGGCTTATACAATAAGTCTCTCTGTGTGTTCTGTCTTCCCTTTTTTACTTTTCAGTGGTAGACAACCGGCTAATATAAATAAATCACCCCTCTTCAAAAAGATCTTGTGTCGTATTAATTAAATAAATAAATAATGTTATAAGTATCAGACAACTTTGTTACAGCCACCGAAATACCCTCAGTTCTTGGAGGCACAGCACACACGCATGGACAACGATCGTAGAGGAAAAAAGTTATGATCTAAGATTGATTTGAACCAATAATCTTTAATAACTATTTAATAAGTAAATATATGAAACATTTGGAACACTGCCTCTCCGGGTATAAGTAAAATAGCAAGTTGTCTCAAATGTACGCCAAAAGGGATGATATGCCGCAAAAGCAGAAATCAAACTCAGCCACTACATTTATCGCGATTATCTATTTGGAATTTTTCCTATTTTAAGCATTCAAATAATCTGCTGAATTCACAGCATTTCTGAAATTATATTGTTATCTAGCGTATTTATTTCATGTTAAATATTGGTGGGCAACTTAGGCAGTATAATTATTAGTTAAAATATATTTATTCGGGTGGATCTAACTTTATGCGTAAACAGTAGTAGTTAAATGCTATATACCAAAGATTACTTAGGTATGATTGGGTGGGGTTGGTCCTACCTTTACATTTCCGCATATACCAATGGTTTCATATCTCTCGACAGGTTTACTGTATAATACTATTTTTCGATCTAAAAAGAGCAACAACTTACCTCCGCATGTGCGCATGTCTGTCTTCATCTCAAAACCTGGTTTACACTCGCAGCTGTGGGTGCCAGGAAGATTCTTACACAATTGAGAACATCCGCCATTATGTTGCGAACATTCATCGACATCTGTGGTGAATAAAAACAGAAATTTAAAAAGTAATAATTGATCACTATTCCAAATTGTTGAGTGCTCTCAAGAAGCTCCAAAATGGACTCGCCCAAGAGTTACCTGAGAGGAAGTTATTACAACTCCGGACTGGTCATACGAGAAAATTCCTCGCATGTAATAACATTTGGGTACTCTTATAGATGACGCACCATGTTCCCGTAGCTTCGTGTCTTTAACTTCGGGCAAGTCTCGGAAGCGCCCGAGAGCTGACGACGCGTAAACTGCCAAACGCTAAATTGAAGACTGGCAGCCGATAAATTACGACAAAAAAAAACAAAAAAAACTAAAATACATATATAAAAATAAAGAACAAACACACCACAGCTTAACAATTGTTATTAATTAGATGTTTATTTTTGTTTGTGTTTGTTGATCAAATGTTTTTAAATAAAATGTTTTTTTTGTTTGTGCACCGGAAAGTTTCAAACGATGCTTTTGTTTGATTTGTTAATCAAATGTTTTTTTTTACATTACACAAAAAAAAAAATACTCAGTTAGTTCTTCGGGAGATTCAACAAGCTGACAGAGATGATAGGAATTCATTTTTTTTTCAATGTTTTTTTTTTTATATTACAAAAAAAAAAATACTCAGTTCTTCGGGAGATTCAACGAGCTGACAGAGATGATAGGAATTCATTTTTTTTTTGACTGAACACGATTAATTTATTCCAAAAGTTATCGGCTGCTTGGTTAATAGTTTCGTCAACTCTCGGGAGATTCCGAGATCTGCACAAACGTTGACGACGCGAAATCACGGAAACATGGTGCGTCAGCTATAAGAGTACCAACATTTGAATAAAGAATCCTGGTTTCTCAATTATCATTTGATATGGTGTTGTATTTATATAAATATATATAAAATAAATATTTATAAATCGACTTTCAATCTTCTCTTAACTACAATAATCTGACGGGAACCGGTGTGTCACCTTGATTTAGCCGTATCTCCTTTATCTATCGTTTGCGTTGTTACCAAATGCAACTTTTTTGACACAAATATACACAGATACAACAGAGATAAACAGACACCCAGCAAAATATGGCTAAAGTTTCTGTAAATTAATCGACGGACAGCACCCGGAGCAGAAGTAAAGGTTTGGCATTTTTGGTGTTTCAGATTTCAATATATCTGACATATATCGCCATTTAAGTATTACATTGGTAGCTCAAGAAGCATTAGAATTGTCGGTTTCAGAGGAGATATATTATAGGTCAATCTGAAGGTTGTCAATCAACCATAAACCTTGGGATTCCACCTTCAACTGTTAGTCGAGCGATTGTCCAATTCATCACAGAGGCAAAATTATCAATATCATTTCACCTAGGTTGATCAGGACCCTGTGATAGTGGTCTTTGTTATTAATGTTAACTAGTAAATGGGTACATTTACTAGTATCCATCTCGTGATTTGGATTCAGAGGCCAACGTTGACACGTACACGAAGTCATCGGATCATAATATTTCATACATGGCTAAAAGTTTCTACTAATTCGTCGACGGCCAGCACCCGGAGCCGTACAAAGCAGCCATAAAAAGGTTGAAACATCAATATTTTATACTAATTAACATTTTTTTGTGTTTCAGATTTCAATATATCTAACATATATCGCCATTTAAGAATCACATTGGCGGCCTAAGAAGCATTATAATTCTCAAAGTTTCAGAGGAGCCATATTATATAGGTCAATGTTAAAGTGTACTTAATCAGCGTCAAATTACCGCAAACCTCAGGATTCTACTTTCCACTATTAACCGACCGATTCTCTAATTAATATGAGAAGGAAAATAATCAATATCATCTCGCCGAGGGGAGGTGACGGTGGGTAAGTGGTTAACGACACGGACTGACAACCTAGGTGTGCCAATGTCTTTCTAGAAAAAATTCTAACTAGAAAGAAATCTAACTAGGAATAATTCTAACTAGAAAGAATTCTAACTAAGAAAGAATTCTAACTAGAAAGAAATCTAACTAGAAAAAATTCTAACTAGAAAGAATTCTAACTAGAAAGAATTCTAATTAGAAAGAATTCTAACTAGAAAGAATTCTAACTAGAAAACATTCTAACGAGAAAGAATTCTAATTAGAAAGAAATCTAACTAGAAAGAAATCTAACTAGAAAGAATTCTAACTAGAAAGAAATCTAACTAGAAAGAATTCTAACTAGAAAGAAATCTAACTAGAAAGAAATCTAACTAGAAAGAATTCTAATTAGAAAGAAATCTAACTAGAAAGAAATCTAACTAGAAAGAATTCTAATTAGAAAGAAATCTAACTAGAAAGAAATCTAACTAGAAAGAATTCTAACTAGAAAGAATTCTAACTAGAAATAAATCTAACTAGAAAAAATTCTAACTAGAAAGAATTCTAACTAGAAAGAAATCTAACTAGAAAGAAATCTAACTATAAAGAATTCTAACTATAAAGAAATCTAACTAGAAAGAAATCTAACTAGAAAGAATTCTAACTAGAAAGAAATCTAACTAGAAAGAAATCTAACTAGAAAGAATTCTAACTAGAAAGAAATCTAACTAGAAAGAAATCTAACTAGAAAGAATTCTAACTAGAAAGAATTCTAACTAGAAAGAAATCTAACTAGAAAGAAATCTAACTAGAAAGAATTCTAACTAGAAAGAAATCTAACTAGAAAGAAATCTAACTAGAAAGAATTCTAACTAGAAAGAAATCTAACTAGAAAGAAATCTAACTAGAAAGAAATCTAACTAGAAAGAATTCTAACTAGAAAGAAATCTAACTAGAAAGAATTCTAACTAGAAAGAAATCTAACTAGAAAGAAATCTAACTAGAAAGAAATCTAACTAGAAAGAATTCTAACTAGAAAGAAATCTAACTAGAAAGAAATCTAACTAGAAAGAATTCTAACTAGAAAGAAATCTAACTAGAAAGAAATCTAACTAGAAAGAATTCTAACTAGAAAGAAATCTAACTAGAAAGAAATCTAACTAGAAAGAATTCTAACTAGAAAGAAATCTAACTAGAAAGAATTCTAACTAGAAAGAAATTGGGGAAACGAATGCCAACAATAGAATAATCTGATTCATACGAAATCAATTAATGAATGATCTCGCCTAGGTCGGTCAGGACCCTCTGACAGAAGTATTCGTTATTATTAATAATAAAAAGGGTATCTCTTTACTTATGTCATGGCTGTTTAGATTTCCAAGCCAAGATAAATCATCCGAAATTACGCTAAGAATCTTTCTAGTCAAAGCAGAACATTGCGTTTTCTGAAACTGACAAAGTTGTTCTACAACGAAAGTTTGCAAAAAAAAAAATTAAATAAATGAATTTTTCATTTAAATTGCACGATTGCTGATTTTCAAAATATTTCACTTTAATACATTCTAATGCGTGTTTCAAAGATGCTGTCAATTTCCTTACTTAAAAAAAAGCGCCAATTTGCGCATAACATCGCCAGGACTACACTTATCCTAACGTCTTTAAGAACTTGACGTCTCTTTCTGCTCATATCGTGATTCGACCCCTCGGGGTTAATACCATCAAAATGAGGAGGAAGAAAAGAAGAAAATAAAAACTATAAGGCAGTATCGCCTGACAAAGTTGTTCTACAACGAAAGCTATTTTAAGCTTGCGTTGTAGAACATTTTTCATTTAAATTGCACGATTGTTGATTTTCAAAATATTTATTTCACTTTAATATATATATATATATATATATATATATATATATATATATGAATCTCTCTCTCTCTCTCTCTCTCTCTCTCTCTCTCTCTCTCTCTCTCTATATATATATATATATATATATATATTTATATATATATATATATGAATCTTAAAATATCAGCTTTTCACTCCACTTCCTGTTTGTTGAAAAACTCCCAACCGACCGACAACTGAACGTATCTTTACTCGTATTAATGTTTTTTTAAACACACACACACACACACACACACACACACACACACACACATATATATATATATATATATATATATATATATATATTTAATGGGAGCGGGAAGTTGAATTGACAAGTTGAAAATAGAAAAGAAAATGACTTGTTTTGACACCTAACCCCCCTCCACCGCCAATGGATTTAAGCCGAGTGACTGTGTCGTCGTCTGGACAGCGGCTGCCACTGATTGTAAAATTTGATTATCTGAAATCTCTAATTCTGACACTTTTGGATGAATTATTTTTATTACTAACTTCGGCCCTGATTAGGTACAAGTAGTACTTAAACGGAATTTTAAATGTATGTATATATATGTACTAGAAAAACTTACCCGACCTCCGGACCGAAATTAATCGAGGATGGGGGCGGGGCGTATAGTTAATATATATAGTCATGTTTACATTTTAAAATATTAATTTAAAAGTTTTTTTTACCATTGTTAGAAAAAACTGGATTTAAAAAAGAAGGGTATGTAATTTAGGGGCACAGAAATATAATGTTTCATATCTTTAATATCTAGTATATATACAGTATTTCCGACTAAATTTGTTTTATTTGCTAGAATAACATAGCGCCCTTTTGTATGTAATATAGGTATGATGAATGAAACAAAACAAAAAAACAACTTTCGTATATATATATATATATATATATATATATATATATATATATATATATATATATATATATATATATATATATATATATATATACATTCAAAAACATGATGTTAGTCATTCATATAAAGATATGCTAATGAATACATTTGAAAAGAAACCGGTATTTAAATCCCGCCGAAAACCCAGTGAAAATGCCGCCTAAATAGCTTTATGAATGACATATATAACGGAGTATCAGGTTGATAATTGATATTTATTCATTGTTTTAATATAACCTTTCAAGTATATACAGTTTTTAAAAATTTTTTTATCTATCAACGATCCAGTTTCGGAGTTATGACTAATTTCCATTGTGCCTTTTCTTTAAATAATTACGTTTTAATGCTGGACCGAAAGAGATAAAAGACAGTGTTCTGAGGCCCGTGTATGTGACGTAGGAAAAAGAATTGTAAGAAGAGGAGGAAGAGGAGAAGAAAGAGGAGGAGGAGGCGGAGGAGGAGGAAAATGAGGAAGGGAAGGAGACAAAAACGTAAAAATATATAAAAACTAGCCATTCTTATTCATCCAGAGTCACGCACAATACATATTAATAACCAACTTACGGCGTAATTTTTCTCTCTTCTCGTAGTGAGGATTGCAAAATATTCAATGACCCTGTATCATACTAGACTAGCTCAACGTCGCTTAACTTGATTTTAGCCTGGTTCATACAGGCAAAATTGACATTTAGCAACACCCTAGACTAATAAATTGACTTTTATGGGTACCTAAATTAATTAAATTTTATTTTTTATTTAAATTGATTTTAACTTCAATTTTTAAGTTAGGGTTAGTGTTAGGGTTTTGGTAACGATTAACATCAAGCGATAGATGTGTACGATAGAGTCCTTGTTATCAAGCTATCTGGATGGATTTCTTTGGTGCCAACAAAAGTGATACACCATTTAGTCTCCAAAATCAATAATAAATTCGTTGATGAAAAAGTGATTTAGATTTTTTTTTATACTGATTTCTCTCAAAACCAATGTAATTGTCAATTCTCTTGAGCATGATGTTGACAAGACACCACATATTCTCTTTTCTACAACAGAACTAGAAACATCAGAATTTGAAATAAACAAAAACCAATTGAAATTAGCGATAAAAGCAGCTCCAGTAAGATGTCAGCGATGTGAGTTGTGCATATTTTATATCAATTATGCCGTTGAAGAGACAAATTCATAGTTAAAATCAAACATATGAGTAACAAGGTCGTTTTGGGCATTACTGGGTTTAACAGCTCTTTTATGTTCGTAAACGTCACTCTTATAAGAATTATAGAGAAGATTTCGATTATATAACGAGTCCGAGGTCATTCTATTAAATACAAAGAGTGTCTTTATTCTCCACATTCGTACTCTTACGAAGTAAATTTCTTTCTTTTACCATTAAAGATTTCGCCACCAGACGTCTTAAAGTTAAGGTCAAGTAAAGAAGACGATACTAAACTCATATGGTGTTATATGTTAGTTTGTAAATCAGACTGAAATCTTCTTCTGACTATTTTTGTTCTACCGTGTGTGCTTTCCTTATTTATTCTTACGAGCAAGGCACACCAACACCAAACGTGATTCTGGATGTTCACTCCTGATTTGTTACTCATTCGAAAATCAGCTGCCCGCTACTCATCTCACCGGGCTCAAGATTATTAACTCTCTCTAAAATATCCGGCATTCTGACCAGTCTAGTATAGTAGTCCGTTTCCCTCTCTTGAGTCCAGTGTTTATCTCCGGTCTCATAACGTTAAGTGTCGCCAATTACACATCCGAGCAGGTTCGATATCCATTTATGGACCTGGGTATTCCCAAATGGTCACCCATCGAGGTATGATACGGCACAATCACGTTGACACGCCGGTTCTCGTTAAATCACCGAAGTTAAGCAACGTTGAGTCCGGTCAGTGCCAGATGGGTGACCATTTGGGAATATCAGGCGCTGTATGTAAGGGGATGTTGACACCTCCCTGCAAGAACTGCAAAAACTTAACGTTGTCATCGCCCCTAATCGGGATATACATGCGACTGGGGACCGCTTGTGAATTTGATATTCCCTAGAAACTTCCTTCTTCAGAGGAAGCCTGTTCAATCAGCCAAGGGTGAATGCCGTACCAAGTACGGGTAGGTAGGTATGATTATGGCGAAAATAAAGTTACGGTTAAAAAAAAAAACGGCATAACGAATAACAACATAGTATAAGAAAGAAAAGAAAAGAAAAAAAAGAAAAAAAAAGAAAAGAAAAGAAAAGAAAAGAAAAGAAAAGATGGAGAAAAACAACTTTACTGACCTGTACATGTTTTCCCGTCCGATTCCAATACGTATCCTTTGTGGCACTGACAGTAAAAGCTTCCCTTAGTGTTTGCGCACAGTTGACTGCATTCGTTGTTGCCCTTACACTCGTCGAAATCTGAGGATGAAACATCGATAAATCGAATCAGTTCGAAACGCTTAGGAAATCAACCGTTTTTCTTCCCTATAAATCTGGCCACCATCACAGTAACTGTTTTCGCTTCGATGACAATATGCCTTGTTTGTTAAAAAAAACAATAGAAGGAGCGCATCTAATTCCCAATGTTTTGGAACATATTTACCACGTGTTTAATGGTAGTGCAGCGAAGATCCATATAACCACAGACTAAGGAACTATTCTATTTCCATGCTTACGGGTAATCCTTACTCTTTCATTTCATACACCAGTTTCATGCACCGAAATGTTTTATAAGTGGTACATTTCCTGGGGTCATGGAAAGTTTCGGCTCTGGAAGCGATTACTTTTTTTTTTTACTCATATTCACCCCAAACAAGGAACACTTCCACTTAGACGTAAGGGAGGAGGTAATTATCAGATCATCGAGTGTTGCTTCTGTCCACAAAGCGGGATTAGGAAAGGAGTGGTTTGTGGGGTCTAAGGAGGAGTTAGAGGCGAATCGCCGGGCCAAGAGTTCAGCTTTCTCGGTTGCCATTCCGGCGATATTGTGGTTGTTAGATAGTGGGGGAATCGTTGGTTTCCCATTATTCACAACACTATTAGAAAATTTCCAGAAATCGCGAGTTCCTAATTTCTGCGACTCAATGTATTTTCTGGTCATTTCGGTATGCCTACTTTTTGCTGCGGCTATTTCACTCTTACAATGATTTCTAGCTTCTGTAAAATCCCAGTCTGAATCCTGATGACGTTTCAATTGGTTACACATGGCAGCAAAAACAACAAACCAAAAACTGTGCTTATATGATACTATGTACGATCTTTAAATTGACGTTTCTTTTAAAAAATAATAATGAAAACGATTTTAAAAGCTAGTCTATTAATTAATATTAATTTTTTTACGATTGCACCTATCTTCAAAACAATTCGAAAAGCTAACAGATTAAACGAATATAAGTGGACTAAAAATATAAATTCGTATGAATTCGTATGTTGCGACTTTTGACCGGCTCGATCCTGTTGTTGGTATTAAATAAAAGAAGCAGAGTGAATATTGCGTTTCAATCTCGTGCCATACACGAAAGTAAATATCATAATCAAACTTTGTTAGCTGCTTTTTCATGTACTCGCTATGAACGCTATCTTTTCAGACCGAGGGAACGCCGACTGCAAATAATTTATTTCATACCCCGAAAAAAAAGACAAAGCTGTTGAAGACAGAGGAGGTTTATTCGCCTTGATCTTCGTCCCAAATAATTGACCAGTGCGATTGAAGAGAGAGAGAGAGGGAGAGAGAGAGAGAGAGAGAGAGTAATCGATAATCACTGTTCAACCATATCTTATCAGCGCATTTTTAAAACCACATGTCCACACTTGTAGTGCTTCCAGTGAAAGTGGCGACTTCTCTAATTCACCCTCCCCTTGAGTCATGTGACGTAACATCAGCTTCTATAAGTTCACACAACCCCAATAATTCTAACACCGAGTTCAGCAAGTTTTTATTTATCTCCCTCCCACGGCGGAAAGATTAGACACAAGGTCAGGAAAGTGGGATTTGTAAAAGTCGGCGCCCTAGAAGAAGTGCACTCTGGCCGAACAAAAATTACCGTGGCAGCCCCGTCGGCATTCCCCGGTAGGGGCGCCTAAGGCGATTGACAATACACTAACCCCCTTCTCAAAGGGTGAGAAGGCAAGCCTGGGTGGACTTCCTAGAACTGCACACTGACAGAGAACAAGTCATTCTAAAAAATGGCACAGACTCTTGGTCTGATTTCGGTATGAATGAACCCAGAAGGGTTACGCAAGTTGACCCTGACTGAACTTTAATTTCCTGTTATTTTCAACTAACCAATTTATATACTAGTGTATTTACGCGCCCAATATTTAACAGTATAATCTGACATCTGCCTTCAAACAAAAGACACACACACTCTCCCTCTTTCTCTTTTTCTCTCTCTCTCTCTATCTATCTCTCTATCTCTCTCTCTCTTTCTCTCTCTCTCTCTCTATCTGTCAGCATCCCATTAGTATGTGTATAACCAATATTCACTTCCAGTTTCAACGTATGCACAATGCCTTTCTATAAATTCTAATTATTCCAGATACAATATGTCTACGTTATTAAAAGCGCAGGAAAATATCTCACGACATACAATTATGTCTCCCGTACCAAGCCGACCGCAAAAGATAAAATAACCGATATTTCATCCATGCATTTCTGACAAGGAATACAAACTGAACGCAAAGCTAGAGGAATTTTCGTTCTAAAACATTGATCAATGAGACAGAGAAAGATCGATAATCATTGTTTAATCATATCTTGTCAGCCCATCTCAAATTTTGCATGTTCCCACGTCGCATGATTCCAAGGAACTCACTCTTCTCCTTTTCTCACTTTCTCTTTTGGCCATGTGACATAATATCTGTTTTTATCAATTCCCACAGTCTAGTAATCCGAACCTCCAGTTCAGCAAGTTGACCTCGACTGAACTTTCATTGCCTGTTATTCTCAACTAACCGTATTGTATACTAGTGGGTTTACTTGCCCAATATTTAACACGCATTTTAGAGAAAACAATTCATCTTATTGAGACGGATGCAAATTACCGTCAAAATGGACGAAAAATAGGAGGAAAGAGCTATGTAGTTTAGGATTAATAAAAACAGAGGTCTCAATCACTTTTGTAAGAGCATACTATATTTATTATGAGTAATACTATACAGTGATAATTCGATTTGTAATATTGATACCAGCGTTTTCGAAAAGTGTGTGAAATCCGACCAGTCGGACTTGGAAAATCACTACGATTTCATTCTCAGTCAGACAACTAGTGATTTTCTTAGCTCAATGGGCCGGATTTTCAACATTTTTTAAAACCACCGGTATCAATACGACTAATCTAATTATCAGTGTATATAGTACAGCAGGTATACGTGACGAACTATTTTCTTTTGCTCACGTTTACTCTTCTACGCAGAGTGATTGATACATTATCCAATCAGAACACTTTGTATGGGAGGCACTTCCGGTGAACTGTTTGTAAACAGTCGGATAGTTAACGTCAAACTGAAGAGACGTGCAATGCTCCTGTCTCAGCCGAATCAAAGACTTGACGCGCGCGGGGCAAGTGAATGCGACTCAGCGTTCTATGGTATTCCTTGTTACGTAAATTCGTTCATATTCCCTGGATGTTTGTTGGTGAAACGATGTATGTGTAATGACAAACGAGAACAGTCGTAACTTAAGCAAGCTTTATTCGGCATAAACTGTCAGTACAGTATTAGTGCTGCTATTAATATTGTTAAGACGAACAGGAGAGTTCTCCAAAGGGGAGATAATTTAGAATAGGGAAGTTATTCGTAATTGTTCATTACAGTATGAATAAAACTGATTGAAAATATGGAGGAAGAGTTTGTCTTTATATTCAAGACAACGGTAAACCCTACCAACGGCAACGCAATGGTAACCCTCTTTTCTTCTTATTAAACGAACCCTACAAAATGGGAGCTTCTTACAATAATATTATCCATAGAATATATATTACTAATGGAGATTTGGTATCTGTCTGTCTGAAGCCGAAACTATATTATTACTTCTATTAACTATACTATTGTACTTCTATTACTAATGGAGATTTGGTATCTGTCTGTCTGAAGCCGAAACTATATTATTACTTCTATTAACTATACTATTGTACTTCTATTACTAATGGAGATTTGGTATCTGTCTGTCTGAAGCACAAAACTATACTATTACTTCGATTAATTATACTAAACTATATTATTAGTTTTGATCGCTCTCTTTTCACATCTACTTATCAGCTCCTATACATACCCATTCCAAAACTTCCCCAAACATCACGCGTCTTTCAAATTCACATGATAAATTGGTTTTAAAGCTTCTAATAGATTAATATTCGCAAATATACACTCATGATTGTTTCTTTTTCCGATTTCCAGATGTATTTAAAATATTTTCCTCGATTTTTTGTTTTACATTTTACGCTGTAACAGGTAAATTTTGTTTAAAAACTATGTTTTTATTATTCCGTGTTTTATTTATTAAAATAAAGGATGGGGTGATTTTCTTTCATTTTTTTGTAAAGAAAACAAAACAAGCACGTTTTACTGAGCAATTAAATAGAACAACTAACAAAAAAAGTAAATTTCGCGTACAACAAAATCGTATGATAAATTTCAGAGGAAATATTTTTTTTAATCAATGAAAGGGGAGGGTGGAAAAAAAAAGAAAATTGCTAAAATTTTCCTTATGGCCTTATCGTCTGACCCTCTAAAAGGAAACGTCAGAATGATTAATTAAAAACTAAGAAAATCGAATGAATTTCCCCCTCATATCTCATTCGATTTTCTTAGTTTTTAATTTATCATTCTGACGTTTCCTCTTAGAGGGTCAGACGATAAGGCCGTAAAAATTTTTTTTAGCAATTTTCTTTTTTTTTCCACCCGCCCGTTTCATTGATTAAAAAAATGTTTCCTCTGAAATATCTATCTATCTATCTATCTATCTATCTATCTATCTATCTATCTATCTATCTATATACATATATATATATATACATACATACATACATATATATATATATATATATATATATATATATATATATACATACATATATATATATACATACATATATATATATATACATACATACATATATATATATACATACATACATATATATATATATATACATACATATATATATATATACATACATACATATATATATATACATACATACATATATATATATACATACATACATATATATATATATATATATATATATATATATATATATACATACATACATACATATATATATATATATATATATATATATATATATATATATATATATATATATATGTATACAGACGGGTGCAAATGTATGTATACAGTTATGAAAAAAAAAGTACATTACTAAATGCATTTAGTATACAAACAAACAAATGTTAAAAATACATGCAATACCAAGAACAAACTTGATCTCACGACTACTCAAACTGCTTCCTGTCGCTATTCACAAAATCCTGCAATCGAAAGCGGCCGCGGACACTGATGCACACTCTGAACACAAATCTCTTTATCAGCATCTCGACAAGACAGCAAGATGAACTCATTGTAATACATCTTCCTGTCTCAGTAGCTTCAGTCTTTTGGAACTCTCTTCTTTCCAAGAACTGCAGTCTTAAGGAACTCTCTTCCCGCTGACTGTTTTCCCTTTTCAAGAATAAAGCTAATAGGCATCTCCTGTCTTTGCGATACTCATCTTTCGTTCTTGTTAGCTCCTTACATCAAGTTGCTTCATGCCTTGTCCCGAGCGATTCCCATAAAAAGAAAACCATGCCATCAATAGCGCGTGGTAGATCAGGCGAGCGTGGCAGCTGGTCGGCAACTCATCGACATTTGATCCATCTGCTGGAGAATTCGTCGTGGAGTAATCTACGCACACTAATTGCAAATTGCCATAGCAACCTATCTTGCTGAAAGTAGAAATCGTCGTCTTTATATTGTTCACGCGTATCTGTGGTATTATTGTACCCTTTACCATGTTCACGATATAATTGATGGTTTCCTGCAGAATCCTGGGTCTGTATAACTACTTTTTGTATTGTACACATACTTTTTGAACCGCTCTGTATATATTGTTGTACCGCTCTGTATATATTGTTGTACCACTCTGTATATATTGTTGTACCGCTCTGTATATATTGTTGTACCACTCTGTATATATTGTTGTACCGCTCTGTATATATTGTTGTACTGCTCTGTATATATTGTTGTACCGCTCTGTATATATTGTTGTACCGCTCTGTATATATTGTACCGCTCTGTATATATTGTTGTACCGCTTTGTATATATTGTTGGCCGCTCTGTATATATTGTTGGACCGCTCTGTATATATTGTTGTACCGCTCTGTATATATTGTACCGCTCTGTATATATTGTTGTACCGCTCTGTATATATTGTTGTACTGCTCTGTATATATTGTTGTACCACTCTGTATATATTGTTGTACCGCTCTGTATATATTGTTGTACCACTCTGTATATATTGTTGTACCGCTCTGTATATATTGTTGTACTGCTCTGTATATATTGTTGTACCGCTCTGTATATATTGTTGTACCGCTCTGTATATATTGTACCGCTCTGTATATATTGTTGTACCGCTTTGTATATATTGTTGGCCGCTCTGTATATATTGTTGGACCGCTCTGTATATATTGTTGTACCGCTCTGTATGTATTGTTGTACCGCTTTGTATATATTGTTGGACCGCTCTGTATGTATTGTTGGACCGCTCTGTATATATTGTTGGACCGCTCTGTACATATACGCGAACCATTTTCCAAGATCATTAGTTCTATTTGGAAGCGTTAACATTGACGAATTTCGTTTTTTCTCAGTCACGCTTTTAATCAGTTAATATTGTATGCACTTTTTCGTAGTTATGCAATTTCTTGTTACCAACGAGTGTCTGTGGTCACGTGGTTTCATAACTTCCGGCTGGTGTCCCAATCTGACCTCTTGACCTCTAAACTTTTCCACTCAAAACGCAGCTCCTATTATGTAACAATAATATCTTGACAAGACGGTAAGATGAACTCAATCTTGTCACCAATAGCGCGTAGCTTGCTCGCGTAAACCAATGTCCTTTACAAAACCTCCCCCAAAAGAAGTCAATTGGGGTTAGATCGGGCGAGCGTGGCGGCCGGTCGACGGCTCATCGACATCCGACCCATCTGCTGGGAAAATCCCCGTCAAGTAGCGCACGTACAGTGGGTGTAAGGTGCGGTGGTGCCCCATTTTGCTGAACGTAGAAATGGTCGTCTTGATAGTGTTCACGGGTACCTGCGGTATTATTGTACCCTTTACCGCGTTCAAGTACACGGTCCAGTAGATGATTTTGTGCAGAATCCTGTCTCTGTATACCTACCTTCACACTCCATTGCACATTGCCAAATACAACAGTTGCATTACAGATAGATATTCTTAATAGTAATCATGTGGTATTTACCGCTGCAGGTTTTCTGGTCATCAAGCAAGTCGTGCCCTGGCCAACATGCACACCTGTAAGATCCTTTGGAGTTGAGACAGCGGTGACTGCAACCTCCGTTGTCTTTAACGCATTCGTTCATATCTGAAGAGAAACGAATATAAACAGACAACATTAAAAAGCAGCAAACGAAGTCGTTATGGATGTAAGGCTGGAATAAAAATACCGGAGCACGACACACCGCATGGAACTTTATTCAACTTAGAATAGTTTTGTATACACAACACATAGCCACCTATTTATAGCTATCTGTATATTGGGTAGCTGTTATTCAATAGAGAATCTTTGACTGAAGAGTTCTTATTCAAAGGGAGATGATCTACAACAAGGAACGTAACTTATGGCATTATTTTTTTTTATTATAAAAACATTGTGCTGCTAAATGTCATTCAATTTCTCGTTGTTTCTATATTTTCATATCAGCATTTCTCAAGGGACACAGGCTTCATCTGGGGGGTGCCACTGGACTTCAGATTAAGGTATAAAAATGTGTTCATAGAAATAATTTAAATAGCTTAAACACTGAAAATAGAGAATTTTTCTCTTTTTCTCTCCACAGACTCTTTCATACAGACACACACACACACACACACACACACACACACACACACACACACACACACACACACACACACACATATATATATATATATATATATATATATATATATATATATATATATATATATATATTTGTTGTAGTCACACCTTCAGTATTTAAACTCAATAAATATTAATTTATAATTCCAGAACATTTATGAATAAACAATAGAAAACAGCAGATTTCAACGACGATATATTTTTTTATTTTGCTGTAAAGTGATTGATTTTTAACAGCTGTTTACGTCTTCTAGATGAGCTATGAATTTTTCGTACTTTTTTGAGAAGCGGTAGGTGGGGGAGACAACTGTGTTTATTTTGTTTTAACTGTCTCTGGTGATATCAAATATGGCGTCGGTTTGGGAACGTGTAGTTTGGGCAAAATTTGCACAAATAGAACTTAATTCCCTTTTCTTGGTGTGGTAATATCTCGTGGCTATTTGGTTATGATGCTTGCTTGCGGTGTCTAGGATGATTCTGTAACCGGGTTCGAACCTTACGACCGTCTGATGATTATTATCATTCCTTACACTGATGAGAGCGAAAGCTTAAAACGCTATATATAGCGTTGCGGTATGTTGAAAAGAAATCAATATGGTTCGTAAAATATTAAATGGTTATTATAGATACCTGAACAAAGTTTTCCACCGGTTTGGAGAAAGAATCCAGTTCGACAAGAGCAGACAACTCCTCCTGCAGTGTTGTTACACAAATGTTGGCAACCTCCGTTGTTCACTTGACATTCGTCATAATCTGCATAAAAAAAATCATATACAGTATGAAACTGACAGTCACTACAGTATTGCCTTATGTATCTATATACCGTGCATATTTAGATGAACTCCACCAATGATGTCGATCAACTTTTTCTGATTTTCCACTCAAAATAAAAGACCAATGTGTATTTATTTGTATTGATAAATATATATCCGCCACACAAAATTCAGCGGGTGTAAAAACTGCCGGACGAAACCATTTCAAGAGTTCAAGGGATGGAAGAAGTAGATAGCGAGCCCGACAGCCTCGCCGTCTAAAATCAATTCGAAAAGAAATCCATCACTCTATTTCTATAATGAGACATTTTCTTACTTTATTTCCTTTCTTCTTTTTATATCGATTGTAACGTTGTTTTCTCTTTTTTTCCTTCCTTAAACTTTTCGGCTTGAGACGCTTTCTTTCTTTTTATTTGTTTATTTTTAACTTCACCAAGTGAAACGTAATTTTATATGAATACAAACAAAAAAACTACCCACCATCCGGCGGCTATTCGTCTAGCTCTCATTATGATTTTAAAACGTAGGACTTACATTAAACTTATTTAATGTAAATCTATTGTAATTTTTAAAACAGTTTTCATTTAAATAATCGGCACTTCTGCCGTATATATGAAGCAGCAGATTTTCTGTCCTTCTACTGAAAATAAAGGGAGGTAATTCAACCGGAAGTGATTTTTTTACAACATTAAAAAAATGCAAGACAGATTTGTTTTTGGGTAACAAGAAACAATTAACAATTTCTTTTTTTTTTAATTTTTAAATAAAAAACCGTAACCCTAACCCTAAACCCTAACCCCAAACCTAACCCTAAACCATAAACCCTAACCCTAACCCTGAACCCTAACCCTAAACCCTAACCTTAAACCCTAACCCTAAGAAATCAGGCGGTGTGCCTGTAAAAAATCTATTGTTTTTTGCGGCTGGTTCATTAAATTACCAATGTCTCGAAGATTAATTTCATTTAACTCCATTTTCTTAATACTAAATTCAACTTCCGGTGAATTCTGAATGAATGGTACTTGGAGAAAAAAAAACGGAACTCTTCAATTTCGATTTCTAAATCGGCAGCTGCTTCATATATACGGCAGAAGTGCTAAATAACCTCCCTTGAAAATTAGTGAACACATGTTAAGAAAGGTTTTGTAAATTTATCATTTTTTACTTAAATAAATTTAATTAATTACTGTTTATATCAACAAAACTATTGCATATATATATATATATATATATATATATATATATATATATATATATATATATATATATATATATATATGTATGTATATATATGTATGCATATACATATGTATGTATGTATGTATGTGTATATATGTATATATATATGTATGTATATATATGTATGTATATATATATATATATATATATATATATATATATATATATACATACATGGACAGCGGCACCGGGGGGCAGGGGGAGCTCAAGTCCTCTCCTACTTTTGCACTTGCCCCCCCCCCCACTTTACGGTCATCAATAATGAAGTTATATATGCATGTGTTTAACCAGGCCCCCACTTTTTAGGAGAGCCCTGCCCCCACTTTTATAACTGTCCTGTCGGTCCTGATATATATATATATATATATATATATATATATATATATATATATATATATATATATATATATATATAAAGTGAATTGAGATCACCGAAATCAGAATATTTTCTATATTAGTTCCAAGAAATAATCGTTGTGTTTTAATTCTTGGAACTGATATAGAAAATGTTCTAATTTTGTTGATCTCAACTCACTTTGTAATAGCTCTGGTTGATTATTAGATCAACCATTGAGCTTGTATTAATATCTGCAGTATTTTGAGTTTTGTTAGATGCTTACACTTTGAATGTACCTATATTTTCTATAGCAATATTATTTTATTGTGCATTTTCTCGCCACTCTGTCAAAAAAAATATTCCCATTAAATTTAAAAAAAAGTATATATATATATATATATATATATATATATATATATATATATATATATATATATATATATATATATATATATGAGTAATAGGACAATAAAATTGCAAATGAATAACGCCAAATATTAATTTATTATAAACTCTTTAAAATAGTTAACTTAATTAGGCATATAAATAGCTGTGATTCAGTCGTTGCTCTCTATCATATATACAGTTTTTCAAAAAACTATGTTGTTTGATTGATTTAAATATAAGTGGACGGTTTTGATGCTAATATAGGTGTGATAACCAGATTAAAAACTTTCGCATTTATTCATTTAGATTAATATTAGTGCGAACACTAGCGAAGCAAAAATTTCCTCCGTAATTTTTGACGGAGAGTGTACACTCGTAATTAAAGAAAACACCAAAGTGTAAATCATGCTTATGAGAATATAATGTAATTTTCTTATACCCTGAAGTTGCAAACGTTTGTAAATCAGTTTATACAAAAGATTTAGGCACGTTTTTGGCGCACAAAAACAAGTTAATATTTTCGTTCGCAACTTTGTTTGTGAAGTTTTTCTCACGTAGATGTTTGAATGGTGAATACGATTGGTGAGATAAATTTGATAACCCAACTCTTTTAAGTTTTCGCAAAATAATGTGTTGGACGTGTGTTGGAGCATTGCCGTGCTGTAGAAATGGTTATTTTTTTTTCTGTTAATCAATGCCGGATACATACGCTGCAGTTTTTAGTCCATCTCGTCGATTTGCTACACAATTGTCTTCCAAGCTGTAATTGCTCGACACACTTTCTTTTGATGCTTCTGGGTTTTGGCGGGATGTTTGAGTACTTCACCTAGATGTAACCAGTGAGCTGTTCATCGCTAATTATTATCAAGTGGCCAATTTTCAGCGTATGTGACGATACGATTGAGAAATGGATAGTTTTTTTTTTTACTGCAACAGAAGTATTGACGACACATAAAATCAAAGCTCCCTTGGTCTTCTAGTGAGGAAGAAAATGTGGTATCCGTTCTGATATTACACCTTATATTTTCTGTCGTCGGTCAGTGAACAAAATCTTTCTAGACTGAGGTAATATTTAAAAAAATTTTTGTTCTAGTTCAGAGTGCATCCTTTTGTGAAGCTGGATTTTCCTGACATTACAAACCGATTTTGTGTCTAGCTCTGCTGGGAAGGCAAGTAAATAGGGATACATCAAATCAATGATTACCTTGATTTTCGCTAAGTCTGCGTAGAAAACATTTTGTTGAGCTTTGATTCAGGTTGCTTAAGGAGGTTGATAACTCACACTGGACATTTTATCAAGTTCTTGAACCGGTGTGCGTGGATCTTCTTCGACTAACAATTTCTAATTTATCGCAAACTACAGACGGACGTCAACGACTTTAACTATATAAAAAGGGTACATAATATACCGAAACAGTATACGGAATGAATAAAGTATTTTCTTCATAAAAATATTTTCTAGTCACAAGTGAGTTAACTTCCAAGCACAAAGTTCCTTCATCTTCAAGTTTGTAATCTCCATAACGATTTTTTTTAGGTAGTGAGCCGCTTATGCTACTTTATAGGCTAGATTGAATGCATAATGTAACACGATGAAGACGAATTTCATCGTCTGTCTGACCAAACCAAAATTGCCGATGAAAGCGCCGTAATCAACTATACCTTCTCGTTTATTGTCAGAGCATGAGTTATTTCCTTGACCTTGATAACAAAACAAATGCTTTTTTTTTCATAAAAATAATTTTATTTTCCGTTGATTTCTTTCACAAATGAACAAACAGTGTCCGAGACCTTTGGTCGGACCTCACACTACTGTCTAACTACTACACTCTCTTCCTCCCGGGATTCATAGACATCTCTGTAAAATAATTGCTTATTTCGAATGACGTAAGTGTTGCTGACCGACTTTGGTACTAGTTCCATTCGACCCATTTTGTCAACCACATTCTTTTACAAAGCTATATTTATTAATTTGTTCAATGTTTTCGACCTATTGACGTCACGGACAATAAATGTTTCTGCTTTCTCATATCTCTCCAAAAATAATTATTTCTTTTTTTCTTTTGCCTTTAATTATTATTCTTTATCCATGTGCGGCTCCGAGCCGATATGCCTTCGTCCTGGTTTCTAATCTGTATCGTTCCCCTGTCATCTTGTTACAATACAACACATTTGCTCGCATTTGATTCATTATCATTAAAAAAAAAACTGTATAAAAAAGATGATGTCTAAAGTGAATCTAATCCGAGAGAAATGTAAATAGAATTTAACGCTTTAAAATTCGACACAAGTTGACATGCATACAGCCCGACAAAGTCGACAAACGTCGACACCAATGCAGCATACTGGAATGGGCACAAGTTACATGCACGTAGTCCGCTAGAGTCGACGCAAATCGACATGGACTCAGTCTGTCAGAGTTGATAAAAGTGGATGTGCACGTGGTGTTGCAGACTCGACAAACGTCGACATGCAGTGTGCATGTGTTGAACATTGGTGGATACGCTTATTAGTATAAACATTAGTGAAAATATATTTGTTCAGATGGATTTGGTATTATGTTGTAAACAGGATCTGTTCTACACAGGAGTCACCACTGTTACCGAGCTCGATCCGACCAGGAAATAAGCTGATCTCAGCCGAAACGGATCAACAATTTCAGTGTCTTATGTTTTCTTTTATTTCTAACGTTTGTCGACTCTGCAACAACGCGTGCATACCGACTTTTATAAACTCTGACATGCTGAGTACATGTCGCCCTGTGTCGACTCTGGCGGATTACGTGCATGTAACTTGTACCCACTCCAATAGGCTGCATAGATATCGATATTTGTCAGGCTGCATGAATGTAGAGTACAATTTGAAACCGTCACAACATTTCTAAATTCTTTCCCGCCAAATGTATTTGCTTGTCGTACGAATTAAAAAAAAGTTTAAATATATATATAGCACTAAGTGTATCATTGTGGCAAAAAATTAAGCGCTAAAAGGTTTAAATAAACACAGACAGGCAGCGTATTAACTTTCTTTTACTTACCGATACAGGTTCTTCCATCTGGATGCAAGATAAATCCGTTGCGACACTCGCACACGTACGTGCCGACGGTGTTCCTGCATAGCTGACTGCAACCGCCTTTATTCGTCTCGCACTCGTTGATATCTGCAATAAAGACCCAAAATAGACTTTAAGCTTGGCGGTAGAATCATGATTACAAGTTTCCCGATCCTGCTGATTATTTACATTGAGATATCTATATCCCCGTCCGTAATTTATTATAAAAATGTGTAAGGAGAAATTTTGTCTGTATATTTCCATCTTTTATCAAAAAAACAAAAAACAAAACAGACACTTACTCTAACTACGGTGGAACAATTTTCTGATCACAGCATATTATCTGGACAGCGTGAGTTTTGTTGTATAGATGACACAAAGTAGTAGTAGAAGTCATAATAATGTTGATCTCTTTCTTTTCTCTTTTTTTACTGCAGCCATTTTCTTTTGAATAGTAATACAGACCCAATGGAATTGCTACTACTTGGGTAATCCCAGTCTCCTTTATAAGAAAAATAATAACGCCCCCCCACCAAAGAAAACATAATGGCTCCAACACTGGCTGGAACAATGGAAAGAGTTTGTGGAAAACTGAGAAGGGATAGCATTGAACAGACTTAAACTAGAGGGGTATAGAGAGTACTGGAATTTTGAGAAGGCTTAGTCACTCAGATTCCAGAGAGAACCACTGACCATTATCAGCGAGAAACCGCTGGTAAATGGCGGCTGCGAGAACATCAAGTAAGCTACAATAACAGATTAATGAAACGGAAAGTACAGGACTACGGTGGACCATAGGAGCGGGGGAGATGCTCCAAACACAACCGCCTTCCTTCCCGATTGAGAAACAAGAGAAAGATTTTATCAGCTTATCCGCTCCGGGTCGCTGGAGACTTCATGTCTGTGACGCAACCTCCTTAACACGTTGCTTTAATTCTAATTTTAACGGTTATAACATTGATATTTTACATTTGAATCTAATAACTATATTTTCTCAAATCTTGAATAATGTATTTATTGAGAGAATTATTTTTTAATATTTTTAAAAAGTACAACAAAGAACCTATATCAAATTATTCAGATAGCGACTCATCACATAAACAGCTGGAGTGTTGTTGTGTAGATGACCCGTAGCAGCAGTAGACGTCGTAGTGATGTTGCTCTTTTTCTTTGTCTCTTTCTTTTTGGTGTGGCCGTCTTCTTTTTTACCACAGTAGTTGTAAAAGGTATTAATAATGACAACACACGATCATTTTGGATTCAACAATTATTTTGGGTTTTTTCTTTTTCTTTTCTATGTATACAGTATACATACATAATACCCGGTGGGTCTTTCCCTCGCCCCATCCTGCATAGGGAGGGGCAGCTGTTCTAAACACAGCCACTCATCTTCGCGGTTTGAAAACAAGAGAAAAATTTCATCAGCTTACCCACTACGTGTCATTGCAGACTTCCTGTCTGTTACGCAACCCCTGAACACGTAGCTCTAATTTCAATTTTTAACTTTTAACGGAATTTTCCGATTTTCTAGGCTATCTAACCTTATATGGTAAATTCCGTTTTAACCCTATTTTAACATATCCATATGCAATATTTCTGCATGAATCTCTCATCCCACCTGTAAAACATTCACAGCAAGAACTCGTCTAGCTATAATCACAGAAAAGAACTTTCCTTTCTCTCTCTCTCTCTCTCTCTCTCTCTCTCGGTCGGTCGGTCTGTCTGTCTTTCTGTTTGTTTCTCTGTACCAAAAACCAAACAGAACTTCCATGAACAAAGTTTCTTTCCTAGCACAGCCCATATGTGGAACAAGATATAACGAGGCTGCTTCTCAACCGACTACAGTATGGTCGTTTTCAAGTCTAATCTAAACAAATACTTGTTCAATGATCCTCTTAGATAATTAATTCCTCTTAAGTAATCTTCTGCTCATTCCCTCCATTGTTTCAAATCCTCCAACTGACAATCTCATTAATCCTTATCCTCGAGTGGCCACCGGGTCTTGATAAGCGGTGACCAATTAGTAAAAACTAAATCGCTTTGTATCGTTCCCAAACTATTTTTGCTACAAAACAAAGTAATCAACAAACAAATTGTATGCAAAACATGTGCACGTTTTCGGCATAAAATGACCCAACTTTTTTCTTTGCTTTTTTTTAAAAATAGAAATCGCTCCAGACAAGGTGTGACGCCACTTGATGTAAGGAGCCAACGAGAACGAAATATGATTATCGCAAAGACATAAGATGCATATTGGCCTTAGTTTTGAAAAGACCTAGGCTATAGATAGGAGGAAAACAGTCAGCAGGAAGAGAGTTCCACACGCCTGCAGCTGTACTACTGTCGACACGCCGTATAACCCAACAAGCCACCATCTTACCTGTACAAGATCGTCCATCGCTGAGTAAGGCGTAACCGGCTCGGCAAATGCAACTAAACGATCCCGGTTGGTTCTTGCAAATATGTTGACAGCCGCCATTGTTCGTGCTGCATTCGTCGCTGTCTGAAAAAAATATATAAAAAAATCGAATTATCTCCCTTGTTCTTCATTCGAATTATTTTGTTTTTGTCTTAAGATGCGTCCATTCAATCTGAGCGCTGAGCGATGAAAATGCTATTTCAAACTTAAATATGACGGAGAAATGAAATGCGATTTCAAGTATGGGAGAAAAAAACATTATCGTTAAATTGTATTCGTATATGAATACTTTAATAATTACGTATTCTATACATTTAGTAGTTTTCATAATTTAACGAAACACAACAAAATAAGAGCTCATCTACTTTGCCTATATTTTAATCATCCGGCTTGACTGCTGTGCTCCATTTATTTGTCATGAGATCATCCTCTCGGGCATTATCACATTTCTTTTGGAGAGCAATGCACTGTCTGTTTTGTAGTCATTGTACCATTCTACGAGGTATGACCAACTGCTTTTGTTCGGGGAGGGGGTAGTGTAGTATCTGTTCTGTTGTCACGATACCATCCTCCCATACATTATCCCCTCTTTTGGGAAGCAATGTATGATACCATTCTACCAGGCATTAGCTCCTCCTTTTTGGGGGGGACTAGTGTAGTATCTGTTCTGTGATCATTATACCATTTTCTGCTTTTTTAGGGGGGAGTGGCAGGGGAGGTAGTTTAGTATCTGTTCTGTTACCATGAGACAACCCTCCAAGGCATTATCACCTCATTTGGAGGTCAATGTAGTATCTGTTTTGTTGTTATCATACCATTCTACAAGGCATTATCCCCTCCTGGGGGGCAATGTAGTATATTTTCGTTCATTATGATACCATCTTCCCAGGCATGACCTCCTCCTTTTTGGGGGTGGTAGAGTAATATCTGTTCTGTTGTCATAAGACCACCCTCCCAGGCACTACCTCCTCATTTGTCAGCCATTTTAGTATATGAGTGTTCGTCAGATACACTAGCAAAAAATTACATTTTGATAAATTATTCAAATAAGTAAAATTATTAAATAAAGAAAAGGAATGTAAAATAAATATTGTTTATTATTTAAACACACTTGAAAGATGTAATCAATTAGATAAACCTGAAGAAGATCGGAGGTTATATCGGTCGAAACGCTGTGAAAAATTACAACCAAGATGAGAATAGTAGTCCGAATGAGCCAGATTGTACAAGCATTTCTTAAATAGAAAACAAAATAAATGTTATCTCTCGTGTAAAGTTTACAAAAAGAGTTATCTCCCTTGTTCTTGATTAGACCTATTTTTTGGTCATGCGAAAGTGTTCGAAATATATTGGCACTTGTAGTGTCAAATTTCGAGAAGACTTACCAATACAAGATCGTTTGTCCAGATGGAGAACGTAACCAGCTTTGCAGTGGCATTGATGTGAACCTTCGACATTGACACAAATATCACTGCAACCTCCGTTTTTCACAGCACACTCGTCTATGTCTGCAAGATTAAAAAAAGAAAAACTTTATATACATACTAGCTGAAGTTACCCGGCATTTCCCGGGATAACAGAAAAAAAAAATGACTGACTTATTTACGAAAAAAAAAAACGGAAATTAAATTTAGTGACTTTAATTTTGTAATCAAATTATTTTGGGAAACAGGAATATTTTAAAAGTTCGTTTTAGCACTTGGCGCTAATTGATTAATAGTAAAGAACAAATACTAATGTATAACCAATGTGCAGGCGGAAAACACACATAATCTAATTAATCAATATATATGTGTATGTTTTGAGGAACTCAAGGGGAGAACCCAGTATACTTGCACACGATAACTTCCCTTTTAATCTGTTTCGGTAGGTAAAGGAAAACGTCTCCACTCTAACGGTTTTTTTTTTAGCCGGAATAAGTATTTTCAGAAAGAAATTAAAGCGAAATAAAATATATTTGTGCCAATAACATCGTGAAAGGAAATAGCGAAAAAATAGGCTAATCCGAATCAAGTATCGATATGTTGATTTTGACTTTGAAAATCTGACAAGTTAACTTTATGTTAGATTATAAAATAGTAATAGCTTTAGATACTCTTTTTTCTCACTAGTAAAATGACAAAAATGCTTGCCTTGAATGATATGTGGAATTTCATTATCCAGCTTAATGGAAAATGCACTATTGGGCACAGACCACATTCTGATTTTATCCTTCTAACACACACACACATACATTCATAGGGGAGTTTGAATTACCTACTAGACACTATCCTCGAGTGTCTTCGGTCTCTCTGTACAAGGGTTTGTCAGGACAACCTGACATGAGGATACTTACCCCAACAAGTAAACCCTGACCAAATATTCAAATTACATAGTATCCGCAGCACAAATAAGATCCCCTCGTACGAGGAATAGTGCATCTTCTCCTAGTGATGTTACCTCGAGTAACACCACGTGCTGGATACTCCACCAGACTAGATGAATTCTTGTCCTGGAATCCGGTAAGACCAACAGACCACAAGAAAGATATACTATGACATATTGACTGGTCAGCATGGGAGAGAAGAAATTATTCTTAACTTTTTTACTAACTCAATGCTTGAGAAATAAAGGAGAATTTTAATAGAATATTCGGGTATCTATGTATCTCATATAGAGATCAAGTGTTAGCCCCAGGAAGGGGCCCCTTGATTTCTGAGAACTTCGACTGAAGTAAAATTAAACATTGGATGTATTCTTCTTTAAATATAATTTCTCTACGACTTCATTATTTATACCAATCCAATAAAACTGAACCGACTATAATTTCACAATATATCCACAGCATCAAACAACGAATGGGTTTCTACCATATCACACATAGTTTGGCTAAATTTATAATCCATGAAAATAAAATAAAAATAGATAGAGTATAAATAATAGAAGTAAAAATAAAAACATATTTATTCTTCCTTTTACACGCTTCTATATTTTAATCTATTTAAATAGAAATGCAGTGTCATTCCTTACTTGAAAAAAATCCAATTATTAACTTCATTTACGTCTCTGTCCTCTTCTACACTTCTGATATACATGAACGCTGAGCATTTAAATGGTCTTATCATATGACTTCTCTCTCGGTGCCGTCTGGCCTTCACCGACTTTTGGTAAATACATGCCTTTCTGTTTTGCTTTTTTTCGTTTTTCCCCTCCAATTCCCCCTCCTTATCTTCTTATGTCTATTGCTTATATTCTTTATGATTTTAAATCAAAATCTAATCGAAATCTCATTTTGAGAAAGTATTGATTTACTCCTCTTCAGGAGTTAGGCACAAGGCCAGTTTTTATCTTACTCCCACAAGTAAGATGTGACCCAAAGTCGGGTCGGGAAAGTGGGATTTAAAAATTGCCTGGGCAGCCCCGTCAGCATTCCCCGGTAGGGGCGCCTCAGACAGTAAGCAATAAACTTACTCCTCCCCAAAGAGAGGAGACAAAGCCTGGGAAGGTGGACCTCCCAGAACTGCACAGGACAGACCCATTGACCGGCGTAAATCAAGACACGAAGGCCAAGGCCTAGACAACACCAGTATGGGGTGCAGTATCCATCGGAACAGATACTACACTTTGATCTTAGCCAAAAGGCCAAGACATTTTGAGAAAGTATTTTGATGAATAAAGACGAAATATGAACAGACGAAAATGATAATTTTCCATGAGCAAATGGTCAACCTCATTATAAATTCAAGATGGCCGCTATCACAATATGCAAATTAGTCAAATTTTACAATTTATTTTGATAATCCTACTTATATGTTACAAATGTCATATGCATTGTTTGGGCATAAAATTAAAGGTTAAGCTTACAGAGTCATTTTAAAAATAGGTGTAAAAAGTAATTTTTCTACAATTTTTTTTTAGCTTTCACAGGGTTAATCTCATTCTGAGAGTAAAGTAATATTAAAGGAATTTTGGGGTCGTTATCAAAATTCGTCTTTAGGTAACAACAAATGGACAAAAAATGTGGAAGCAACAAGGACGTAAACAGGAGCAAATAATAAATTAGACTCATAAATGTAATTCAATGCAGTTTTTTTCATATTAAGAAATAAAAGCCGGTTGCTTTTGTTTCCCAAAGCAGGGTTAACTTCGTCAACGAAAGGTGACAATAAAAAAACAAAACAAAGGCCAATAAAATCATCAATTTGAGCACAAAAGAAATGCCTACAAAAAATGGAGAAAAACCGTAAACTGGTCTCGCTTTTCTACCAAAATAAAAGGCAGGCTTACTTGAAAAAAAAAAGGCTGAAAAAAGAAGCGACATGCAATAACATACAAAAAAAACTTGTCTTTTTATTTGATTATATTTATTCGGTTATCTACTTTTCCAATTATTTCTCAATATTTTTTTGATTTAATCTTAATCATTTTTCTCCGCACAACATGCACCTGGCGTATGTAGGTAAAAATAATTTAATATTATTTACTTAAAATTAATATTGTTATAAGCACCTTTAATAAAATTGAAGTTGAGCTCTGTTCGAGGAAATAAAAAATAGACTGCACGTAGCTATATATTCCGACAACGTTCGTTGAATACTCTAGTCAGTCTTTCTATGTGTGCCTCCTTTCGTATAAATAAAACTTAAATTTCTTTCTTGACGTGATAATGTCTCGTGGACGTTAGGGTTATGACGCTTGCTTGTGGAGTCTAGTTTGATTCTGTAGTTCGAACCTTGCGACCGTCTAATATTATCATTCCCTACACTGATGAGCGAAAGCTTGAAACGCTGGCGTATGTTGGTAAACATAATTTAATATTATTTACTTAAAATCAATATATATATATATATATATATATATATATATATATATATATATATATATATATATATATATCACTGTTTCACACAGACACAATGGTGACTTTGCAAGGCCACCGTAAGTAATTAACTAAGGCCCGTTAGCTGAAAATTGACGTCATTCTTTGCAGTGACAAACAGGATCGTAATCTCCAAAATATAGAAACATTTTGAACCTCCCCTTCACTTAAAAATCCATCAACATTGAGAAAATCAACCAATTTTAATGAAATTTTAAGTATTTCATAATAACTACCACGGAATATAATTAACACATCACTTTATTAGAAAGGTTAGTTCAAATGTATTACGTCGTGTAAACAATAAAACACGTTTGCAAAAGTTATATCACAGAGTTCTAAAATCAAAGCATGAATTTTTATTTTTTTACAAAAATAAAGAATAGTAGATGTTAACAATAAAAATAATTTTGACATTTTTGCAGTTTAGCTGTGAAGCGGCAGACAATCTACAGGAAGGAACTTAGACTTTGAATCTATTGAAATTATTTTTAAATGAAAGGTTTTCGTTTCATAACATTTTTCATTGCTGTTCGTTTTGTAACACTTAAACTCTTCAAAATTGAAAACAAATAAACGGTGAATAATTTAAAACATGTGAACAAACAATAAATAAAAACAAACGATTAGTTAGTTTAGAAATGAAAATAAACGAAAAAAATACAAAACAAAATACAAAAACATTAAATTCAAACAAATAATTTAAATACAAACAAACAATAAAGTTACTAGTGCAGAATAATTTAGTTGAATGTTTGAAATTTTCTTTTCCTGCCTAATTTTTTCTTAGTAATATTATCTAAAAAAAAAAAGCATTAGAAAACTTTAAAAATTGCGTCTTAAAAAAGAAAAAATCGAACAAGTTACTAGTGCAGAAATATTTTTTTATCAAACTTATGGAAAAATCTGTTGGATAATTTAGTTGAATGTTTGAAATTTTCTTTTCCTGCCTAATTTGTTCTTAGTAATATTATCTAAAAAAAAAAAAAGCATTGGAAAACTTAAAAAATTGCGTCTTAAAAAAGAAAACATCGAACAAGTTACTAGTGCAGAAATATTTTTTTATCAAACTTATGGAAAAATCTGTTGGATAATTTAGTTGAATGTTTGAAATTTTCTTTTCCTGCCTAATTTTTTCTTAGTAATATTATCAAAAAAAAAAAAAGCATTGGAAAACTTAAAAAAATGCGTCTTAAAAAAGAAAACATCGAACAAGTTACTAGTGCAGAAATATTTTTTTATCAAACTTATGGAAAAATCTGTTGGATAATTTAGTTGAATGTTTGAAATTTTCTTTTTCTGCCTAATTTTTTCTTAGTAATATTATAAAAAAAAAAAGCATTAGAAAACTTTAAAAATTGTGTCTAAAAAAAAGAAAACATCGAACAAGTTACTAGTGCAGAAATATTTTTTTATCAAACTTATAGAAAAATCTGTTGGATAATTTAGTTGAATGTTTGAAATTTTCTTTTTCTGCCTAATTTTTTCTTAGTAATATTATAAAAAAAAAAGCATTAGAAAACTTTAAAAATTGTGTCTAAAAAAAAGAAAACATCGAACAAGTTACTAGTGCAGAAATATTTTTTTATCAAACTTATAGAAAAATCTGTTGGATAATTTAGTTGAATGTTTGAAATTTTCTTTTTCTGCCTAATTTTTTCTTAGTAATATTATAAAAAAAAAAAGCATTAGAAAACTTTAAAAATTGTGTCTAAAAAAAAGAAAACACTGAACAAGTTACTAGTGCAGAAATATTTTTTTATCAAACTTATAGAAAAATCTGTTGGATAATTTAGTTGAATGTTTGAAATTTTCTTTTTCTGCCTAATTTTTTCTTAGTAATATTATATAAAAAAAAAGCATTAGAAAACTTTAAAAATTGTGTCTAAAAAAAAGAAAACATCGAACAAGTTACTAGTGCAGAAATATTTTTTTATCAAACTTATAGAAAAATCTGTTGGATAATTTAGTTGAATGTTTGAAATTTTCTTTTTCTGCCTAATTTTTTCTTAGTAATATTATATAAAAAAAAAGCATTAGAAAACTTTAAAAATTGTGTCTAAAAAAAAGAAAACATCGAACAAGTTACTAGTGCAGAAATATTTTTTTATCAAACTTATAGAAAAATCTGTTGGATAATTTAGTTGAATGTTTGAAATTTTCTTTTTCTGCCTAATTTTTTCTTAGTAATATTATATAAAAAAAAAGCATTAGAAAACTTTAAAAATTGTGTCTAAAAAAAAGAAAACATCGAACAAGTTACTAGTGCAGAAATATTTTTTTATCAAACTTATAGAAAAATCTGTTGGATAATTTAGTTGAATGTTTGAAATTTTCTTTTTCTGCCTAATTTTTTCTTAGTAATATTATATAAAAAAAAAGCATTAGAAAACTTTAAAAATTGTGTCTAAAAAAAAGAAAACATCGAACAAGTTACTAGTGCAGAAATATTTTTTTATCAAACTTATAGAAAAATCTGTTGGATAATTTAGTTGAATGTTTGAAATTTTCTTTTTCTGCCTAATTTTTTCTTAGTAATATTATATAAAAAAAAAGCATTAGAAAACTTTAAAAATTGTGTCTAAAAAAAAGAAAACACTGAACAAGTTACTAGTGCAGAAATATTTTTTTATCAAACTTATAGAAAAATCTGTTGGATAATTTAGTTGAATGTTTGAAATTTTCTTTTTCTGCCTAATTTTTTCTTAGTAATATTATATAAAAAAAAAGCATTAGAAAACTTTAAAAATTGTGTCTAAAAAAAAGAAAACATCGAACAAGTTACTAGTGCAGAAATATTTTTTTATCAAACTTATAGAAAAATCTGTTGGATAATTTAGTTGAATGTTTGAAATTTTCTTTTTCTGCCTAATTTTTTCTTAGTAATATTATAAAAAAAAAAAGCATTAGAAAACTTTAAAAATTGTGTCTAAAAAAAAGAAAACACTGAACAAGTTACTAGTGCAGAAATATTTTTTTATCAAACTTATAGAAAAATCTGTTGGATAATTTAGTTGAATGTTTGAAATTTTCTTTTTCTGCCTAATTTTTTCTTAGTAATATTATATAAAAAAAAAGCATTAGAAAACTTTAAAAATTGTGTCTAAAAAAAAGAAAACATCGAACAAGTTACTAGTGCAGAAATATTTTTTTATCAAACTTATAGAAAAATCTGTTGGATAATTTAGTTGAATGTTTGAAATTTTCTTTTTCTGCCTAATTTTTTCTTAGTAATATTATATAAAAAAAAAGCATTAGAAAACTTTAAAAATTGTGTCTAAAAAAAAGAAAACATCGAACAAGTTACTAGTGCAGAAATATTTTTTTATCAAACTTATAGAAAAATCTGTTGGATAATTTAGTTGAATGTTTGAAATTTTCTTTTTCTGCCTAATTTTTTCTTAGTAATATTATATAAAAAAAAAGCATTAGAAAACTTTAAAAATTGTGTCTAAAAAAAAGAAAACATCGAACAAGTTACTAGTGCAGAAATATTTTTTTATCAAACTTATAGAAAAATCTGTTGGATAATTTAGTTGAATGTTTGAAATTTTCTTTTTCTGCCTAATTTTTTCTTAGTAATATTATATAAAAAAAAAGCATTAGAAAACTTTAAAAATTGTGTCTAAAAAAAAGAAAACACTGAACAAGTTACTAGTGCAGAAATATTTTTTTATCAAACTTATAGAAAAATCTGTTGGATAATTTAGTTGAATGTTTGAAATTTTCTTTTTCTGCCTAATTTTTTCTTAGTAATATTATATAAAAAAAAAGCATTAGAAAACTTTAAAAATTGTGTCTAAAAAAAAGAAAACACTGAACAAGTTACTAGTGCAGAAATATTTTTTTATCAAACTTATAGAAAAATCTGTTGGATAATTTAGTTGAATGTTTGAAATTTTCTTTTTCTGCCTAATTTTTTCTTAGTAATATTATATAAAAAAAAAGCATTAGAAAACTTTAAAAATTGTGTCTAAAAAAAAGAAAACATCGAACAAGTTACTAGTGCAGAAATATTTTTTTATCAAACTTATAGAAAAATCTGTTGGATAATTTAGTTGAATGTTTGAAATTTTCTTTTTCTGCCTAATTTTTTCTTAGTAATATTATATAAAAAAAAAGCATTAGAAAACTTTAAAAATTGTGTCTAAAAAAAAGAAAACATCGAACAAGTTACTAGTGCAGAAATATTTTTTTATCAAACTTATAGAAAAATCTGTTGGATAATTTAGTTGAATGTTTGAAATTTTCTTTTTCTGCCTAATTTTTTCTTAGTAATATTATAAAAAAAAAAGCATTAGAAAACTTTAAAAATTGTGTCTAAAAAAAAGAAAAAATCGAACAAGTTACTAGTGCAGAAATATTTTTTTATCAAACTTATAGAAAAATCTGTTGGATAATTTAGTTGAATGTTTGAAATTTTCTTTTTCTGCCTAATTTTTTCTTAGTAATATTATATAAAAAAAAAGCATTAGAAAACTTTAAAAATTGTGTCTAAAAAAAAGAAAACATCGAACAAGTTACTAGTGCAGAAATATTTTTTTATCAAACTTATAGAAAAATCTGTTGGATAATTTAGTTGAATGTTTGAAATTTTCTTTTTCTGCCTAATTTTTTCTTAGTAATATTATAAAAAAAAAAGCATTAGAAAACTTTAAAAATTGTGTCTAAAAAAAAGAAAAAATCGAACAAGTTACTAGTGCAGAAATATTTTTTTATCAAACTTATAGAAAAATCTGTTGGATAATTTAGTTGAATGTTTGAAATTTTCTTTTTCTGCCTAATTTTTTCTTAGTAATATTATAAAAAAAAAGCATTAGAAAACTTTAAAAATTGTGTCTAAAAAAAAGAAAAAATCGAACAAGTTACTAGTGCAGAAATATTTTTTTATCAAACTTATAGAAAAATCTGTTGGATAATTTAGTTGAATGTTTGAAATTTTCTTTTTCTGCCTAATTTTTTCTTAGTAATATTATAAAAAAAAAAAGCATTAGAAAACTTTAAAAATTGTGTCTAAAAAAAAGAAAACACTGAACAAGTTACTAGTGCAGAAATATTTTTTTATCAAACTTATAGAAAAATCTGTTGGATAATTTAGTTGAATGTTTGAAATTTTCTTTTTCTGCCTAATTTTTTCTTAGTAATATTATAAAAAAAAAAGCATTAGAAAACTTTAAAAATTGTGTCTAAAAAAAAGAAAAAATCGAACAAGTTACTAGTGCAGAAATATTTTTTTATCAAACTTATAGAAAAATCTGTTGGATAATTTAGTTGAATGTTTGAAATTTTCTTTTTCTGCCTAATTTTTTCTTAGTAATATTATATAAAAAAAAAGCATTAGAAAACTTTAAAAATTGTGTCTAAAAAAAAGAAAACATCGAACAAGTTACTAGTGCAGAAATATTTTTTTATCAAACTTATAGAAAAATCTGTTGGATAATTTAGTTGAATGTTTGAAATTTTCTTTTTCTGCCTAATTTTTTCTTAGTAATATTATAAAAAAAAAAGCATTAGAAAACTTTAAAAATTGTGTCTAAAAAAAAGAAAAAATCGAACAAGTTACTAGTGCAGAAATATTTTTTTATCAAACTTATAGAAAAATCTGTTGGATAATTTAGTTGAATGTTTGAAATTTTCTTTTTCTGCCTAATTTTTTCTTAGTAATATTATATAAAAAAAAAGCATTAGAAAACTTTAAAAATTGTGTCTAAAAAAAAGAAAACATCGAACAAGTTACTAGTGCAGAAATATTTTTTTATCAAACTTATAGAAAAATCTGTTGGATAATTTAGTTGAATGTTTGAAATTTTCTTTTTCTGCCTAATTTTTTCTTAGTAATATTATAAAAAAAAAAGCATTAGAAAACTTTAAAAATTGTGTCTAAAAAAAAGAAAAAATCGAACAAGTTACTAGTGCAGAAATATTTTTTTATCAAACTTATAGAAAAATCTGTTGGATAATTTAGTTGAATGTTTGAAATTTTCTTTTTCTGCCTAATTTTTTCTTAGTAATATTATAAAAAAAAAAAGCATTAGAAAACTTTAAAAATTGTGTCTAAAAAAAAGAAAACATCGAACAAGTTACTAGTGCAGAAATATTTTTTTATCAAACTTATAGAAAAATCTGTTGGATAATTTAGTTGAATGTTTGAAATTTTCTTTTTCTGCCTAATTTTTTCTTAGTAATATTATAAAAAAAAAAAAAGCATTGGAAAACTTAAAAAAATGCGTCTTAAAAAAGAAAACATCGAACAAGTTACTAGTGCAGAAATATTTTTTTATCAAACTTATGGAAAAATCTGTTGGATAATTTAGTTGAATGTTTGAAATTTTCTTTTTCTGCCTAATTTTTTCTTAGTAATATTATAAAAAAAAAAGCATTAGAAAACTTTAAAAATTGTGTCTAAAAAAAAGAAAACATCGAACAAGTTACTAGTGCAGAAATATTTTTTTATCAAACTTATAGAAAAATCTGTTGGATAATTTAGTTGAATGTTTGAAATTTTCTTTTTCTGCCTAATTTTTTCTTAGTAATATTATAAAAAAAAAAGCATTAGAAAACTTTAAAAATTGTGTCTAAAAAAAAGAAAACATCGAACAAGTTACTAGTGCAGAAATATTTTTTTATCAAACTTATAGAAAAATCTGTTGGATAATTTAGTTGAATGTTTGAAATTTTCTTTTTCTGCCTAATTTTTTCTTAGTAATATTATAAAAAAAAAAAGCATTAGAAAACTTTAAAAATTGTGTCTAAAAAAAAGAAAAAATCGAACAAGTTACTAGTGCAGAAATATTTTTTTATCAAACTTATAGAAAAATCTGTTGGATAATTTAGTTGAATGTTTGAAATTTTCTTTTTCTGCCTAATTTTTTCTTAGTAATATTATAAAAAAAAAAAAAAGCATTGGAAAACTTAAAAAAATGCGTCTTAAAAAAGAAAACATCGAACAAGTTACTAGTGCAGAAATATTTTTTTATCAAACTTATGGAAAAATCTGTTGGATAATTTAGTTGAATGTTTGAAATTTTCTTTTTCTGCCTAATTTTTTCTTAGTAATATTATAAAAAAAAAAAGCATTAGAAAACTTTAAAAATTGTGTCTAAAAAAAAGAAAACATCGAACAAGTTACTAGTGCAGAAATATTTTTTTATCAAACTTATAGAAAAATCTGTTGGATAATTTAGTTGAATGTTTGAAATTTTCTTTTTCTGCCTAATTTTTTCTTAGTAATATTATAAAAAAAAAAGCATTAGAAAACTTTAAAAATTGTGTCTAAAAAAAAGAAAACATCGAACAAGTTACTAGTGCAGAAATATTTTTTTATCAAACTTATAGAAAAATCTGTTGGATAATTTAGTTGAATGTTTGAAATTTTCTTTTTCTGCCTAATTTTTTCTTAGTAATATTATATTAAAAAAAAGCATTAGAAAACTTTAAAAATTGTGTCTAAAAAAAAGAAAAAATCGAACAAGTTACTAGTGCAGAAATATTTTTTTATCAAACTTATAGAAAAATCTGTTGGATAATTTAGTTGAATGTTTGAAATTTTCTTTTTCTGCCTAATTTTTTCTTAGTAATATTATATTAAAAAAAAGCATTAGAAAACTTTAAAAATTGTGTCTAAAAAAAAGAAAAAATCGAACAAGTTACTAGTGCAGAAATATTTTTTTATCAAACTTATAGAAAAATCTGTTGGATAATTTAGTTGAATGTTTGAAATTTTCTTTTTCTGCCTAATTTTTTCTTAGTAATATTATATTAAAAAAAAGCATTAGAAAACTTTAAAAATTGTGTCTAAAAAAAAGAAAAAATCGAACAAGTTACTAGTGCAGAAATATTTTTTTATCAAACTTATAGAAAAATCTGTTGGATAATTTAGTTGAATGTTTGAAATTTTCTTTTTCTGCCTAATTTATTCTTAGTAATATTATAAAAAAAAAAAGCATTAGAAAACTTTAAAAATTGTGTCTAAAAAAAAGAAAACATCGAACAAGTTACTAGTGCAGAAATATTTTTTTATCAAACTTATAGAAAAATCTGTTGGATAATTTAGTTGAATGTTTGAAATTTTCTTTTTCTGCCTAATTTTTTCTTAGTAATATTATAAAAAAAAAAAGCATTAGAAAACTTTAAAAATTGTGTCTAAAAAAAAGAAAACATCGAACAAGTTACTAGTGCAGAAATATTTTTTTATCAAACTTATAGAAAAATCTGTTGGATAATTTAGTTGAATGTTTGAAATTTTCTTTTTCTGCCTAATTTTTTCTTAGTAATATTATATAAAAAAAAAGCATTAGAAAACTTTAAAAATTGTGTCTAAAAAAAAGAAAAAATCGAACAAGTTACTAGTGCAGAAATATTTTTTTATCAAACTTATAGAAAAATCTGTTGGATAATTTAGTTGAATGTTTGAAATTTTCTTTTTCTGCCTAATTTTTTCCTAGTAATATTATAAAAAAAAAAAGCATTAGAAAACTTTAAAAATTGTGTCTAAAAAAAATAAAAAATCGAACAAGTTACTAGTGCAGAAATATTTTTTTATCAAACTTATAGAAAAATCTGTTGGATAATTTAGTTGAATGTTTGAAATTTTCTTTTTCTGCCTAATTTTTTCTTAGTAATATTATATAAAAAAAAAGCATTAGAAAACTTTAAAAATTGTGTCTAAAAAAAAGAAAAAATCGAACAAGTTACTAGTGCAGAAATATTTTTTTATCAAACTTATAGAAAAATCTGTTGGATAATTTAGTTGAATGTTTGAAATTTTCTTTTTCTGCCTAATTTTTTCTTAGTAATATTATATAAAAAAAAAGCATTAGAAAACTTTAAAAATTGTGTCTAAAAAAAAGAAAAAATCGAACAAGTTACTAGTGCAGAAATATTTTTTTATCAAACTTATAGAAAAATCTGTTGGATAATTTAGTTGAATGTTTGAAATTTTCTTTTTCTGCCTAATTTTTTCCTAGTAATATTATAAAAAAAAAAAGCATTAGAAAACTTTAAAAATTGTGTCTAAAAAAAATAAAAAATCGAACAAGTTACTAGTGCAGAAATATTTTTTTATCAAACTTATAGAAAAATCTGTTGGATAATTTAGTTGAATGTTTGAAATTTTCTTTTTCTGCCTAATTTTTTCTTAGTAATATTATATAAAAAAAAAGCATTAGAAAACTTTAAAAATTGTGTCTAAAAAAAAGAAAAAATCGAACAAGTTACTAGTGCAGAAATATTTTTTTATCAAACTTATAGAAAAATCTGTTGGATAATTTAGTTGAATGTTTGAAATTTTCTTTTTCTGCCTAATTTTTTCTTAGTAATATTATAAAAAAAAAAAGCATTAGAAAACTTTAAAAATTGTGTCTAAAAAAAAGAAAAAATCGAACAAGTTACTAGTGCAGAAATATTTTTTTATCAAACTTATAGAAAAATCTGTTGGATAATTTAGTTGAATGTTTGAAATTTTCTTTTTCTGCCTAATTTTTTCCTAGTAATATTATAAAAAAAAAAAGCATTAGAAAACTTTAAAAATTGTGTCTAAAAAAAAGAAAAAATCGAACAAGTTACTAGTGCAGAAATATTTTTTTATCAAACTTATAGAAAAATCTGTTGGATAATTTAGTTGAATGTTTGAAATTTTCTTTTTCTGCCTAATTTTTTCCTAGTAATATTATAAAAAAAAAAAGCATTAGAAAACTTTAAAAATTGTGTCTAAAAAAAATAAAAAATCGAACAAGTTACTAGTGCAGAAATATTTTTTTATCAAACTTATAGAAAAATCTGTTGGATAATTTAGTTGAATGTTTGAAATTTTCTTTTTCTGCCTAATTTTTTCTTAGTAATATTATATAAAAAAAAAGCATTAGAAAACTTTAAAAATTGTGTCTAAAAAAAAGAAAAAATCGAACAAGTTACTAGTGCAGAAATATTTTTTTATCAAACTTATAGAAAAATCTGTTGGATAATTTAGTTGAATGTTTGAAATTTTCTTTTTCTGCCTAATTTTTTCTTAGTAATATTATAAAAAAAAAAAGCATTAGAAAACTTTAAAAATTGTGTCTAAAAAAAAGAAAAAATCGAACAAGTTACTAGTGCAGAAATATTTTTTTATCAAACTTATAGAAAAATCTGTTGGATAATTTAGTTGAATGTTTGAAATTTTCTTTTTCTGCCTAATTTTTTCCTAGTAATATTATAAAAAAAAAAGCATTGGAAAACTTTAAAAATTGTGTCTAAAAAAAAGAAAAAATCGAACAAGTTACTAGTGCAGAAATATTTTTTTATCAAACTTATAGAAAAATCTGTTGGATAATTTAGTTGAATGTTTGAAATTTTCTTTTTCTGCCTAATTTTTTCCTAGTAATATTATAAAAAAAAAAAGCATTAGAAAACTTTAAAAATTGTGTCTAAAAAAAAGAAAACATCGAACAAGTTACTAGTGCAGAAATATTTTTTTATCAAACTTATAGAAAAATCTGTTGGATAATTTAGTTGAATGTTTGAAATTTTCTTTTTCTGCCTAATTTTTTCTTAGTAATATTATCAAAAAAAAAAGCATTAGAAAACTTTAAAAATTGCGTCTTAAAAAATAAAAAATCGAACAAGTTACTAGTGCAGAAATATTTTTTTAATCAAACTTATAGAAAAATCTGTTGGATAATTTAGTTGAATGTTTGAAATTTTCTTTTTCTGCCTAATTTTTTCTTAGTAATATTATCAAAAAAAAAAAAAGCATTAGAAAACTTTAAAAATTGCGTCTTAAAAAATAAAAAATCGAACAAGTTACTAGTGCAGAAATATTTTTTTAATCAAACTTATAGAAAAATCTGTTGGATAATTTAGTTGAATGTTTGAAATTTTCTTTTTCTGCCTAATTTTTTCATAGTAATATTATAAAAAAAAAGCATTAGAAAACTTTAAAAATTGTGTCTAAAAAAAAGAAAAAATCGAACAAGTTACTAGTGCAGAAATATTTTTTTATCAAACTTATGGAAAAATCTGTTGGATAATTTAGTTGAATGTTTGAAATTTTCTTTTTCTGCCTAATTTTTTCTTAGTAATATTATCAAAAAAAAAGCATTAGAAAACTTTAAAAATTGCGTCTTAAAAAATAAAAAATCGAACAAGTTACTAGTGCAGAAATATTTTTTTAATCAAACTTATAGAAAAATCTGTTGGATAATTTAGTTGAATGTTTGAAATTTTCTTTTTCTGCCTAATTTTTTCTTAGTAATATTATCAAAAAAAAAAAAGCATTAGAAAACTTTAAAAATTGCGTCTTAAAAAATAAAAAATCGAACAAGTTACTAGTGCAGAAATATTTTTTTAATCAAACTTATAGAAAAATCTGTTGGATAATTTAGTTGAATGTTTGAAATTTTCTTTTTCTGCCTAATTTTTTCATAGTAATATTATAAAAAAAAAAGCATTAGAAAACTTTAAAAATTGTGTCTAAAAAAAAGAAAAAATCGAACAAGTTACTAGTGCAGAAATATTTTTTTATCAAACTTATAGAAAAATCTGTTGGATAATTTAGTTGAATGTTTGAAATTTTCTTTTTCTGCCTAATTTTTTCATAGTAATATTATATAAAAAAAAAGCATTAGAAAACTTTAAAAATTGTGTCTAAAAAAAAGAAAAAATCGAACAAGTTACTAGTGCAGAAATATTTTTTTATCAAACTTATAGAAAAATCTGTTGGATAATTTAGTTGAATGTTTGAAATTTTCTTTTTCTGCCTAATTTGTTCTTAGTAATATTATCAAAAAAAAAAAAAGCATTAGAAAACTTTAAAAATTGCGTCTTAAAAAATAAAAAATCGAACAAGTTACTAGTGCAGAAATATTTTTTTATCAAACTTATAGAAAAATCTGTTGGATAATTTAGTTGAATGTTTGAAATTTTCTTTTTCTGCCTAATTTGTTCTTAGTAATATTATCAAAAAAAAAAAAAGCATTAGAAAACTTTAAAAATTGCGTCTTAAAAAATAAAAAATCGAACAAGTTACTAGTGCAGAAATATTTTTTTATCAAACTTATAGAAAAATCTGTTGGATAATTTAGTTGAATGTTTGAAATTTTCTTTTTCTGCCTAATTTGTTCTTAGTAATATTATCAAAAAAAAAAAAAGCATTAGAAAACTTTAAAAATTGCGTCTTAAAAAATAAAAAATCGAACAAGTTACTAGTGCAGAAATATTTTTTTATCAAACTTATAGAAAAATCTGTTGGATAATTTAGTTGAATGTTTGAAATTTTCTTTTTCTGCCTAATTTGTTCTTAGTAATATTATCAAAAAAAAAAAAAGCATTAGAAAACTTTAAAAATTGCGTCTTAAAAAATAAAAAATCGAACAAGTTACTAGTGCAGAAATATTTTTTTATCAAACTTATAGAAAAATCTGTTGGATAATTTAGTTGAATGTTTGAAATTTTCTTTTTCTGCCTAATTTTTTCATAGTAATATTATAAAAAAAAAAGCATTAGAAAACTTTAAAAATTGTGTCTAAAAAAAAGAAAAAATCGAACAAGTTACTAGTGCAGAAATATTTTTTTATCAAACTTATGGAAAAATCTGTTGGATAATTTAGTTGAATGTTTGAAATTTTCTTTTTCTGCCTAATTTTTTCTTAGTAATATTATCAAAAAAAAAAGCATTAGAAAACTTTAAAAATTGCGTCTTAAAAAATAAAAAATCGAACAAGTTACTAGTGCAGAAATATTTTTTTAATCAAACTTATAGAAAAATCTGTTGGATAATTTAGTTGAATGTTTGAAATTTTCTTTTTCTGCCTAATTTTTTCTTAGTAATATTATCAAAAAAAAAAAAGCATTAGAAAACTTTAAAAATTGCGTCTTAAAAAATAAAAAATCGAACAAGTTACTAGTGCAGAAATATTTTTTTAATCAAACTTATAGAAAAATCTGTTGGATAATTTAGTTGAATGTTTGAAATTTTCTTTTTCTGCCTAATTTTTTCATAGTAATATTATAAAAAAAAAAGCATTAGAAAACTTTAAAAATTGTGTCTAAAAAAAAGAAAAAATCGAACAAGTTACTAGTGCAGAAATATTTTTTTATCAAACTTATAGAAAAATCTGTTGGATAATTTAGTTGAATGTTTGAAATTTTCTTTTTCTGCCTAATTTTTTCATAGTAATATTATATAAAAAAAAAGCATTAGAAAACTTTAAAAATTGTGTCTAAAAAAAAGAAAAAATCGAACAAGTTACTAGTGCAGAAATATTTTTTTATCAAACTTATAGAAAAATCTGTTGGATAATTTAGTTGAATGTTTGAAATTTTCTTTTTCTGCCTAATTTGTTCTTAGTAATATTATCAAAAAAAAAAAAAGCATTAGAAAACTTTAAAAATTGCGTCTTAAAAAATAAAAAATCGAACAAGTTACTAGTGCAGAAATATTTTTTTATCAAACTTATAGAAAAATCTGTTGGATAATTTAGTTGAATGTTTGAAATTTTCTTTTTCTGCCTAATTTGTTCTTAGTAATATTATCAAAAAAAAAAAAAGCATTAGAAAACTTTAAAAATTGCGTCTTAAAAAATAAAAAATCGAACAAGTTACTAGTGCAGAAATATTTTTTTATCAAACTTATAGAAAAATCTGTTGGATAATTTAGTTGAATGTTTGAAATTTTCTTTTTCTGCCTAATTTGTTCTTAGTAATATTATCAAAAAAAAAAAAAGCATTAGAAAACTTTAAAAATTGCGTCTTAAAAAATAAAAAATCGAACAAGTTACTAGTGCAGAAATATTTTTTTATCAAACTTATAGAAAAATCTGTTGGATAATTTAGTTGAATGTTTGAAATTTTCTTTTTCTGCCTAATTTGTTCTTAGTAATATTATCAAAAAAAAAAAAGCATTAGAAAACTTTAAAAATTGCGTCTTAAAAAATAAAAAATCGAACAAGTTACTAGTGCAGAAATATTTTTTTATCAAACTTATAGAAAAATCTGTTGGATAATTTAGTTGAATGTTTGAAATTTTCTTTTTCTGCCTAATTTGTTCTTAGTAATATTATCAAAAAAAAAAAAAGCATTAGAAAACTTTAAAAATTGCGTCTTAAAAAATAAAAAATCGAACAAGTTACTAGTGCAGAAATATTTTTTTAATCAAACTTATAGAAAAATCTGTTGGATAATTTAGTTGAATGTTTGAAATTTTCTTTTCCTGCCTAATTTTTTCTTAGTAATATTATAAAAAAAAAAGCATTAGAAAACTTAAAAAATTGTGTCTAAAAAAAAGAAAACATCGAACAAGTTACTAGTGCAGAAATATTTTTTTATCAAACTTATAGAAAAATCTGTTGGATAATTTAGTTGAATGTTTGAAATTTTCTTTTTCTGCCTAATTTTTTCATAGTAATATTATAAAAAAAAAAGCATTAGAAAACTTTAAAAATTGTGTCTAAAAAAAATAAAAAATCGAACAAGTTACTAGTGCAGAAATATTTTTTTATCAAACTTATAGAAAAATCTGTTGGATAATTTAGTTGAATGTTTGAAATTTTCTTTTTCTGCCTAATTTGTTCTTAGTAATATTATCAAAAAAAAAAAAAGCATTAGAAAACTTTAAAAATTGCGTCTTAAAAAATAAAAAATCGAACAAGTTACTAGTGCAGAAATATTTTTTTATCAAACTTATAGAAAAATCTGTTGGATAATTTAGTTGAATGTTTGAAATTTTCTTTTTCTGCCTAATTTGTTCTTAGTAATATTATCAAAAAAAAAAAAAGCATTAGAAAACTTTAAAAATTGCGTCTTAAAAAATAAAAAATCGAACAAGTTACTAGTGCAGAAATATTTTTTTATCAAACTTATAGAAAAATCTGTTGGATAATTTAGTTGAATGTTTGAAATTTTCTTTTTCTGCCTAATTTGTTCTTAGTAATATTATCAAAAAAAAAAAAAGCATTAGAAAACTTTAAAAATTGCGTCTTAAAAAATAAAAAATCGAACAAGTTACTAGTGCAGAAATATTTTTTTATCAAACTTATAGAAAAATCTGTTGGATAATTTAGTTGAATGTTTGAAATTTTCTTTTTCTGCCTAATTTTTTCATAGTAATATTATAAAAAAAAAAGCATTAGAAAACTTTAAAAATTGTGTCTAAAAAAAAGAAAAAATCGAACAAGTTACTAGTGCAGAAATATTTTTTTATCAAACTTATGGAAAAATCTGTTGGATAATTTAGTTGAATGTTTGAAATTTTCTTTTTCTGCCTAATTTTTTCTTAGTAATATTATCAAAAAAAAAAGCATTAGAAAACTTTAAAAATTGCGTCTTAAAAAATAAAAAATCGAACAAGTTACTAGTGCAGAAATATTTTTTTAATCAAACTTATAGAAAAATCTGTTGGATAATTTAGTTGAATGTTTGAAATTTTCTTTTTCTGCCTAATTTTTTCTTAGTAATATTATCAAAAAAAAAAAAGCATTAGAAAACTTTAAAAATTGCGTCTTAAAAAATAAAAAATCGAACAAGTTACTAGTGCAGAAATATTTTTTTAATCAAACTTATAGAAAAATCTGTTGGATAATTTAGTTGAATGTTTGAAATTTTCTTTTTCTGCCTAATTTTTTCATAGTAATATTATAAAAAAAAAAGCATTAGAAAACTTTAAAAATTGTGTCTAAAAAAAAGAAAAAATCGAACAAGTTACTAGTGCAGAAATATTTTTTTATCAAACTTATAGAAAAATCTGTTGGATAATTTAGTTGAATGTTTGAAATTTTCTTTTTCTGCCTAATTTTTTCATAGTAATATTATATAAAAAAAAAGCATTAGAAAACTTTAAAAATTGTGTCTAAAAAAAAGAAAAAATCGAACAAGTTACTAGTGCAGAAATATTTTTTTATCAAACTTATAGAAAAATCTGTTGGATAATTTAGTTGAATGTTTGAAATTTTCTTTTTCTGCCTAATTTGTTCTTAGTAATATTATCAAAAAAAAAAAAAGCATTAGAAAACTTTAAAAATTGCGTCTTAAAAAATAAAAAATCGAACAAGTTACTAGTGCAGAAATATTTTTTTATCAAACTTATAGAAAAATCTGTTGGATAATTTAGTTGAATGTTTGAAATTTTCTTTTTCTGCCTAATTTGTTCTTAGTAATATTATCAAAAAAAAAAAAAGCATTAGAAAACTTTAAAAATTGCGTCTTAAAAAATAAAAAATCGAACAAGTTACTAGTGCAGAAATATTTTTTTATCAAACTTATAGAAAAATCTGTTGGATAATTTAGTTGAATGTTTGAAATTTTCTTTTTCTGCCTAATTTGTTCTTAGTAATATTATCAAAAAAAAAAAAAGCATTAGAAAACTTTAAAAATTGCGTCTTAAAAAATAAAAAATCGAACAAGTTACTAGTGCAGAAATATTTTTTTATCAAACTTATAGAAAAATCTGTTGGATAATTTAGTTGAATGTTTGAAATTTTCTTTTTCTGCCTAATTTGTTCTTAGTAATATTATCAAAAAAAAAAAAGCATTAGAAAACTTTAAAAATTGCGTCTTAAAAAATAAAAAATCGAACAAGTTACTAGTGCAGAAATATTTTTTTATCAAACTTATAGAAAAATCTGTTGGATAATTTAGTTGAATGTTTGAAATTTTCTTTTTCTGCCTAATTTGTTCTTAGTAATATTATCAAAAAAAAAAAAAGCATTAGAAAACTTTAAAAATTGCGTCTTAAAAAATAAAAAATCGAACAAGTTACTAGTGCAGAAATATTTTTTTAATCAAACTTATAGAAAAATCTGTTGGATAATTTAGTTGAATGTTTGAAATTTTCTTTTCCTGCCTAATTTTTTCTTAGTAATATTATAAAAAAAAAAGCATTAGAAAACTTAAAAAATTGTGTCTAAAAAAAAGAAAACATCGAACAAGTTACTAGTGCAGAAATATTTTTTTATCAAACTTATAGAAAAATCTGTTGGATAATTTAGTTGAATGTTTGAAATTTTCTTTTTCTGCCTAATTTTTTCATAGTAATATTATAAAAAAAAAAGCATTAGAAAACTTTAAAAATTGTGTCTAAAAAAAATAAAAAATCGAACAAGTTACTAGTGCAGAAATATTTTTTTATCAAACTTATAGAAAAATCTGTTGGATAATTTAGTTGAATGTTTGAAATTTTCTTTTTCTGCCTAATTTTTTCATAGTAATATTATATAAAAAAAAAGCATTAGAAAACTTTAAAAATTGTGTCTAAAAAAAAGAAAAAATCGAACAAGTTACTAGTGCAGAAATATTTTTTTATCAAACTTATAGAAAAATCTGTTGGATAATTTAGTTGAATGTTTGAAATTTTCTTTTTCTGCCTAATTTGTTCTTAGTAATATTATCAAAAAAAAAAAAAGCATTAGAAAACTTTAAAAATTGCGTCTTAAAAAATAAAAAATCGAACAAGTTACTAGTGCAGAAATATTTTTTTATCAAACTTATAGAAAAATCTGTTGGATAATTTAGTTGAATGTTTGAAATTTTCTTTTTCTGCCTAATTTGTTCTTAGTAATATTATCAAAAAAAAAAAAAGCATTAGAAAACTTTAAAAATTGCGTCTTAAAAAATAAAAAATCGAACAAGTTACTAGTGCAGAAATATTTTTTTAATCAAACTTATAGAAAAATCTGTTGGATAATTTAGTTGAATGTTTGAAATTTTCTTTTCCTGCCTAATTTTTTCTTAGTAATATTATATAAAAAAAAAGCATTAGAAAACTTTAAAAATTGTGTCTAAAAAAATAAAAAATCGAACAAGTTACTAGTGCAGAAATATTTTTTTATCAAACTTATAGAAAAATCTGTTGGATAATTTAGTTGAATGTTTGAAATTTTCTTTTCCTGCCTAATTTTTTCTTAGTAATATTATATAAAAAAAAGCATTAGAAAACTTTAAAAATTGCGTCTTAAAAAATAAAAAATCGAACAAGTTACTAGTGCAGAAATATTTTTTTATCAAACTTATAGAAAAATCTGTTGGATAATTTAGTTGAATGTTTGAAATTTTCTTTTCCTGCCTAATTTTTTCTTAGTAATATTATCTAAAAAGAAAAAGCATTGGAAAACTTTAAAAATTGCGTCTTAAAAAAGAAAAAATCGAACAAGTTACTAGTGCAGAAATATTTTTTTATCAAACTTATAGAAAAATCTGTTGGATAATTGAGTTGAATGTTTGAAATTTTTTTTCTTCTGTTTAACTCGTTCTTCGTGATATTATCATTTTGCATACCACAAAAAATATTTAGCAGAGAATTTGAAGAGCTCCAGATAAGCATTCTTTCTAGTTTTTCAATACTGTGAGCCTCATCACAAGAGTCAACATGAAAAAGAAGACCAGCATCTGCCAAAATATTCAATGTTATGTACATGGCTAATTGTCTTTGATGTACGGAATGAAGAAAAGAAGAATCTTTTACCAGTTTAACAATAACTACATAATTGTACAGAACAAAATTTGTCATCACATCATTAGGATATAATAGAGAACCTTTGTTAATTCCTTGAAAATAGATTTTTATTTCTAGTATTTCTTTCACATCATCTCTTCCAGGTACTAAATTCTTGCAACTATTGCATTTTTTTCTTAAACACTGTATAACAGCAATAACCTGCTAAGTATAATATAACAGAGAGTACTTCTCTTCACTGATTAACGCCATCGTCTGTTACATCTATGTTAAATTTGTAAACATCTAACTGTTGCTCCCTTGCCATTTCATCCCAGTTAGCTTCTTGTAAATTCTTCAAATCAATAGTTCGGTTGTTAAGTGACAGGCTCAGTTTTAATACTGTCAACATTCTGAGTTTTTTCTCACATTTAAACACTTGACGTATAGAGATATTATATTGATCCCCACTAAGTTGCCGGTACTGGCCAAACCTTGCTTCAAGGTTATCTGTTTGAAACTTGCCAAGCCATGTTCATTTCTTTTATGCAATACTTAGTCAGTTCAAGAATTGCATATGTGGTATGATGTAAAGCAGTGTATGTTTCCTTTGTTAATTTCCTAGTTCTTCCAGGAATGCTATTCCAACATTCTAACCAGTCACAGATAAAGAGAGAAATCTATAACTTTCTTCATTTAATTTAAGTGGATTAGCATATTTATTGCAAAGCCGACAACGTTTTTACATTGAGTATTGTCCACCAAGTATAAAATATCTTTATGTATGCTGCATTTTCTGCAAAGTTAGGCAAAGATTTCTGTTTTCCTAAGGTCAGCAATTCCTGAATAGTGTATTGATTGAAAATTTGCAGAACCAAATTAATATTTTGCCTTTCAAGATTAGTGGGAGAAATGGCCTTTGAAGTCAATTTGTAACAATATTTCAAAATGATTGAGATTCCAGGTCGTAAAGTTTGTGTAAGCTAGAAAATAGGGCACTTTGGATGTCATCTAATTCATGATTTCCATTATGACAAAACTTTGGAAACATCATGCATTTACTTGCATCTTTTTGGCCAAGCATTTTAATATATGTACTGAGTCGAATAAGAAGAAAAGAAGTCTAGACTTTATAACTGGATGTGGATATGCAATGGAAAGCTTTGCTGGGATACAAAAGAAAGACATAGCCTTTTTATTTATTGCATTATTATCTGTTATAACAGATAATACTCTAAAGCCTATCTCCTCTAAACCAATTATTAAACGTTTGATTATGTCAAATAAGTTCTCAGCTAGAAGACATTTAGTTGGCATAACATGCACAACATCCTTATATTGTGAGAATACACTGCTAAGCATAAAAGCATATGCACTTGTTGCGGCTTCATTGATGTTGTTGGCTAAGTCAAAAACATTACCACCCTTATAATCAAAATAAGGTTTTAGATGAATTTCATCAACAAGTAAAGATACTGTGATATCTTTCTGCACTAGTAACTTGAACTTACTTTTAATATACATAAGAAAATTGTTATTATGTTGTTCAACTACAGGATTCATAGAGGTTGATAAGGTTAGTCTTCTGATGGTCGAATAACTTGGTAAAATTACAGTTTTAGTATCTCTTAACAGTCTGTACCCTCTAGGGGAGCAGTTATATAACAAGGAAGAAAATATCATTTCACTCGAATAATTAACCTTATCCAGTGTCATTATGTTTATCTGTTCATATATGAATTTAATTGCATTGAAATATTTAAATGACTCATCTTACACTAAGAACAGAAATGACAAGATTAATTTTAATATAAAAAAATACATTTTGAGGTTTGGTTTGCTGTTTTTCTATGTCCATTTTGTTCATGTTCTCCATCAAAATGTGTAGAGTATTTCCATCAGTTACATGCTTAGGAATTCTATAGGATTCATTTCCACATCACTACAGAATACATGTACTGCTAGATCAGATCCAATTACCAGGGACAGTGTGGTTTTAGGACATGGAGAATTGATGATACGGCATATAATAAGTGTATCTTGTTGCCTAATAATACTCCAGTAATTAATATCAAGAAAATTTAATTTAATTTCTACATCTTCAAGAGTAATGAAAGTTTTCTCTTGTTTATACCCGTAATCACACGAAATATAAATAAATTAGATGTAAACATTTTTCGACAGCTGCTCGTCGAGTCATCTTTTTTTACTTCAAAATTGGTAAATCACTCTAACATAAAGTGGTTAATTCGTCGTTTCACAGCGAAAATGGCGAACAATGAATCGGCTGTATTTTCCTGATTTTTTCCAACTTTACAACGGGCAGGAAAAATCGTAAAGCAAAAATCACTAAAATCGATCAAGTAGTTTTTTTATCAAAGAAAATCAAGGTGAAAAGAAATCACTGTTCACTTTCTTAAAGAAATTGTTCGTTTAAAACAAAATTATATTTAATAATATAATCAATTATATATTTTTCTTTTATATATTTTAATTGTTCGTTGTTCATTGAAAAATGTTTTTTTTTTAATATACAAAATATATTTAAAAACATCACATTTCTTACATTGTTCGTTGAAAAAAAGATTCTTTTTATTCTCTTAATAAATTTATTTATGAAACTCACTTCTTGTTCGTATTCGAAATTTAATTTAATTTCTCTTTACACAACAAAAAAGAATTTCAACGAAGAATGTAACGAATGTACTTTTTTTAAATATCCTTAATTAACTATAACTTACTGGATTTAGATTTAAAAAAACATTGATGAAAAGATATTTTGTAATTTTGTGAAAATTAAATTCAAATATGCAAACAAAAACAATATGGCGTCTTCACTTCAAATATTGAAATATAAAAAAACACTTCCTCTGCTGTGTTTGTTTGGGTAACATTTCTCACGTTTAATTGCACGTATCCACGTTTCAATTAATTTCTTTTCTTTGGGAAAACGAAAGCCATTTACTTTTTGGTTGTTCTTACAATTTCCCATGCAATACGAAACAACACAGGAAGAAGCGAGGCCACCGTAAGTAATTTACTATTATGACGGCCACAGTAGTAGACATCTTAGCGGTTTACTATTACGACGGCCACGACAAACCCCAGTCAATGACGTCACCAGGGAGTCGCGAGTCAGTTAACCGGCCATCTAAAGTATAAAACAAAATAAACATTTTCCAAATTGTATTGGAAACGATCGTACGCCAAATAATCGTTGCGTTTGAATTCTTGGTACTGATATAGATAATGTTCTATTTTATTTTTAAATCTCAACTCACTTTATATATATATATATATATATATATATATATATATATATATATATATATATATATATATATATATATATATATATATATATGCGCGCGCGTGTGTGTGTGTGTGTGTGTGTGTGTGTGTGTGTGTGTGTGACCTTAATTTATAATCAGTGGCTCCAAAGTAAAATTTTTACACATTTGGTATTCCGGTAGTTAAAATTACATTCATTAAACCAGAGTTACCTCCCTTGATCGAATCTATTTTTTCCAGCTTCCTCTCTTCAGTGTTGATCCTACAAGCAACAATCTAGTAATTTATTAATGAATATAAATAAAAACGGAAATGAGTATCTATTTACCTCCTATCCAGGAGGTTAGGCACTAGGCCAGTTTTATCTTATTCCCACAAGTAAGATGTGACCCAAGGTCGGGTCGGGAAAGTGAGGTTTAAAAAGCCAGCGCCCGAGAAAGTGAACACTCTGGCCATTAAAAATTACCTGGGCAGCCCCGTCGACATTCCCCGGTAGGGGCGCCTCAGACAGTAAGCAATAAACAAGGGGAGGCAAAGCCTGGGAGGGTGGACCTCCTAGAACTGCACAGGAACGACCCATAGACCAGCGTAAATCAAGCCCCGAAGACCAAGACAACACCAGTTTATGGGGTGTAGTATCCATCTTAGCCAAAAGGCCAAATCAAAGAATGAGTAGAAGACTCACCTTTGCATGATTTTCCGTCTTTCTGTAGAACATAGCCAGGTCGACAGTCGCAGTAATTGGTCTTATTTCCAAAGTGACAGATGTGTTGACACCCATCGTTGTCCTCCAAACAATTGTTCTCCTCTGAAATATAAAAAAAAACATAACATAGGTTTATGATTGCCAAATGTATCTTAGTGTTTTTTTGTTTTCACCATCGACACTTTATCGCAAACGATTACATAGAGTGACACCCCAAAATGCTACCCACCCACAAAATCGTTAATAAAATTCATAATCCGTTCTGCAATCCAATCATATTTGGTACAAATAAACTTTAGTCTATGCTTGACTTGTACACCGAGTCTCAGTCATGAATATCCAACAGTCTTTATTTAATCACCGTTCAATGATATGCGGACATTCTTTGGTAATCGTCTCATCAGTTGGATGCATCATCCTGAATGAGTTTCACACTTACCGAATGTTGGTCTCCCAGATTTGTTATTTCAATGATAATGTCTACCAAAACAACCCCGATACTATTCTTGAACTTAAGAACGCCATCACAGTCGAAACCAGGGCAGTGCCATGGGAGGAGGGTGTCAGAGTTATTTACAATTTTACACGTCCTATCTAGCTATGGGTTGTGAACGCCATTCAGAGATGGCCAGTCGATCGGAGCACGTCCGATGGCTTTGGAGGCATATACAGAAAGAGGATAATATCTTGTTCTGATGAAGTTTATTTGTAGCAAATAGGGTTGTATCTTTTTTATGAAAGCCACTTGATGTAAGGAGCTAATCATAATAATAAAAAGGGAGAGGAAAGTAGAATCACTTTAAGACAAACTAAGCCTAAAAGAGATCCCACCACCATCGTTCAACCCCCTGGGCACCAAACAGGCTAGCTAAAAAGTAAGCCCTTAAAAAGCCCAATAGGGAGGGAGGGGGTTACAAGGCAGGCTGACACAAAAGTCTACCCCTAAAAAATTGTCAGAAAATACGGCATAATACGTTGACGCAACGGTTAGATCAACGAAGTTAAGTGACGTTGAGCCTGGTCAGTACCAGATGGGTGACCATTTGGGAATAATAGGCGTTGTATGTAGGATAACGGCGACACACAATGCAAAACTAAAAACTAAAATAAAAATAACCTTGATATTCATACGACTCGGGACCGCTTTTGAATTTAATATTTCCTAGAAACTTTCTCCTTCGGATGGAGCCGGCTCAACCCGCCAAGGTGAATACCGCATCAGGAAGATACATATATTGCAGAAAGGATTCTAAATTTTCTTAAAGGTTCCATGGGTGGCATTGATGGTCTTCCCTACCCCCCCCCCAAAAAAAAAAATCGCCATGACTTTTATAAATAAATACTTGTAATATATGTACATTATTTTTAAAATTAAAAAAATCTTTTTTGTACTTCCCTCCCACACAGAAAGATGTGACGCAAGGTCGGAAGGTTGGATTTGAAAGCCAGCGCCCGAGAAGATGAGCGCTCTGGCTTATACACTTTATACGCCCATTTTTATGACGTAGATGTTCTTTTATTTCGTAAATATTCAATATCTTTTTTTTTTTGCATATCATAATTAGTCTGTAAAGCTAACGAATGTTGTATATTCTAGCCGTTACAGTTTTGGTGACTACGTATTATAGTATATTTCCCGCACAAGTGTCTCTATTTTGCGTGCTGCGTTATCCTGTGGAACACGCACGAGGGAATATATTAAGGTCACACATACAATAAGAAAGAACACATGTTATCAGGTAAGAGATAGAGAGATATGAATACCCCACATGGGCAGTGAAAGAAAGAGGATAAAGGACAATAGTGAAGAAAAAGTGCGATTTATATGCATATACATTTATTTGCGCATAAACAGTTTGTCGAAGACAAACGTAAAATAGGAGTATACGAAACATAACAGTTGGTACTTAGTATGATAGACGATAGAGTAACACCACAGACATACTTGATAAAGAAAGAATACATTAATGTTCCAATGCAACCACTAAAGACATGCATTGCCGAGTTCAGATAGAGAGCGATATATGGGAAAGGCATGAGTAAACATTGCTTACATTTTGTATTGGACACGGCGTATGGGTTGTGAAAATCATTCAGAGATGGCCAGTCGATCGGAGCACGTCCGATGGCTTTGGAGGCATATACAGAAAGAGGATAATATCTTGTTCTAAATTCCATACGTGGGTGTAATTAGGTTTTTGATTTCCGGACAGAAAGATAATTCTTCTCGTATGACAGTATAATTTAACAGAGGCTCCCTGGATTATATCCAGGGAGGTCATTTAGATAATTCTTATAAATTCTTAGAAGTATAACAATAGAATTAGAAGCATACAGAGCAAAGTCATTGTTTCGGTTACGAATATGATTTGAACTCAGCATAATAAAAATAAACACACACACACACATACACACACACACACACATATATATATATATATATATATATATATATATATATATATATATATATATATATATATATATATATGTTTTATTGCATATCGTTGGAATGGGTTAAGGTAGAATTGAAAGAGAGCACGGTTGAGGAGTCCGTTCTACATTGAGACCGGAGAGAAAAGAGACCGATTCTAATTTTGTCCTATTCTTCTCCTTTAAGAAGTATGCACAGTGACTCCATCGTTTTATCTCGTTTACTCTGTGACTTTATGTCCGTATTAAGGTGTAAAAGTTAATCTCACATGGTTTTATTTTTCGCTTGTATTTGAGCCAGTCTGGTACAAAGTCATATACTATGAGCCTCATCCCCAGTGCATTAATTATATAACAATTAAATTGACGGAGTTCAAACACCCCAAGAGTTTAATATACAATTCTTTCTTTATATAAAACATATGGTTTCAATTATTTTAGATATTTTAGAACTCTCTTAGAAATTCGTTAGAGAATCTATTTACAAAATATATTAGACGCGATCATGGAATGGATAGCAACAACAGCATACCCCCGTGCGTTTAATGCGTATGTGTCAAACTAAGATGGCTACGAGTGTTTTGCGCATATTTAATTTTTAAGATATTTTAATTGCACAAATTTCCCATCCATGCACTGATGAGTACTTTTAGTAGTACTAAATAAATTGAAAAGTAAAGATTCGATTTCAAATTTCAATTGATTATCTTATTTTAACAACGCAGTTTTATGACGTCTGTCAACGGGCAATGACAATTAAACTCTGGTAAACAAATGAGGTTTCAACGTAGATTGAATAGTTTATTCGGAATGTTATTCGCAAAGATATCCGAATCGAAATTAATGCTAAAAATGTGCATGACGTAAATCATGACGCAGGC
>OY744539.1:82595350-82692850 GCA_963556195.1 Sepiola atlantica | reverse complement strand
TGACTTTTCCAGAATACTCACAAACTTATAATCTACATGATATTCATGATGTAATACAGAACTTCAGGTGAAATAAATTTGATGGGTTAGAATTCCCTTTCGGAATTAAATTTTCTCGGAGCAATGAGAGTGAAGTGTTAGTAGATATTTATCTACCTCCCACAACGTAAGATGTGACACAAGGTCGTGAAGGTGAGCACTCTGGCCATTAAAATTTGCATGGGCAGCCCCGTCGGCATTCCCCGGTAGAGGCGCCTCAGGCAGTAAGCAATAAACTTACTCCTCCCTAAAGAGGAGAGGCAAAGCCTGGGAAGGGAAGTGTATTGAATCTGATTAATGACAATTTGCGCACATATGACACATTAGTTTTTAGATGTAGTAAAAGGTAGTTTTGCTTTTTACTAATGAGTCACTACTTATCGAGGCTTAAAGCTACTCGAGGTTACTGAGATGGATAGTTGAATGCTGGTGAATATTGTAAGGGCGTTAAAATAATTTATGAGGACGGTCTATGACAAGTGCTTATTGACATTGAAGATGACCATGTTGTAGCCCTCAGGGAAGCAATCTTGTAGCAACGTGTTCTACAGATGGAGAGTTCGTGGAAAGAAACTCTAGCTATGGAAATTGCGTTTTCTGTTAGGCACATGGAAAAAGTGATGACATTCTTTGCAGTGATCGTACGAGTTATTGCTGTGAAAGTATATAAAAAGAACTCAGAAATTGAAGCTCGGTCGAGCCCTTTTCATAGAAATAACGATAGAATAGAGCAAAAACTATCGAAGTATCTTCCGTTAGAAAGGGACCATAGACAAGAGAAGATATTATATCCCACTAGATTGCGAAGTCGATTTTTAACTGTGCCAATACAGACATGAGTGCTATGAGCGACACCTCCCAAGATGCATTATTCAATCTTAATACATATCTAACTCTTTTTTTTTTACAGACGATTCACCGCTTATAAAGGCCCAGAGGCCACTCGAGGATAAGGGTCAATTGAGTTTGTCAGGTGGAAGGTGAAATATCGAGGGGATTAGTAACGATGGTTTTAACTGGTCAATATTCACTATTTAAGAGGACAGCTCAACAAGAATTTGTTTACATTAGACTTGAAAACAGCAATGTTGTAGTCAGCTGGAAAGCAGTCCCGTGGTACTGTGTTCCAATAACGGGCAGTTCGTGGAAGTACCGTTTAGTTTTAGGTACACAGAAGGAGAAAGGAAAATTACTTACAGTGGTTGTAGCTAGACGAGTTTTTGTTGTGAATATTTTACGGGGGGGGGGGGAGCATAAATTGAAGCTCAGTCGAACATCTGCCATGGAAATAACGATAGAGTAGAGAAAGACTAGCAACCTCTCTTCTGTGCGAAAGAGACTGTATGGAGGACAAAAGAACATCACCCACTATATGTTACCCAAAAATCGTTAATAAAATTGGTACTTGTCATGATTAGATTGTTCCCGGATGTTTACGTAGACGGCCAGGAAATTCCGAATGAAAAGTTGGCTGCCTGCGTCAAAAAAATTCAAAACGAGGCTGAATGTACAACTGAAAATTTTTTTTTGTTTACACGTAATTTTTTTTTTTTTAAATATCACTGAACAAAGGTTTAAACGATTTTAGGGTGAGGGTTTAGGGTTATAAAATGTTTTTTCTGCATGAAAAAGTTTTTTGTTTTTTTTCACTGAACAACGTTAAAATAGTGTTAGGGTTGGGATTAGCGTTAGGGTTCGTTAAAATTCATTATCGCTTCGATCAATTTTTATTTCCAATGAATGAATTTCGCGATACAATCAATTAAAATGTTAACTTGCCGTCTACTTATTTTCTCGCATTCTGATTGAATAAGCGCTTCGGCATTTTCCGGCCGTCTACGTAAACATCCGGAAATTACCGACGCCAAGTCGATTTTAGCTTGGGTCCTAATTTGGAGAAGTACCAGAAAATTCACAATCTTTTCTGCACTCAAACCATAAACTTCAGTCTGTGCCTGTCTTGTCCACCAAGTTTCATTCATGAATGCCCAACAATATTTGTTTTATCGCCCTTCAGTGATATGCTCCAAATGGGCAGCTCTGCGTTGATCAATACTGAGCACTACCTAGTGGTCGTTAAGAAGTTTTTGGCAGACAAAGAAGTGTTCTGAGTTATGAACAGTGGTTTCATTAGTATGGAGTTACTCCCAGAACTGTAAATGTCCTATCGGAATGGTTGCGGGGACACTTTGGTAACCGTTTCATCAGTAGAAGGTGTGATCCTGAATAGGGTTCACACTCACCGGGCCGTAACCTCCCATATATTTTATCAGTGGGCTATCCCGAAGATAATGTCTATCGAAACAATCCACAGACTATTAATGAACGTCCACCCTGTATATAAATAAAAAAGAGAGCGTTATTGGCGTAGAGAACATATACTTTTTGTTTCACCTTAGCAATTGTGCTTGTCACACAAAATGAAACCTTTCAAGAGTGCGAACACGGCGTCAAAAATCCGTTTTCTTTTAGGTATCCCCAAAGGAACAACTTATAAAGTCTTAAACCGTGCTGGCCGCCCCACATCACTCCGTAAATAGAAGGAAACATTTTCAGCAACAATTTATGATCATTGGTCGAAAAAATCAACCCGATAGAGACATTGTTATAATAATTAAAAAAAAGAAGATGAAAATGATGGAGTCTACCGATTGAGACCAGCCCCCACCTCCTACCGCCACTGCAACCTCCACTTAAAATGTGGGAAATTGGCAATGTCTATGCTCCATCCCACATATAAATAAAAGACGAACGTTATTGGCTTAGAGTAAATATATAACTACATAATTTCTATTTCTCACCTTTGCAGTTGCGCTTGTCCGGCAAAAGGAAATAGCCCCGTTTGCATAAGCACCGGTAGGATCCGACTGAGTTGATGCACTTCTGGTCACAAAGTTTGCTCTCTTCAAGGCATTCGTTCTTGTCTTCAAAAATATAACAAAAGAGAGAAGAAAGATGAAAAATCATAACAGATGTTGAATACTACATCTAGAACGTCTGTTACCGCCAGATTTTATGTAGGTTTGTAAAAATAATGTTAAAGACGGTATTTGCTACATAAGGTTAGAGTAATCAGAGGTGGAATATTCCATTAAAAATTAAAAGATTAGAAGTAGGACTACGTGTCATGGTATAGCGTCACATACAGGAAGTCGTCAGAGAAACGTAACGGATAAGCTGATAAAATATTTCTCTTTCTTGTGAACAGAGAGAGAGAGAGAGAGAGAGGTTGTGTTTTGGACAGCTGATCGCTTCTCATATGGGCGATGGATTAGGAGTAGTATGTATGTATATTATATATTGGAAAATAATAATAAAAAACCCGAAAGAATTGTTAAATCCAAAAATGATCGCGTGCTGTTATTAAAAAGAACTAGACGACACCTACGAAAAAGAAGAGGAGAAAGAACCAACTACTGCTATGTGTCATCTACACAACAATATTTCAGCTGCTTATGTGATTATGTGATGAGACACCGTCCGGGTAATCAAGAATTAGTCAACAGTAGTGCTACTCTGGTGGTGTTCATATTAGTGATGGGACGATTCCAATATTTTTCCATATTTCGATACAATTACCGATTCTGTTCTAATTTCTTGATTCCGATAAAATTACCAATTCCGATTCTTTTAAAATCTATTAATATTTAGCTATAGAGTTTATTTTAAAAAAAAACTTCGGATTACCGTAAAAACTCATGTAATATGTGCATATATTTTCTCACACGTAAAAATACATTTGTGGATAGCGATCTATACTTGTAGTTTAAAATCAATAAATATTTATCATTTTATCATTAGTACCAGCAATGGAAAATTAAGTTTTATACAAAAAACAAAAAACAAAAACAAATAAACAAAAAAAATTAAAGAATCGTTTTTGAAAACAGGAACACTTTTTTTCCGATTCCGATACCGAGTCCGATACCTCAAAACGTTCCGATTTTCCGATTCCCGATTCCGATTCCGATTAATCGTCCCAACACTAGTTCATATACACGACCGCGTATCTGTTGTAATGTAACATTTGAGACCCTCACGAATAGAAGAAACACGAAATACGATTAATATAATCTATATGACACTAAAACTCTGATAGTCTTGCTTGCTTAGCTGTTTGCACATTGAATCTTTTATATAGTAGGAAGGGGGGGGGGGGATTATACGAGAAGTGATAATCGAAGAGTAAGAGGATGGCGTAAAATTTGAATTACGTTAATAATGGGTCAACCCGTAAATGTTCGTCTCTCTTCTCAGTCCCCGTAGCAACAAGGGTTTTGACTGAATGCATAGTTTTATTCAGCAACAGCAACAGTGTTTGAGACAGTAAAAACAGTGTCTGTTTTTTTGTTGTTATCTCAGACACTGATGTGTGAAATATCGCTGATTTCCCTTAAATCTCGAACCTTATTCTCTAACTCTTTGGATGTACTTTTGAAATATCTGTCTGTAGCGTTACCCGGTGCAAAAAGCCATTCGCCATTGTAAACATCTGTATACTCTGAATACTATATTCTAGTCTTTTTCACTCGTTCTTATTCACATTGTTTGTATATTCGTTCCTTTATTCTGTTACTGGTTTATTTTTGGCACTCACTATTTTTTTCTGCTTTTATATTTAACGTATTTACAGAATTTTGTCTCATCGTCATTGATTTCAATCAACATTTTATACGCATATACATATACTGTCACTGCTGGTTACACGTCACTGATTTCCGGAATATAAAGCATTCCACTTTGCCTAGTCTAGCTCGAGACCCATCTAATATATAACAATAGAGAAAACCCCAATATTGGAGGACCATTATAATACATTCTCATACGCATGTGTAATTATATGTGTCTGAAATCTTTTCATAAATACACACCGGTAGGGGTATAGGAAGTAGCAGCAGCGGCAGTGAATGTTGCATTTGCTGTAGGCCTTCGATCCAAGCAGCTAGGCTGGAATTAGGAACGTGACCCGTGCGTTATTTATGAATAAAAAAAGTGGAAAAAGAAATATAACTGTGTGTTTGGGTTTTTATATTACGTGTAGAATTGAGGAGGTGAATATTTTTAAGCCTGTGATTGGTTGAAAAAAAAACTGCCGCTTGGAGATGTTGTCCAATCACGAATCGATACTTAAAAACAACATTCCCTGTTGTTGTCGCTTCCTATAACAGGGGTGACTGCAAATGGTGGATACTCATGAAAAAAAAAATGCTTACCCGCACAGGTTCGGTTATCCGATCGGATGACATAACCCAGGTGGCATGAGCAGATATAACCGCCGATCTGATTCTGGCAAATCTGTTCGCAATTACCATTTTCAGCCGAACATTCGTTGATGTCTGCCGGGAGCACGTTTGAAAACAAATAGAAGAAAACAAAAAAGAAGTTAAAAAATATGAATAATTTGAAATAATCGAATCCGTTATAACAATAATAATAACAAGTAAAAAAGATCCCTTCATTGTAAACGTTCGCAGGAGAAAAGAATAACAGTTGTAAGGGAGGACAAAGATGATAAATGAAGATGACTCTTTCGTAATTGTAGTGTCGTGCTCTTTCGTGCTTATGTAAACGGCAACAGTGTTTACATCCGAGAGATGCGAATCCAAATAGTATCCTAATTACCCCCCCCCTTACATCAGAACATCCTGGAGTTATCTCCCTTGTATATTTCTAATGCTATATAATAAATGCTGACGTGTCGATCGGCGTCTTACGAAGGAGTTAGCTTATTGCTAATCGCCTAAGAAATGCCGACGGGGCTGCTCAGGCAATTTTTAAAGGTAATAGGTGCTCTTCCTCTAGGGTGCTGACTTATTAAATCCCACTTTCCGACCTTGCGTCACATTTTACTTTGTGGGAGGTAGATAAATACCTTACGAAGGAGCGATCGAAGCGCACACATCAACTGGTCGTCTCTCTTGTTCATTCCGTGTTCCTACCTGAATTGTTACACATTGATTCCGTCACAGCCACGAGCCGGAGAATAATGGAAACACAATAACAACCGACAAAGCAGCAACGCTGCAGTAATGCAATAGTGATGATAAAAAATCGAAGCTTAAAACTATTGATCTTTTGAGAATAACACTCTGAAAGGTAATGTTAAAATGGCATTTAGCTCAAAGCAAAAATATCGGATGATAACGGAATTCAAATTCTGACGAAAATAAAAAAATAAGTTAGGAAGAAAACTAAACAGAAATACATTTTTGGAATAACTAAAGTTGATGTAAGAATTTTGTTTATGAATTAATTCCTAGTAAACAAAACAAACATGGTTTTATAAGCAGATAAGGAGATAGATAGATAGATAGATAGATAGAGACAGAGAGAGAGATAGATAGATAGATAGATAGATAGATAGATAGATAGATAGATAGATAGATAGATAGAGACTGAGAGAGGCAGCCAGAGAGAAACGTAGCAGTTGCGATTGAGTCGAAAAAGCGACACACGCACATACACACACAAGCCTTTGGGACAAGTTGCAACAACCGCAACTAAATACGGACATACACACTCACGCATACCTATAACGAGTCAGACGTTTCGTTAAGTGAATCTTCATCACAAACAACCACTGAAAAGTTACAATGTAAAGAAAGTCCATAATTTTTGAATTGCGTGCCTTTGTGTGTGTTTTGCTGTTAACTCTTTCACAAAAGCCGCTAAGACGACTGGATCAACAACAACAGGACGTGTTTTCTCTATTATCTCTTTTCGTAAAGGGACATAACCGTACAAACTCTGTCCTATAACGTTACAACAGGTTAATTGTCCGGATGCCAACTAAACTACAACAACTACATACCATTCACTACCTTAAACACTATTCCGTGAAGCCATACTCATGTATATATAGCACAAAATAAATATTCTTTTATAAATTATATTATATCCCGCCCCCTATTGAATTGACTGGTACAGCTTCATAAACAAAATCTGGATAACATATCTTCTTAGATAGTACACATATTGTTTTGTGTTCTGATCAATTAAAAAAAAAATTCCAACCGATTTCTTTTATATATTTAACCTGACTAACAGTTTCGGTTATGATTAGTAATGTCAGAGATTGATGAGATACTCATCTGTCAGTCACAATCCTCTGACCGCTACTCAAACCACTGGGTTCAAATATTTCGTAGGATAAATAACTTTCGCTGCACCGCGCGTAACCCTACGGATGCTCAAGTATGTAATACTCATTCAAGTTTTTTTTTATTATTAGACTTTAAGCAAATACTGAATATTTATTAGTTGTAAGTTATTAATCTATATATAATTAAATGTCAATATCTGCGTGTGTGTTCCCTATAGTAAGAAAGGTTAGGGTATTTACATAAAAACTAAAAGTGTATATAACATTTACCGTGAAAGACAATGGAAGTGGTCCCGAATCTCTACGTTCCGCTTAATGTGCCGAAACTTTTAAGGGGACTATAGGGACAGAACCCGATTTTAATGAAATGTAAACCATATGTATGAAACACTAATTCAGAGAGATTTCCAAAATTTCAGTTTCTTCCTACTATATTAAGGGTCGAAACGGGGTCAATAAAAAAGTAAGTAATAAAAGAATATAAAAAAATAAAAGAATAAAAGAATAGTGAAAAAGAACTTAAATTATGACCAACTACGGGTCTTCCTGCTAGCTAACTTAATAAATACTAAATTTACACTTCAAATTTCAAATACACGCTTTATATGAAAAAAAACAATAAGTATTTCTTATCATGGTTCATACATATTGTGGAATCCGCCATAATAAAAGGTAAACGGGCCTTGTTGTTATTCATAATAATAACAAGCCTCGTTTATCTATATATCATGACGGATTCCACAGCGTGTATAAGCTCTGCACGAAATGTATTGAAATTCTGTAGAACCTTATAAAGGCAAGTGTATAATGTAAAACCTTCTCTTATATTCCTTTAGTTAGCGAAACAATTCTAAATAAACTTATGTGTTTCGATGATTTCATATTTAACTATGTTTTTCTTAGTGAACTCTTGCATTCACATATTTGGTTTCAGACTAAGCATTTCCGTTCTTCAAAGCTGGTTAAAACAAAGTATTTGCGATCATCCACTAAGCCCCCGCTCTCTCTCTCTCTCTCTCTCTCTCTCTCTCTCTCTCTCTCTCTATATATATATATATATATATATATATATATATATATATATATATATATATATATATATATATATATATATATATATAAGTAGATTTCGATTACAAACAAATGGTAAGATAAATTGTAGAGGAAATATTATTTTAATCAATGAAACAGCGGGCGGAGAAAAAGAGAAAATTGCTAACATTTTCATTAAGGCCTTATCGTCTGACCCTCTAAGAGGAAACGTCAGAATGATAAATTAAAAACTAAGAAAATCGAATGAGATATGAGGAAAAAATTATTTCAGTTGAAGAAAACAATTGAGAGAAAAAAAAGGTTTCGAGTTCATCCGGGAACTTTAAAGCACATGAATCTGCCATCAGTAATCACCTGATTGGTACAAAGAGTTGTTCTGACCAGTATTCCGATGAATGGTTTTCTGTTTTACACAGTGCCAGGTCGAACTATCATCTCAATATTATTGAGGCGTAAGTTATTAACAATTCTCGACCTAACCTATCTAGACAAAAGATTTTGAAACATCAGTTGGAGATCTTTATTGTAATATTTCCCCCATAACTGAAACAATTTTCCCCTCATATCTAATTCGATTTTCTTAGTTTTTAATTTATCAATCTGACGTTTCCTCTTAGAGGGTCAGACGATAAGGCCTTGAGGAAAAGTTTCGCACATAGATGAACAAGCAACATTTTATATGCCAATTAAGGATCTTTCGTCCATGCTGCTATTCAGTTTATTGCAAGAAAGCAACTTTCATTAAATCTAGTTCCCATTTGTTTTTAAAAATGGCTGCCCGAATAGAACGAGAAGCATCCATGTTTTCCTCGCAGAACTGGATTGAATGCAAGTTGCTTGTTTTGTGAAATTTTCTGTTTGCTGCCTTACAATCTATATGTTTCTGGGGTCGAATAATAGCTCTTTGTCTCGGCGAAAAAGGGATTTACAAAAAACGAGGGATTTAAAAAAGGGGGAGAAAAAGAGTGAGTACAGAAAATAAAAAAAGCGTTATGGTATATGTACAATGGAGGATGAATCTTAGAGACTGATGACATCATTTTTTTTTAAAATCCCTCGATACAGCCTTTGTTAAGAGAGGGTAAAACCGATCGGCTGGCATTTTTTTTCAATTAACTTTTAATCATGAACGATAAAATTTGTCTTCCCTTCATGTTTTGCGATAATAAAATTTTGTACACCCTCCCAAAAAAAATCATGCAATATATATATATATATATATATATATATATATATATATATATATATATATATATATATGGGACAGACTTACCTGAACAAGTCTTTTTATCTTCAAGAAGGTAGAATCCTTTATTACAGGTGCACTTAAATGACCCGATGGTGTTGAAACATTTATACGAACAACCGCCATTTTTATAAGCACATTCGTTTACGTCTGAAATTAGGATAGGAAATGCGAACTTTATCTTCAAACAACAACAACAACAACAACAACATAAAACAACATATAACAGCATAAAACAACATAAAACAACATAAAACAACATAAAACAACATAAAACAACACCGGCAGAGCAGCAGTAATGTTGCAATACCCGTTCCTTCGGGGGACCCAGTAGCATCAAACAAAACACAACAATAGAGACAAGGATGTACTCAAGAAACTCTGTTTCTTGATTCTTCACCACCAGCTGGTGTAAGTTGGGTATACACACATATATATAATTAAATATTTATTTGTTAGCAAAAGTACTTTGGCATTATTGTTCTTTCCCTTGTCTTACGAAGAAACCTCTTTCTTTACCTTGACGGCGGTTGATGTTCGACTCCACCCAACGTAGGTTATTTTCACGAAAACCCCACGCCAGTTGTTTACGGCAGTTCGGCCGTGGTGGGGTACCTATTTCCGGGGTTAACCCACGACAAGTTTTTGTCCATATCTTCCCAACTCGATCTCTGCTACGTAAGCGCTTCTTCTTCTTTCGTTTAAAACCGCCGTTTTAATTTCTGACTTTGCACTTCGGGTACCTTCTTCTTCTGTCCTCGTGCACCTGACTCTTTTAAAGGTTACCGAGTCGGGTTTTTTTACGACGTCATACTCCAAAATGAACTCGTCGACGTCACACACGTGGGCTCGTTCAAAGGTCACCAATTAATTTCCTTTGTTCTTTTAGCCTAATTGACAATCTATATAGTCTTCGGCTTTTCTTCAGTATTGCGGGGTCATGCCCTTAGCCTCCCCGTGACGTCTTATGCGTTATTACTCAACACGTCTGCATAATTATTTTACGGTAACAAAAACAATAGCAGAAGAACCAGCAGCAACAACAGCAACATCAACAACAACATCAACAACAAAAACAACAGCAACAGAAACAACAACAGCGCACAACATCATATTATTTTTTTAAAGTCCAACCCTTCTTCCACAGGGTGGGGCCAGGGCAGCAAATATTGTCAGAGCTATGCGGTCAGGATCTTCGATTTTTTTAGCCAAGGCAGATTGCTTTGACACTCAGCAGTATTAGGGCCGTAACCAGACTAAACAGCACTTGTATCCGGCGGCCTCTTGTCGTTCATGTCAATGCGTCTGCGCACAATCTGCGGCAAGCAGGGACTTTCGGTCATCTACATAATGCAGAGGGTGCATAACAGTGTTGCTTTGGCGTATGTGAAACCATCACTCTATAGCTATGGAATGACGATCTTCCTCGACCACTTGAATGTATCGCTGGTCTTTGATGACCTTGGCGTCGGAGCTAACCTAACTTTCTTCAAGAACATGAAGTGCTCCAAATCTACGAGAAGGGCCTTGGTTAAAAGCATCTCCATGTTTGACATTGCATATGAATTCAACTCGCTTAGCAACAACAGCAACAAACAACAGCAGCAACAGCAACAACAGCAACAACAGAAACAACATCCCCCCCACCCAAAGTCCAACCTTTCCTCAAAATGGTAGGGGCGGTGACACCATGGTTATTATTAGAGCTATGTCTTCTAGCTCTCTGGTTCCTGGCAGAGCCACCCAAGGCGGACAGGTTTAGCACCAAGCGATATTAGGGCCGCAATCCGGCTTTTGGGGGCCCTTGTGAAAATCCAGGAAGAGTCGACATCAGAATCTGTCGTCCTCTGGTCGTATATGTCTCTGTGCGTGGCAAGCAAAGACCTATCAGGCGTGTAACCAACGGAATGAGAGTGACAACGTGGCTTCCACGCCATTCCTTTGTGTGGTTCGGGTCAAACCTTCCCCGACTTCGCATGTAACCACTGAGCTTTGCTGCTCTCATTGCTGGGGTGAAAAACTTAAATCTTGCAGGTTTAACGAATAGTTGAGACCAATGAGCAGAATGTCCTGCAGACTAGACAATCCCGAGGGGCGACCTTGGTGAGCTCTATGCAGCAGAAGAAGAACAAGAAGAAGAAGAAGAACAACAGCAAAACACAAAAACAAACAAACAAACAAACAAAAAACGACAACACTTCTCTAAAAATGCAAATGAAAAACAAAACACGAAAAATAGACAAACTTAAAAAGCCCAAATATTGGAAATCACGGCGAAGTACATTCTTGAACACAGTCTGTTCTGATACTACACTTCATCTTGTATGTCCTCGGTCACTGAAAGAGAAATCCTTCTAGACTCAGGCAATTTTAAGTTTTGTCCTAATCCAGTGTGCCCATTTCCCAACACTAAAAATCGACATTGTTTCTGACTCTGCTCTTGCGTGGAGGCAAGTAAATAGGGACATTCTCAAATATATACACTAGTATGTGTTCGAAAATGTTTACACACCTGTACACGCAATCACTTAATATATTATCACCCTTTTAAGTATTAGGTAAATAAAATTATCATAACTAATAAGACGTATTGTGGTAATCTTGAACGAGCGAAATAAGTTAATGGCATGCTAAGCTATCGTATTTCCTTATCTTATTATGTCTGCTTCATTCTTTTCTTTTCTTTGCTCCTACCTCCATTTTCTTTTTCTTCCTTGTAACAACGTTCACGAAAAAGTGGAAATGGGAACTGCAGACGACAATGGTCTACAATTACGTCCGCATGAACATGTCACGTGACCAACTTACAGTACAATAATAATCGGACATTGATGAACCAATCGGAAAGCTTCCCACGTAATTCAAGACAACAAGTCTAGTAGCCAACCGATTGAGGTAAAAAAAAACCCAACAAGCTCGTGTACAGAGAGTTTGCAGGCGAAATCAGAGCGTCAACACAACCGATCGCTAAAGATTTCCAGCATTTGCAAGCACACGACACAGAGGCCCGATGTAAAGTGGCCCCTCTTGAAGAGCTGGACTTTCCCTACATTAAAAACAGACCTTGTGTCTAACTCTGTCCTCGTGGGAAAACAAGTGAATAGGGACACCGATGTGAAATAACCAACGTCACCACAGAACGGAACGGCCCCCGTTGTCACACACCACCGCAACTACACGAGTACAAAAGTAATACAGACTTTGTGTGTAATATACACGTATGTATGTACGTGTATGCGGAGTACACACATTGGACCTCACACCTAAACAGTAATGAACACTGAAACCGCTACGAACAAATATACACACACAAGTGATATGAATCTATAACACTGAGCTCCAATCTCTGGTTTCTCCTTGCAAGACATTCACAGCAAGAACTCGTTTTATTACCACAATGGAAAAAAAACTTTCTTTTCTCCCTCCACGTCAGGCGAAATTTTCATGGACGGAGTTTCTTTACAAGGGGATTCCCATCTATGGAACACATTGTCGCGGGACTGCTTCCCTACTGATCACAACCTGGTCGTCTTCATATCCGATGGCAACAAATTTTTGTCATTGACTGTCCCCAAAGTAATCAAACGCATTTCATACCACTTAGAAACGTTAGTACTCCCATAGTGTCCTCCATTTTCGTCTAGCATTCACTCCCGTCTCATTAACCTTTACCCTCGAGTGGTTGTTGAACTTTATAAGTGGTGACCCCGATAGTAAAAAAAAAGAAAGAAAAGAAAAGGTTTTATTGCATCGCGCAACTTTAGAAATATTCTTCCTAGTTTCCCAACGTGATCAGAGAAGGACCCCCCCACGGCGGTTACCTGTCTGTTTTACACTTGAGTGAATTCCATTTTAAACTAGTCCTCCCTATCTATCTCATAGTGACCTTGATCGATCAACCCTTCACACCCTCCTTCGTTTACCATCAAGAAAAGAGAGATCGATAATAATTATATGTTGTTGTTTAGACCATCCGTAACTATGAAGGCCTGATTTTCGTAAATACATTATTGTAGGATTATTAGAATGGGGAAGTGGTAAGGAGAGATGGAAGACTATTAAATGTTGTTTAAACCATCCGTAACTATGAAACTCTGATTTTCATAAATACATCATTGCATCTGACGAATTTATCGACATCGGTCTCAGCGTAACTTATATACATTTATATTTTATATTCTACGCATATATCCCTATTGGTTCAGTAGTATTAGACTTATCTATGGTTCAGGAGAGATGAAGGATATTTATTTATTGTTTCGTAACTTTAAAACGCATTTAACGCTTTTATGTATTACTGACTTAGTGTCACTTATAACAATTTATAGTTTATATTCTACGCATATATCCCCATTGTCACTACTGGTTTAAAATTATTAGACTGACTGGGGGGTCAGGAGAGATAGGGAATAATTATAATCTTTTTCAGGCCGTCCATAAATTTAAAACCCATTTACATATTATTGACTTAACGTATAACATTTAAATTTATATTTTATATTCTATGCATATATCCCCATTGTCACTACTGGTTAATAGTTATTAGACTTACCGAGGATTCAAGAGGGATAGAAGATAAATATAGTATTTTTTTGAGTCGTCCGTAACTTTAAAACGTATCGAACGCATTTACGGATCATTGTCTTAGCGTCATTTATTTGATTTTATAGTCTACGCATATATCCTCATTGTCACTGTTGATTCAGAGTTATTAGACTGGTTTTTAGAGGGTAATTTTTTTTAAACGTCCGTAACTTTAAAACATATCAAACGCATTTACGGATTGCTTATTTAAATTTATATTTTATATTCTACGCATATACCTCCATTTTCACCGGTGGTTTAGAGTTATTAGACTGGGATAGCATTCGTGTAAGTTATTTGGTTCATTAGTAACAATATATTTTTGATTTTACTTAATATTGTCGAGTAAAAACAACACTTACGAGAACAAGTCTGGTAGGACTGTAAATATGTAGTATTTTTTATATATATATATATTTAAAAAAATGTAATCATCTAAATTGGATGCTTGACAATACCACAAGGTTGAAATAAATTATTGCATCGATGATTATGTAATTTCGTGTTACCATATTTTATATATATATATATATATATATATATATATATATATATATATATATAATCACAGTAGAAAACGCCACCATCACCAATAAAAACTATTACATAATATATATATATATATATATATATATATATATATATATATATATATATTATGTAATAGTTTTTATTGGTGATGGTAGCGTTTTCTACTGTGATTATTACTATTTCGTTGATACAGATTAATGCAGAAGATTGAATTATTAGTCGTTATTAACTTTATAGGACATATTTTTCGTTAATATATATATTTTTAATTAATCTTATACGTACATAAAAGTGATCCATGGATGTCTATAGTCTGGCGTTTTACCTCCGGACCATGACGCCTTGCCTTGAAATATGTTCGGTTTTTCTCACCTAAATATTTAATCATTTTATGTAATTGTTTTTATTGGTGATGGTAGCGTTTGTTACTTGGTTTACTGGTATTTCGATTGTTCACTTCCTAAGTGATACAGATAATGCAGAAGATTGCATTATTAGTCGCCCTTAACTTTATAGGACCTATTTTTTTTAATTAATATATATATATATATATATATATATATATATATATATATATATATATATATATATATATATATATATATTAATAAAAATAAAATTAATCAAATTAATATATATATATATATATATATATATATTTATTCTGGTACAGAAAAATTAGTACAACATTCGTACCGTCGGTTTCAAGCACGGAAGGTCTTACCCATCCGGCTCTCTTCAGCTTCTGTTACCTCACATTTCCAAAACAGATGACAACAGAAGCTGAAGAGAGCCGGATGGGTAAGACCTTCCGTGCTTGAAACCGACGGTACGAATGTTGTACTAATTTTTCTGTACCAGAATAAATAAATATTATGCTCTTAATTTTTAACTTTAATTCTTAATTAATCGAGCACTCTGCTGGGATTTTTCTTACCATTTTACAAAGAAGTTATATATATATATATATATATATATATATATATATATATATATATATATATATATATAGTAAGCAATGAAAATATATATGGCAATCAAGCTACACAGAGGCTCCCGTATTTCATCCCCGGGGGGGAATCGTCAGGCTAAATGCATGGAGTTATTTTTATCAGGTGTTTTTATATATCATGGATACATGAAGTACTAATATATATATATATATATATATATATATATATATATATATATATATATATATATATATATATATATACACACATTTTTCTTCAATTAGCTCTCAGAAATCAAGTTGGCTCCTACCTGGGGCCAACACTTGAATTCTATATAAGATATATACATATTCGAATGTTCAATCAAGATTCTCTTCTATCGCTCAAAAAGTTAGTAAAAAAGTGAAGAACACCAATTTTCTTCTCCTCATTTAACCACTTAACTAGGTTATAGTTTCTATTTCTTGTGGTCTTGCCGGATTCCAGGACAATAATTTATCTTGTCTGGTGGAGTATCCATCTAAGTGCTGTTACTTCAGGTAACATCGATAGGAGAAGGTGCACCATTCCTCGTATGTGCCATTTTATAACCGTGTCGAGGGGATTTTATTTGGGCTTCGAATACTATGTTATTTTGAATATTTCGTCAGTGTTTACTGATAGGGTTAAGTATCCTTATGTCAGATTGTCTTGATAAACCCTTGTATAGAGAGACCGAATGCACTCGAAGATATTTGTATTTATTTTGTAGTGTCGTGTTAAAAGCGATAATAAAAAAGATATATCTTAACCTTGTGTTCGAGTGTATATATTCTATTAAGTGTTGGTGTATACTATAACACTTAAATACCCGTAAGGGTTGAGCTAAATTGGTTAGCATTGGTAAAAAGAATTGCTTACCTGTACAGGTGCGATTGTCCGACTGAAGGGCGAAACCCAGACGACATGAACAAATTCTGCCACCAATTTGGTTCCGGCAAATCTGTTCGCAGCCGCCATTACTAGTCAAGCATTCGTTGATGTCTGCCGGAAGAACATTTTGTTATAAATAGAAGACAACAAAAAGAAGTTAGAAAATAGGAATAATTTGAATTAGTCAACCGCATTAGAATAATAAGTAAAAAAAAATTCCTTTCAAGTAAACACCATTTTAAGTTTATCAATGTAAGCTTAAAGCAAATCTGTGTAAAAAGGCGAATACAATGTGAAGCTGGCGCCTCAGGAATAGCAACGAGAATACGAACTCGTACTCTCGAGAAGATGACAAATAAGCGATCACTTACTGATTGTTCCGCGTCGAGTGAAACTAATCGGAAGAATAGAATGCGTAGACAAGTATATGAAAACAGACCAAGCCCGAGTAACACTTGATAGCGCGGATCAATGAAAGGTTGGCTTATCGATTTAGGCGTGAACATGAAGGTGATGGAGTGATGTTCTGGGCCAGAATTGTTCGTGATGCATTAACTGGAGTATTCAGTGTGCCTGAAGGTCTAAAACTGAACTCTAGTAACTATTGCAATTTCGTCGTTAAATTCACAGAATGTAGACCTTCGAAAACACATTGTATTTCAGCAGGATAATTACCCTAGTCATGCATTTCGTTTAAACAGAGAGTGGCTTGCTGACCAAGGATTTACAAGGAACAAATTCATGTATTGGCCACCTCAGAGCCCAGACTTGAACCCGATTGAAAACGTATGATCCATTATGAAACGTCGAGTTTTCGAGAATGGACGCCAATTTATTTGCAAAGATGATGTATGGCATCGTAATTTGGGAAGTACCTTTTCTTTGTATAATTTTGGTGATTCGGACTACATTTCTCATCTTGAGTGTTATCATCACAACGTTTCGGCCGCTGTAAAAGTACTGATATATAGTGATAAGTAGTAAGCCTTCATATAGAAAAAAACAAGAATAGGTTTAAGGCTCCCAAAATTTATACTAGAACTGTCCGCAATATGGATATAGTACTATACTAAATTCAGTACTAAGTGATAGTCATCTGAAGGTTGAAAGTTCAATCCTCGGTGCGGGCGATACGAAGAATTGTGAATTACTGAAGACTTTTCTCAGTCATGGCTGACGGAACAAGAGCATGCTACCCCCGGAGATTAAATAAATGGTTCCGTTCGAAATTCCGTTCAGAATCCCGAATTTGACAGAAATGTTTCGGAGTTCGAAGAGATACACCTTAAGAGGGCCGAAACGTTAAGAAATGTAGTCCGAATAACCAAAATTATACAAATTATCAATCCTCATCTAAAATATTCAGAAATATAATACTTTCTATTATACGTGAAGAAACTAACTTCATCAATGTCAAAAATATTGAGTAAATCACTTCCTTCATGAAGAACTGTTATCATCTTCAATGTCTTAAGTAACATTGCACCACAATTCATTTGTATTTCCGTTTGCTTTTCTATGCTAGAAAATGAATTGTTTAAACAGAATAAAGTTGTGCATAAACTTTTGGGTCGTTTGATCTCCCTTTATGTTCTCAGACATTTTCTCAGACATTATTATTCATATGTTTTCGAAAAAACAATATTGTGATAATCAACAAATACAAAATATCGACATTTTCAGATTGTCTTCTTTCAAATAAAGTCCTGATGGTATATGGACACGATTTTGCTATTTGCAAACATTTTTGGGTACGAGTAAATAAGTAAATTACCGGAAAAAGCCGAATCAAAACGAACCAGTGTTAAAATCAAAACAAGGCTGCTTATCAGGATGAAAAACAATAATGAAAGCAAAAGCCTCACCGTATCTTTGTTTTTTTTAATGATAATTTATTTATTTTCTGACGAAGAAAATCAATGAATTAAAAAAAAATATTTGATATAAAAGTAAAAATTAAATTTATTTTTCGATAAATTGTTTTTTTTAAACATATCTAATGCAACAATGATGTTTTTTTTAATGATAATTTATTAATCTTTTGACGAAAAAAATCAATGCATTTAAAAAAATATTTTATATAAAAGTTAAAAGTTAAATTGTTTTATCGATAAATTGTGTCTTTTTAAAAACATATTCAATGCAACAATGATGTTTTTTATGACAATTTATTTATTTTCTGACGAAGAAAAGCAATGGATTTTAAAAATATTTGATATAAAATTTTAAAGTTAATTTTTTTTCGATAAATTGTGTCTTTTTAAAAACATATTTAATGCAACAATTATGTTTTTATGATGATTTATTTATTTTCTGACGAAGAAAAACATATGTTTGATATAAAAGTTAAAAGTAAATTTTTTTTTCGATGATTAAAAAAACAAACATATCTAATGCAACAATGATGATTTTTTATGATAATTTATTTATTTTCTGACGAAGAAAATCAATGAATTTTAAAAAAATATTTGATATAAAAGTTAAAAGTTAATTTTTTTTTCGATAAATTGTGTTTTTTTAAAAAACATATTCAATGCAACAATGATGTTTAGAGATTTTTTGCGTTTTATTTTTGGATACTGGTACAGATTTTGAAACAAAAAACCTGACTAGGTTCGGGTTAGTTTAGGGTTAGTTTAGGATAAGGGTTAAAAACAGTTTGTTTTCTGTCCGGTTCCTTTAGCTGATTACCCAATTTACAGGTAAATTTGTCGTCTGCTTTTCAAGCGTTCTAATTGGCTAAACGCTTCGGCATTTTTCGGCTGTTTAAGTAAACGGCCGAAAGATACCGAACAAAAAGTCGGTTTTATCTGGTTCAAAAGCTGTACCAGTACCAACTTTCGATTCTCACTGTATATACGAAAAAAGGCTTAACCAACGTTGATGAACTTACATTTCGTATAGTAAAAGATATATCGACTTACCTGAACAAGTCTTTTTGTCTTCGAGAAGGTAGAATCCTTTTCTACATGAACACTTGAATGACCCGACGGTGTTGAGGCATTTATACGAACAACCACCATTCTTGTAAGCACATTCGTTCACATCTGAAATTAGGAGAGGTAATAAGAATAAGAATATCATCACAACAGCATTTCTTTTTCTTTGTGGTAGTTCATCTCGTGCCAAGTTTTGTAAAGTTACGCTTGTGATGAAATGAATGTAGAGAATACTATGTCTTTTAAGGGAGCGTTGTAGTTTGCTTGAAGCATTGTGTGTAGTGTATCGATAGGGTTGAGGTTTAGAAGACAATGTGAAAATGCAATGTAAGACGTGTCGTATTTTGGCCAGCTAACGATCGACCAAGGTAGGTTTGATATGGACTTTTTTTTGAAAAGGAGATTATTAAGCTCGACGTATCAGAAAAATCTGGACACCATATAACACACAATTGATTGAACATAAACAAAGTAAGTGGTCAGTAGTTATACATACATATATATATATATATATATATATATATATATATATATATATGTGTGTGTGTGTGTGTGTGTGTGTGTGTGTGTGTGAAAAATGACAAACGGAAAACAAGTTAAAGTGCAAGAGAAAAACAAAAAAAGACATTTTGACCGGTTTCGTTCTGTTGGAGAACGTCTTCAGAGATGAAGATATGGAAATAATTTTATTTTGAAGGCACATACATGGGATGAGGGAAGGATGATCTAATTGGACTATGTGAGAAGACATTAAGTGATGTTGTAATATGACGAGTGGGTGACACATTCTTCTATGTTTCTTATTCTTCTGTTTATATTTTATTTATTTTCTTTCTCTTTTTTTACTTTCACACCTAATGAGCTAGTATGAGCTAAAAAACAGACCTGGATAAAACAAAATGATGCAGATCGTCTTAAGCCATTCTTATATTGACCGTCGACATCTAAACATAGTCGGCACTAATAAGAAAATTGCTTACCTATGCAGGTGCGGTTGTCCGACTTGAGCCCGTAGCCCAAACGACACGAGCAAATGCTGCCGCCTATCTGGTTCTGGCAAATCTGATCGCAGCCGCCATTATCAGCCAGGCATTCATTGATGTCTGTCGGAAGAAGATTCGGTTAAAATAGAAGAACAAATGAGATGTTATGAAATATGGATGCTTTGAAATGATCAAACGAATGATGATGATGATAATAATAATAATAATAATAATAATAATAATAATAATAATAATAATAATAATAATAATAATAAACATGAAGGCTGGTCTACTTCAATATCATTTATTAATACAAACGCCGATATACTTTTATCGGATAAATTATTATGTTTGTGAACTTCAGTTGGTTTTCCAAAATGGCGCCTCAAACAATTCCTAAGAGGCTGGAAAAGGAATACTTGTTAAAATAAATAATAAAAAAAACAGTAAAAGAACAGGATGTTTCGGAATTTTTTATATGAGGATTGATAATTTGGATTATTGGATTATTCGGACTACTGTTCTCATCCTAGATGTTATTCTGACATAAATTATAAATAATATATTATAACAGTTATATATATATATATATATATATATATATATATATATATATATATATATATATATATATATATATATATATATATATATTTTGGTACAGAAAAATTAGTACCACATTCGTACCGTCGGTTTCAAACACGGAAGGACTTAGCCAACCGGCTCTCTTCAGCTTCTGTTGTCATCTGTTTTGGAAATGTGAAGTCACGTGTCACTCTCGTTTGGACGCGTTATTTGCTTAGAGGTTTGTGTATGTTTGTTTAAATTTAAATTTAAATTTAGTGTAAGAAGGGTTTGAAAAAAGGGGTGTGTGTGAAAAGTAACAGTTGAGATTTAAACCGGAGGAGGTTTAAAGAGATATAAAAAGATATAAAAATAAAATAATAATAAAATAAAATAAAATAAAATAAAAATAAAAAGTAAAAAGTAAAAAATAAAAAATAAATAAAAATATTTCTATATAATTCCCGTGAGTCGATATTATAAGATTCGTATATTTGGCCGTTACTGTTTTGGGGTATGATGATGTGTGTTCTAAAGGAATTATAAGACAAGTTCATTTATATATATATATATATATATATATATATATATATATATATATATATATATATATATATATATATATATCCGTCCCGTCACACAAAAGTTTGCAAGTGAAAAACTGCCGGAAGTAGCCATTTCAAATATTGTGCAAATTAGACAATCCCATCGCCTTCAATCTATTACCATAATAATACGTTTTCTTTTTCTTTCTATACCTATATATACGTTTTTCCCCCTTTTTCTGTTTTTTTTTTTAACTTTTTAGTTAACGATCTATATGAATATTAATGCGTGGGTATACTCGTATCAACCTTTTGGCTAAGACCAAAGTGTTGTATCTATTCCGATGGATACTGTACCCCATACTGGTGTTGTCTTGGCCTTCGAGTCTTGATTTACGCCGGTCAATGGGTCTGTCCTGTGCAGTTCTGGGAGGTCCACCTTCCCAGGCTTTGCCTGCCCTCTTTGGGGAGGAGTAAGTTTATTGCTTACTGCCTGAGGCGCCCCTACCGAGAAATGCCGACGGGGCTGCCCAGGCAATTTTTAAACCCCACTTTCTCGACCCGACCTTGGGTCACATCTTACTTGTGGGAGTAAGATAAAAACTGGCCTTGTGCCTAACTCCTGGAGAGAAGTAAATCAATACTCGTATCAACCATTAAAACTATATGAAAAAAAAACCCAAATACACTTTTAGTTGCTTCTAAGCTAATTAACTTTTAACGGTCACTATATTAGTTTGCTTCCAAGAATTTACGTTAATATTAACATTATGTAAGGGATCATCAGTTGCTTACCTGTTTTGGGAATATATATATACGTGGGAGAAACACAACGTGAATTAAAGAAACGATTAAATGAACACAAAAGGGACATAAAAAACAACAACCCTCTTAGTGCACTTTTCTCCCATGCACTAGAACATGGTCATGCGTTCAAATTTGAACAAGCCCAAATCACTAAATATATCCACAACAAATCTCGGCGAAGATTATTAGAAACTGCCCTCATCACCGCCTCCACCACCATCAAGCAACGTAATGGTTTCTTTAACCTATCACCCTTAATAAGCAAGATCATCCTCACAGAACAAAGACTCTTGCCTGGTCATGGTTAAACTTTTTTCATCTCCAACCTCTATAACACTCTCCCATTTACTTTTCCCTTTCTTTTTCTCCTTGAATCTTCATTTTCTCCTTACTTTTTCCTCACACTTTTAATACTGCAGTTCAAATAAACTTTCTCATGTTCCAAATATCTCAAATATTCCATACCCACCCTTTCAATCGCCGCCCTCCTCCCCCCCAATCCCTCACTCATTGCTATCATTTTCCAAATATTTCAAATATTTCACACCCTATCACAACAAATCCTCCCTCTCCCCCACTCAACTATTTTCTCCCATACCCCTTCTTAAATTCCCTCATTTTCTCAAAACGCTCTCTAAGACCATAACTTTCGCCCATCCACCAAAATCACAGCCCCCCCCTTCCTCTCTACCCATCCTCCTTTCCCTGCATACACCCCCCATACACAAACATTCCAACTTACTTTTTCCCCTTCAATCTTGAACCGCAGCCATCTGGTCAAACACCCCCTCCCCCCCTCTTCCTCACCTCCCTCTCTGCCATCCACTTTACCCCTGCTCATCCCCCACCCCTTTCTCTTACCACCAGCCACAGTAGTCCTGGCTCACCCCATCCTTCCATTTTTTCCCCACTCATTCTTTTCTACATTCATTTCTATTTCTCCAACAAATACGGACGTCCACCCAGCAGTTGGCCACTATTTCATTCTATTTTTCCCAATATGTCTACCCTACATGTATCTGTGCTTGCATGACATTTTTTCTCTATTTTATCATCCTGATGAAGTCTTATAAATAAAGACGAAACGTTGATGTACACATAAAAAACATCCATTTTTTTGGTTTTTCTTTTTCACGTCGGATTACTTTCATCCTTCTCTTCCCATATATATATATATATATATATATATATATATATATATATATATATATATATATATATATATATTATGCACCAACTGCTATTTTTTCGACACTCGTGTTTGTGTAGATAATAGCATCTGATCAACGATTAATTTAGTCCACGGGGCTAGGGATTAAGAAATGAAATCACAAAGTGAGAAATTAGATTCGTACACCATTCGATCCCATGCCCCTGAATGAGGGACTACCTGATGCGGATGTCGTTTTTGGCCACTTTACTAACAAACCACATTGTTAAAAAACCCCGATTATGTACAAATAACAAATCCTCCAATTTTCTCGAACCGTACGGCTCATTAATCAACAGGTCAGATGTGACACCCGCATGACATGAATGGCACTGAAGGCAAAGCGGTCACGTCAATCAAGTTGTTAAAGGGTTAGGGTTGATGTCTTGAAGTTGTCGATGGGTTTCTGAGATGCTGTTTACACGTACCCATGTAGAGATATTTTACTGGGGTGTGCAAGAATAGTGTTAAAAACGGTATTTTCCACGTCAGGCTAAAATTAAATTAAGCATAGGAGTAGAAACTTCCATTGGAAGTCAAGTTAAAGTAAGAGAGATGTGTACAGGAAGTTGCGTCATGGACAGGAAGTCTTACACGAGACGTGATGAAGATCATAGCAAATGGTGTTTACTTTCGTGTGTTCGAACGATTTTTTTTTCTTGTAAAAAGCTGTCTTCCTTCGTCCTTCCGATGGGAATATATAAAAGGATAAAACACCAAAAAGCATGGCGCTATTAAACAAAAATGTTGGTGTTTTTGTCTGTTATTTTTTCACATTATTAAAGATACAAGGAGGGCGGAATACGCAGAAACTGTTACATTTCTACTCCGAGAAACGTCACTTTCCACTGAACAACTACTTAGTGTCAACTAGAAAACAGCTGTTTCTGTCGACAAAGAGGACGACAGACAATCCATGGGGATCGAAGTAATCCCTATTCTATGTTAAATTACAAAGCTTGCAGAATTTATAAAAGATATTTAATCTTTGGCAAAGAAGGAAATACACGACTATAAAACTAAGAGGATTATATTATAGTAGATACAGTTTTAGCGTTCGTCCATTTAACCAGTTCTCAGTTATAGCCAGAGACAAGGTACGTTTGTTCTGTTTCTATGACTGTGTATCTACCTGTCTGTCTCTTTTATCTGTCTCTCTGTTGTCTGATTGTCAGTCTCCGCCTGTCTCTATTTCTCTATTGCATCAGACTATCAAGACAGCTAGTGTAGAACCATACCCGTGTCTACGACAGACCACCTTATCCTAAATGCATGTGTGAACCTGTATGCGCGCGTTCACTGCACTGGCCGTGATCGTCCTACATGTTTTGCCGATCAAAAGTTATTGTTCGATTTAGTCAGTGTTGCAACAAAGAATGCTCACCCCCAGTAAAATCATGAGTCAAGTTTATAACAAGTAACAGGTTTATTTGTTGGAGGTTACAAAAGATACTCGCGTTCTTAAGTTGAGTGGCAGACTTGCAAAATGAGATATTTTACCCAGGCGAAATAAAGTATAAGTCCGATCAACACAGTCCTTTAGCTAAGAACTCCAAATGGGAACACCTTGCATAAAGAAACACCCAGTTTCAACCGATTGCCATCTCTCTCAGAAAACCCAACTTCCTGTATGTCAAGAGGGCCACCCCCCTCTTCTTCCATCTCCTGAGGTCTCTTTCCTGACCGGAAATCTTGGATTCCAGTCTTTCTCAGCGGTCACCACCAAAGCACTGGTTACTTGCGATATCCACTGGAGATAACGTCCAGACATGATATTATCATGGAGACAATCTACGAACATTACTTTTGGGTTTCAATATGACTCTGTGTTTTTACGAGGCACTTATTTTATTTCAAAGAGTAATACAATTCAGTGTGGTTCAAAATACAGCCATCCTTTCATCTATCATCTTCACTGTCTGTCATTCACATGCACCACTAATAAATGCAACCTACTGCATTTTTACACATGTGATGTGGTTCTTCTGTTTCTTCTTCTTTTTCTTCGCCGTGTCAGGATTCTAGTGTTGGCATCGCCCGGGCGCAAAGCTATAGTTAGCAGTTTACATACATAATAAAAACAACACATGGATGTTAATATTGTATCCAAGCGACTTGTCAGACATGGGTGCGTGTGGGTGTGTCGTTGGGGTCTCGTCGTTAGTGTCTCTACATCTGAGCTAAATTCTCATTTTTCAACCTCCGAATATCAGCTGAAACTAAATCCGTCGTTAGACTTTTCTCCGTCTCTCCCCAAGATTATTCTTATCCCAACAGCCAGCATCTCCCGAATATATATCTACTGTCAACCGGAAATCATAGACGCCCGTTTTTTTCTCAGCTTGCTTCCACCGGAAACTAAATATGTTCGTGCACTTTCTCATCTTTCCGAATTCTCTATCTGTACCACTGCCTAATTGTCGCTTTGTCTGTAAATTTCAATATATCAGTTGGTTTTATAACTAAGCTCTCCCGGTGGTCCTTATAGTGGGGTAATGGACACTCTATAGCATCACACTAGTATATCTCTCCCTCTCCTTTTCTCTCTTTTTCTCTCTCTTTTTCTTTATATATATATATATATATATATATATATATATATATATATATATATATATATATATATATATATATAATAATAATAATAATAATAATAATAATAATGATAATAATAATGATAATAATAATAATCCAGGTAAAACATCCACAGAGTAGTAATCCAAAGAATTTTAACCGGGTTTATAGATACAAGGAGAGCGGAATACGCAGAAACTGCTACATTTCAACCCCGAGAAACGTTTCAATATCAAATAGAGCTTTTATATATGATTATTTTTATTTACACAGACATGCACAAAATCTGCGACACTGGCATGTCGATGTTATCGATCAACAGCTATTACAAACTGAGATCTCATCAGGCAGAGTTAGAATCCGATCTTAACCCTAGAACATATTTGGAAAGAACCAAATATGTTCTAGGGTTAAGATCGGATTCTAACTCTTCCCGATGAGATTTCAGTTTGTAATAGCTGTTGATCGATAACATCGACATGTCAGTGTCGCAGATTTTGTGCATGTCTGTGTAAATAAAAATAATCATATATATATATATATATATATATATATATATATATATATATATATATATATATATATATATGACAGACTTACCTGAACAAGTCTTTTTGTCTTCGAGAAGGTAGAATCCTTTTCTACAGGTGCACTTGAATGACCCGATTGTGTTGAGACATTTATATGAACAACCACCATTCTTGTACGCGCATTCGTTTACGTCTGAAATTAGGATAAGAAAATGTGATAATCATCTTGAAACAGAATTAACAAGAAAACACTCTCACCCGGAACGTTATCCACGGCAATAATTATTACCATTGAGACAATCGCCAGTAGTAATTTATAAATAATAGATAAAAATAAAGAAAACAATGAATTTTAGTAAAAGTAAAAGTAATAATAATCATAATAATAATAATAATAATAATAATAATAATAATAATAATAATAATAATAATAATAATAATAATAATAACAAGCCGCTCGTGCGTGGTCCCCCTCTGTATGTGACTCGATGTGGCGAGTGTAAAATGCAATAAATTTGGGCAATTTGGGGCATTTTTGACCCCCCTTTGAATCTCTGGGGGCGTGAACCAGAATTTTTCTGTACTCAAGGATGCTCATTTTATATCCAGAACAATTGCCTCTACATTTTGGCCAAGTTTGAGAAAAATTGAATGTATGGATCAAACGTTATGGGAGAAAAGGTTCATTTTTTGCCATTTTGGGGGCTTTTGACCCCCTGGGGGCGCGAACCAGATTTTTTCCAAGGTCAGCGATACTTATTTCCTATTAGGAACACTTACCTCCACATTTTGGCCAAGTTTCAGAGAAATTGAATGGATGGATGAAAAGTTATGGGGCAAAAAATGTAATTTTTTGCCATTTCGGTGCCTTTTGCCCCACTGGGGGGCTAACCAGATTTTTTTTACAAAAATCAGAGAATGTCACTTTCTAACCTGACCAAAGTTACAACGTTATGAATGTTTCAGAGAAATTCAATGGATGGTTGCGGAGAAAAATCCGGACGGACGAACGGACATGCCTCAAAACATAAGTCCCCCGATTTTATAAATCGGGGGACCAATAATAGATAATAAGAATAATAAAAATGAATAAAATGAGAAACTGAGAAAGTGATTAATAAATAAATACAAATGATTATATAAATAAAAGTGAATAATGAAGTAAAATAAAGGAAAACATAAACTAGATTTAAAAGGATAATTTTTAAATTCAAAGTTAAATAAATAAAAAAATATTTAAACGTTACATAATAATTTTTAACAATATATATTTTAATATATGTATATACATATAATTATTTTTATTTATACAAAAATGTACAAAAAGCCGCTACACTGGCATGCCGATATTATCGATCAATAGTTATAAGAAACTAAGATCTCATCAGGCAAAAGTCTGATCTTTCACTAAAATGTTCACATTGGGAAAGTTAAATACACAATAAGTCATGAAAATGAAATGCAGTGGTAGACAAAATGTTTGAAAAAACAAACAAACGGAAGACAGGTTAGAATGCAGGAGAAAAGCAAAAAACAAGAGATTTGACCGGTTTCGTTCGTATTATCGAACGTCTTCAGAAAAAGACGTTCGATAATACGAACGAAACCGGTCAAATCTCTTGTTTTTTGTTTTTATCCTGCATTCTAACCTGTTTTAATTTTGTCTTTTTTCAAACATATATATATATATATATATATATATATATATATATATATATATATATATAGTATAACATTTTTATTTATAAAACATTATTGGTTACATATGTGCATACATGTTTTAGTTGTACTCTTCATAGAGAGTCAACGTCTTCAGACCAAAACGAACAATTGAAATGAGATTGGAAGTCTGTCTTCTTAAGTATATTTTTTCCAGGATGGGATTTGTTTATAATTCAACGTTACAGCTTAGTATAAAATTACGTGTTTTACTCGTTAGTATTTTCAATTGGTTTCTATTTTTTATTTTCTTATTTTTCATCTATTATTATTTGACCTGACTCGCGTTTATGCCCCGATTTATTTTGTATCTCTTATCCTTCACTTTCATCTTTTATTACCGCCCTGAAATCAGTTTTTATCAACTCTAGGAATCTTAGCGGCTAATTTGATTCGGCACATTTACAATTAACACATAAAACCATAACCTGCCTACTACCTACATGCTAAGGTATCAATATTTCACCATGCACATACAAAAATAACGACATATACATATCTATATCTGCATACTCCGATTTCTATATAAAACACATAAACGCGCACATCTGCACACACACACAAGTACACACACATATATACTCTATTAACATACATACATACACACACAAACATATATATCTATATATACCTATATACACCTATCTATCTATCTATCTATCTATCTATCTATCTATCTATCTATCTATCTATCTATCTATCTATCTATCTATCTCCCTCTCTCTCTCTCTCTCTCTCTCTCTCTCTCTCTATATATATATATATATATATATATATATATATATATATATATATATATATATACCAATAAAGACTGGTACAAGAATGAGAACTCTCTTCATAATTATAATACGCACTCACCTGATTCTCGTAAGCGTGAAGATAAACTAGAATGGTCGGCATTAGATAAAAAGAATTGCTTACCTGTGCAGGTACGGTTGTCCTGCCGGAGAACATAACCCAGACGACATGAGCAGATTCTGCCGCCAATTTGGTTCTGACAAATCTGTTCGCAACCACCATTATCAGCCAAGCATTCGTTGACGTCTGCCAGAAGAACATCCGGTTACAAATAATACAAGAACAAATGAGTTAGCATATTATAAAACAACAACAACAACAACAATAATAGTAATAATAATAGTCGTAGTAGTAATAATAATAATAATAATAAAATAATAATAATAATAATAGTAATAATAATAATAAAAATAACAATAATAGTAATAATAACAATAATAATAATAATAATAATAATAATAGTAATAATAATAATAGTAGTAGCAATAATAATAGTAAAAATAATAAAAATAACAATAATAGTAATAATAATAATAATAGTAGTAGTAGTAGTAGTAGTAATAATAATAATAATAATAATAATTCCCAGCACATTAGAGAATGAATATTAAGAAGGAAGAAAAAGTAAGCAACCAGATGGAACTTGTCGGAGAGCTGAAAGGATTATGGAACATGAAGAAAATTATTGTAATGCTAAAAATAGTAGTAGGAGCACTAGAAACAGTTCTGAAAAAAAAACTTGAAAAAAGACTAGGAGAAATTTGAATCAAAGGGAGGATTGACACCATACAACGCACGACACTGATGGAAACAGCCGAAATCTTAAACGAAATCCTCGATGGCGAAAACTAATCCAAATAACCAACGAACGGCAACTAGTTGAAATAGAAATAGAACAATAAACATAGAAATAACACCATACGAATCCAAGGGAACTGAGCGGACAGAAATAAAAGCAATCGGCTATCAGATAAACAATTACATCTGCTTAAAATTAACTTGAAATGATTTATTTCTCACTCTACTACTACTACTACTACTACTACTACTACTACTACTACTACTACTACATATATTCTCTTTTACTGTCCAATTAACCGGTTATTTTATTATTATTTGCTACAAAGGCTGAATTATGTTAGATGCTTTATTTTACAGAAATAAGGGTCTTCCATTTTTAAAATTATGAATGCTTCACGGCCGCCATCTTGAAATACAGATACTTCAACTTTCCAGGCATTTAATTATTCGCATATATGACGTAATTTCAAATAATACTTCAAATGTACAGTTATCAATAATAACAGTGTTCTATTAACTACTTTCTTTTCGTTAATTATTATCAATAATACTTAATGAAACGACACTTTCCATAACATGTGTCTGGGTCTGAGTCTGTGCGCTACCATTTAAACAATGACAAAACGAGACTAGCATTCAATAATATCTTCGTACAAAATATATTTATTTCAAACCTACTGCGAATCAAATACGCAAGTCTAACTGGCAACTTTTTAATTTAAAATAAATATATAGACGGAAATATAGATAACGACATAGACAAAGAGATAGTAAGAGAGGGTGACAGAGATAGAGAGAGAGAGAGAGAGAAAGAGAGAGAGAGCGAAAGAGAGAAAAGAGAGAGAAAAAAGAGAAAATAGAGAGATAAAGGAGAAAGAAAGAGACAGAGAAAAGGAGAGAAAGAAAGAGAGAAATGAAAGAGTGAACAGAGAGAGAGAGAGAGAGAGAAATAGGGAGAGAGAAAGAAAAGAGAAATATATATATATGAGAGAGAGAGAGAGTGAGAGAGAGAGAGAGAGAGTGTGAGACAAGTAGAAAGAGGTGAGAGATTAAAAGATGTTGTTTTTAAGCTTGCCAAGGTGTGTTTTAATACACCTTGGCAAGCTTAAAAAACATCTTTTAATCTTTTTCAATAAAAAAAATTAGACTAGGTTTACATGCTTTACAGAAACAATCGTTTCGCACATGGTTCAATTTCGGTACGGTTGCGAAATTCTAACAACACTTTAAATTGACAAAGAGATAGTAAGAGGGGGCGACAGAGAGAAAGAGAGAAAAGAGAGAGAGAGGAGAGAGAAAGAGAGAGATAGAGAGAGAGAAGAGAGAAAAGAGAGAGATAGAGAGAGAGAGAGAGAGAGAAGAGAGAGAGAGGAGAGAGAAAGAGAGAAAAGAGAGAGATAGAGAGAGAGAGAAGAGAGAAAAGAGAGAGATAGAGAGAGAAAGAGAGAAAAGAGAGAGAGAGAGGAGAGAGAAAGAGAGAAAAGAGAGAGATAGAAAGAGAGAAGAGAGAAAGGGAGAAGAGAGAGAGAGAGAGAGAGAGAGAGAGAGAGGGGAGGATGGTCTAAACCACGTTGTTACGCACACTTTGGCAAGCATAAAAGAACATTGTTTTCGATCAAAGGTTAGTGTCTACATGTTTTACAAAATACAAAAAAAAAAAAACACACACACACACAGTTCAGTTTCGGTTGCGAAATTCTAACGAAACTTTTAATTGACAATTTCTTTTCTCTTCTATACAAAACTTAAACAAGGTATTCTTGGAAGTGTTGAAGCATTTAAAATGTCGACTTATATATTTTATTGTTGTGCCATGTTATTTGCACTATAATAGCGCACTTGCCTATTTAAAACAATTTGCAGCCTGGAAAACTAGAACAATTAGAAACAATTTTTCACTTATATCAAAATCGTCAAAGAGATTAAAAGTTAAATACTAAAATAATTTCACGTTTTTTCGTAACTGAAATAATCGAGTTTTTTAGAAACTGAAATATTCTAGTTTTTTAGAAACTGAAATATTCGAGTTTTTTCGTAACTGAAATAATCGAGTTTTTTAGAAACTGAAATATTCGAGTTTTTTCGTAACTGAAATAATCGAGTTTTTTAGAAACTGAAATAATCGAGTTTTTTAGAAACTGAAATATTCGAGTTTTTTCGTAACTGAAATAATCGAGTTTTTTCGTAACTGAAATAATCTAGTTTTTTAGAAACTGAAATAATCGAGTTTTTTAGAAACTGAAATAATCGAGTTTTTTAGAAACTGAAATAATCGAGTTTTTTAGAAACTGAAATATTCGAGTTTTTTCGTAACTGAAATAATCGAGTTTTTTAGAAACTGAAATAATCGAGTTTTTTCGAAAGTGAACTAATCGAGTTTTTTAGAAACTGAAATAATCGAGTTTTTTAGAAATTGAAATAATCGAGTTTTTTAGAAACTGAAATATTCGAGTTTTTTCGTAACTGAAATAATCGAGTTTTTTAGAAACTGAAATATTCGAGTTTTTTCGTAACTGAAATAATCGAGTTTTTTAGAAACTGAAATAATCGAGTTTTTTAGAAACTGAAATATTCGAGTTTTTTCGTAACTGAAATAATCGAGTTTTTTAGCAACTGAAATATTCGAGTTTTTTTAAAACTGAAATATTCGAGTTTTTTCGAAAGTGAAATATTCGATTTCTTTTTAAACTGAAATATTCGATTATTTTTTAAAACTGAAATATTCCAGTTTTTTCGAAAGTGAAATATTCCAGTTTTTTCATAACTGAAATATTCGAGTTTTTTTTAAACTGAAATATTCGAGTTTTTTTGTAACCAAAAATATCCAGACGATTTTTTAAAAAGACATATTTTCTAAGAAGGTTTTTAATCTCCAAATGATAAACAAAGCTTTATAATCAGTTTTGTGTTAGAAGATAACCCATAACTAAAAACATATCTTACTATTTTTTATATAATACAAATAAAGAACTCATTCCCCTCTTCTTTTTCTGTGGTGGTTCTACTACATTGTATTACAACTTTACGGTCGCTTACACACACACACACACGCATATATATATACATATATATATATATATATATATATATATATATATATATATATATATATATATATATATATATATATATATTACTGATGGGTCACCGCTAGGGATCACTCGTATCGATTGGACACTGATCACCGTCACGAGAGGATTAGAAACAGAGGGTAGAATTGACAGAAGATTGCTTAAGAGGATTGATTTTCCAAGTCGACGGTTCGACAAGTATTTGTTTACACTAGACTTGAAGACGACCATGCTGTAGTCGGTTGGTAAGCAGACTCGTCGTATCTTGTTTCACAGATAGGATGGGTTCTACAGATAGGAAAGAAACTTTGTTCATGGGAGTTCCGTTTAGTTTTTGGTACAAAGAAAGAAAATGGAAAGTTCTTTGCTGTGATTGTAGTTAGACAAGGGGGGGGGGCAAGGATTTGAGATCATTCGAGCACCTAGCATAACGATACAGTAGAGAGAGGTTAACAATATTTATTCAATGTGAAAGAGGCCAGAGGGGCGATAAAAGATCGTGACCCACTAGATTGCGAAGTCGATTTTGTACTCTGTCAAGGCAAAAAAGAATGCCCCGAGCGACACCTTCCACGATATGACAACAGTACCTCCCCATATTAAGACGAATCTGGCTCTTATACAGGAAGACGATTGCATCAGGAGTCAGCTACTTTCTGGAGCGATAGAATGATCCAACCCTTTTTCTAGCCACCTTAGCAACAGATTTGATGTGAGTTTTCCATTTCAGGTCTGAGGTAAAAGTCAGTCATATAAGCTTACTAAAGAAGGGACTTCCGAGGGGAGAGAGCTATTCATTTCCACTGGGGAGAAGTGAGGATCCGAGCATTGGTGGTGAAAAGAGAGAAGCTTGGTTTTAGAGGCGTTAAAAGTAACAAGCCACTCCCCCCTCCCCATTGCAACACGTGCTGCAAGTCGGAGGAGAGTGAGTCAGAAAGATCTTGGTCATCAATGCTCTATAATGAATATTAGGAAGAGGTTTGGGACCAGAATGCATCCTTGAACCACGTCGGCATTGATGCTGTGCACTTCGGACGTTTGTCCATTAATAAATACTTTTAAAGACCTATCAGAGAAAAACATTTGATTGTTGAGAAGATATTTCCAGAGCTGACAAGTTTGTGAAGCTGACAAGTTTGTGTCAAGCCGTATCGAAGGCCTTTGATATATCAAGAGCTATCGCCTAAGAAACGAAGCCCCCATCGACAGATTCAATGATCCTGTGTGATATCAGTCAGCACGTCAACTGTAGATCTTGCAGGACGAAATCCATATTTCTTGATATCTCTATAGTGAAGGGGTGGGATTCAGCAGCTAGTTGGGTGGATCGGGGGGGTATTTTCGTTTAGGAGGTAAGAAGACACCTTTTTCCTCATTGCACAAGTCAGAAGACAGAGAGTCAGAAAGATCTTGCTCATCAATGCTCTTTGAAGTGCTGCCATAAATAGTTGTGTCGTCTGCATCGATGTCAACGAATGATCCCAGAATATGATTTGGAAGAACATTTATAGAGATTAGAAAGCTGGTTGGGTCCAGAATAGATCTTTGAGGCACGCCGGCATTGATGCCGTGTGCTTCGGACTTTTCCCCCATCAATAACTACTTTTATAGACCTATATTTGATGGTTGAGAGAACATTTCCAAATATTCCATAGCTAATAATTTTGTGAAGCAAACCGTTGTTATATTTGTATATTTACAAAGTACATTAGTTATGATGTTTTTATTTTCGTACTTAAAAATACAACGCGGTCTTTTGTTCTTCTTTCAGTTTCATGCGCTAAAACATAAAAGCACGTTACATAAGTACTTGCACATTTATCAGACTAGCCGACCCGACCCGGCATTGCCAGGAGTGTAAAGGGTTTTGGAAAGAAATGTTACGTTAAACAAATGAAAAACGAACAGATTAGATAACAAAAAAATGAACTCAAAGTAATTTTCGTGACTTAAACAGGAATTGACAAAAATTAATTTAATTTCCCTTAGCCCCCTCCAAAAAAATATTACACTCCCGGCCAACGGCTAGTATATATATATATATATATATATATATATATATATATATATATATATATATATATATATATATATATATATATATATATATATATATATATATATATATAATACAGTAAAGTTAATTTCCTCTATTTTATTAACTATTATTGTTGGTACCAAAAACCAACATACACTAATCAGTTCCGCCACTTACTTAGACCAATTCCTGGTACGTGTTTCCAGAAAATATGGGTTAATTTTATTCAGTTTTATACGCGAAACATAAAAGCACAACACATGAGCAGTTTTACATTTATCAAACAAGCTGACCAGATTCGTCATTGCCAGGGAGTGTAATGGGTTTTATGGCAGCAGAATGAAAATGTTGCGTTAAACAGGTAAACAAAAAATGTTACAGAGTAGATGAGAAACTTTGTATTAAAATTAATTTTTCGTGACTAAAATAAGAATTGGTAAAAATGATTAAATTTTCCTTGCCCCCCCCCTTTCCAAAAAACACACACATCATACTCTGAGGAAACGCCGGGTAGTGCGGGGTAGTAATTAATAAAAAATAATAAAAACAATCAACAGACAAACTCATAAAAGCTAGAAAACCAGACAAGTTGGGAAAACCTGCCAAATAGTGGATTTCACAGCCTTATCAGATCGCAGAGGGAACCTGAAGGAAGCAGAGAAACAAGGAACTTTCTAGAGAGCAAAAGGAACTACAGTAATACCAATAGTTGTAGGAGTACTAGGAATAGTTTCGAAAACCTTGAGCAAAAAAGAGTCTCTAACCTTATAGGTCCCGCATCATCTACTAAGCTTCAGCCCCTGTCGCATCGCCGCAATGTTGCATACCTGTGATTTTTTTAAAAAAATACTTAAACGGGGTGTGCTCCAACGAACTTACACACTTGTACCCTTTCAACGTAAATACCCACGACAAACCCAACTAACAGCAAAATCTCAACCCTTCACTGTAAAGATCCCCCCAGATGCAGGAAAACTTTCTACTCAAATGGCTTCTGTCATCAAACCGTTTGCTTTTGGAATTCCCTCCCTGGTTCCTGTTTCGCCGAAAGTATAAGCATACAGAAATTTAAATGTAATGTGCACAAGACACTTTACTGCACAACTCCCCACTTAGGATGCCCCTTTAAATCTGGCCCTAAACCGCAGTAGTCACTTACGTCTCAGGTGCAAAATCCTTGTTTGGAGTGAAAAAAAAAAAACTAGAAGAAATTGGAATGAAAGGGAAGATTTAAACTATAAAAACAACGGCACTGTTGAAAATATCCTTGAGTTTGAAAACAAACCCACATTGTAACAAGATTAGATGTGCGGATGTAAAAAGTAACGTTTAAAACGGAATTTTTCACATAAGGATAGAGTAAGGAGAAATCGGAAAATTCCATTAGAGGTTAACGAGTTGAGTTAGGACTTCGTGTTCAGGATATGACGTTATTAACGAAGTCTGCAGTAAAATAGCAAAATCTCACCTTGTGGCAGGCTATTGTTTTTTTGTGAGTGTGTGTGTGGGGGTGGGGGCGGTGTGACATTTATTTCATACGTTGACTCTACTATAAGGTATTTCCGCAAATATGAGAATATTCATTTGAAGTGTGGGCGACCGCAAACGTAAGAAAATTAACTTATTGCTAGGGCGACTTTATTTGTAACAAAAGAAGAGAGCGAATGAATTAGGGTAGAAGAGAGGCCCTGGCACCGAAAACAAAATGATGAAAAATTTTACTCTCTCTCTTCCTTTCTCTCTCTCTCTCTCTCTTCCGTTCTCTCTTTCTCTTTTCCTCACTCACTAGTTCTCTATCTCTCTGCCTTTCTCTCCCCCCTTTCGCTCTCTCTCCATTTCTCTTTCTCGATGATTCTCTTTCTTCATTTCTCTCTCTTCATTTCTCTCTCTTCATTTCTCTCTCTCTCTTCCTCGCCCACTGACTAATTCTCTCTCTCCCTTTCTCTCTCTTTCTTTCTCTCCCTTTCTTCCTATCTCTTCCTCACTTACTCATTAATTCTCTCTCTCCTTTTCTCGCTCTACCTGTTTCTCTCTTCCTCACTCACTCACTAATTCCGCTTTTCTCTCTCTCTCTTTCTCTCCCTCCCTTTCTTTCTCTCTCTTCCTCGCGTACTAAACTATTTTTCTCTCTCTCTTTTTCTCTCTTCCTCACTCACTCATTCACTCACTCACTAATTCTATCTCTCTCTCTCACTCTTTTACATCCACTCCTGTAACAGACTTACCTGAACAAGTCTTTTTGTCTTCGAGCAGGTAGTATCCTTCTTTACAGGTGCACTTAAATGCCCCGATGGTATTGTAACATTTATACGAACAACCGCCATTCTTGTAAGCGCATTCGTTTACGTCTGAAATTATAGGAAACATGGGTATCATCTTGGCACAAAAGCAACAACAACAACAATATATATATATATATATATATATATATATATATATATATATATATATATATATATAAGAATATTTAAATAAAACAGAAGAACAAACAAAGCACATTAAAAAGAAAAGAAAACCCGAATACTGGAAATTACCCGAAGTACGTTCTTAAAGATCTAGAACATAAAAAAAACGTAAATTTGTATTCGATTTCTTTTTTTTGACCGGCTACATTCTTAATTTTTTTTTATTTTATCATAGTTCACCTCAAACAAGGCAGGCCGCCACTGTAGACCTAAGGGGCTACTGAGAATTAGGGTGTAAGTTTCGGGGGCCATCCTAAGTTGGGAGCTATGCAGCGCGATGTCTGTTTACATTAGTTTGACATTTCTGCATGTCGGTACAGTCGGGAAAACAGGGAACAGGGAGGGAGTTTCAGAGGCCGGCAACACGAGGAAAGAAGCTATTGGAGTAGAAGGCTCTTCGGCATCTGTGTATCTACACAGTAAATGGATGGGACAGCTGATTTTCGGCTTGCAACCTTGCGGTGTTGGGACAGGAGTGACTCTTTTTTGGACCTTGTCTAAGGTAGAGAGACTAGTTGATGATGCACCATCCACGATGTGGCAACAATACTCCATGCATGTGCGAATGATGGCTTTGTAGAGATATAGGATAATGTCAGGTGTGAGAAGTTTATTAGCACGGTAGAAAGAACCCAACTTCTTTGCAGCAGCCTTGGGAATGCCTTCAATGTATTTGTTCGAATTCATGTTACCTGTGAATGTTAGGCCGAGGAGTTTGAACGTTGGAATTTCAGGTAAGGTGTTATTTGCCATGGCACTCAGTGGTTGGAGAGATTTAGTGTAATTATTGAAGGAAAGGAGCTTTGTCTTTGCAGCATTAAATGCTACCATCCATTCAGAATCCCCTCCCACTACAGACTGGATGTCACTTTCTAAAGATTCAGCTATTGCCTCGGATATGTGCGTGTCCGTTTTACCCACATGATGAGAGTAGAGCGTGGTGTCGTCAGAAAATATACCCATCTCAGACACAAGGTCATCAGGGAGGTCGTTTATGAAAATCAGGAACAGTAGAGGTCCAAGGATGGATCCCTGGGGTACACCAGCATTTATGTCATGTTGCTTGGATGAAGAGCCATCGAGGACAACCGGGATCTTTCTTTTGGTTAGGAAGACATTTATGCCAGTCTTTGGATATATCAAGCGCTACCGCTTTAGCTTCACCCGCCTTGTCCAGTGTATGGTATATGCGTTCAGAGATAACCGTTAGGATATCCGCAGTAGATCGTGTTTGCCTAAATCCATACTGACGGTCAGAAAAAAAGTTTAGCATTAACTATGTGCCGGACTATTGCTAGATTGATTAAAGATTCAAAGATTTTAGCAAAGATCGGAAGTAGACTGATTGGGCGGTAATTTAGAGGATCAGTTCTATCTCCAGAATTCTTGAAGACTGGTACCACAGAGGCAATTTTCCAGCTATCAGGGAAACAAGATTCAACAAGGAATTTGTTGTAGAGTTTGGAGAGAACAGAGGCAATTTAGCAGAGCATTTCGTTATTAGTGTTACTGGTATAAGATCAAGTCCACACGATTTGGAGGTGTCAAGGTTTTTTATGATGTCCTTGATGGCCAGGTTTTCAAGTGTGGCTTCGGCCCGCAATAGGAAATTAGGGAGGATGTGGTTTGCAGAGTCCATAGTAAATTTAAGGCGAAACGGTGGTCATTGTGGTTTAATGTCCATTGTTCACCACACTGTTGTAGACGTTCCAGAAATGGCGAGTACCTAGTTTTTGTGACTGAAAGCGTTTTTTCGGTTATCTCTGTATACCTTCTTTTAGCTTCATCTATCACTACTTTATAATTATTTCTTGATTCTATAAATTTCTATCTATTCGCAGTTTACTTATGGCGGCCGAATTGTCGGAATGATTGCTGCTTCAGTGCAATGCCGAGGTTAAATATTGAGGAAAGTGGAGTTTGCTGAAGAATTTTCGCATGAGGACATGTGCTTCAATGCCTACTTTGACCTATTCAGTTAACTCATTTGCACACTGTTGTTGGCATTGGTTTCCCCGATTCTTTCTAGAAAAGATACAGTTGAAGTGGTTCTACAGAACTGACTGGATTCGAACTCGGCACAGCCAGGGCGTTAGTCAGCGTCGTTATCTATTGCACCACGGCCACAAATTGAAAAGTAAACCTTTATCAATAGGTTATTCTAAAAAAACAGTTGGTTAAACTCCATTACAAACAATTACTTCAATTTATTCGCAAAGGAAAATAAAAATATCTTAAAGGACTTCTTGAAAGTGAAAAAACAATGCACAACTAACCTTCAAACAGATCAAATCACAACACCGTATCATCGCTTGCATTCAATCAATCAATCAATCAATCAATCAATTAATCAATCAATCAATCAATCATTTAATCAATTTTATTGACAAGAGTAGCAAAGTGCAACAAGCGAAGTAAAAAGACAGTCAAAAGATATTGCATCAATATACCGTGTGAATGTTTGTCCAAAGCGATTTCAAACCTGGATATGGTAGGCATCATAACAGCCTCCTCTCGCAAGCTCTTCAATGAAACAGAAACACGGACATAGAATGCTGCCTTTCTTCTGTTGAGACAAAAGCGACGATTGTACATTGTGCATCTTCTGCGGACGATTGTACATCTTCTGCGGACGATTGTACATCTTCTGCGGACGATTGTACATCTTCTGCGGGTGACGCGAAGACCGCAACTAGGTGTTATGGTGAAAAACTCCTCTAAAGGTAGATTTACATCCTGTTGATGATGCTGTATGTCAGAATTAGGTCTCCTCGCATCTTTCGCTTATCAAGTGAGGCCATATTTAGTCTTTGCAGCCGTTCTTTGTAGTTAAACGTGGAAAATCCCGTCACCATCGTAATTTCCAACTGTTGAATACGATCCAGGTGTAGGATATCTTTTTGAAGATAGGGATTTGTTGCTTGGATGGCATACCCAAGAATTGGCCGCGCCATGGTTATGTATAAGGGCGGAAACCGTATGCTGTTAGGCTTAGTAAGGATCTCCGGATCAGGTAGATAACCTGCCTGGCTTTTCTCGCGATCTCGATACAGTGACATATTGGTTTAAAGGAAGTTTCGCTACCCTAGGAAGTAGGTGAGCAAGTCCTAGAGGTTCGACAGAAATCCTCTGTTGTTGTTTTTTTTCAAACTGTGTGTACTCAATTGCTAAGATGAATTTTTCTGTTTTCAGTCGAGAGTATGTCGAACAAACAACAAACGGTTAGAGGATTACGAGCTCTACGGGTTCACGTGTTTGAAAGAACGTGATGACACTTCCCCGTTGCCACCGATCCTACCACGCTGAGGAAGGCATAGACTTTAGGGGTGCTGATGCTCTTGATGGAGTTGCTGAACTAGACAATGCAAAATATGTAGTGAAGGCGTTAGGTTAGCGCTAACCTAACGCCTTCACTACATATTTTGCATTGTCTAGTTCAGTAACTCCATCAAGAGCATCAGCACCCCTAAAGTCTATGCCTTCCTCAGCGTGGTAGGATCGGTGGCAACGGGGAAGTGTTAGAGCTATCCGGTTAATAGAGCTCTGGTGAAAATCCAGGAGTCAACATCAGGATCAGTCGCCCTCTGTTTGTTTTTGCCTCTGTGTATGGCAAGCAAGGACTTGTTAGGTGCGGAACCGCAAATCCAGCGCACGTGTAACCATTCTGGGACAAACCTTCTCCGACTTCGTATGCAGCCGTTAGGCCTAACTGCCGTCGATGTCGGGGGCTAAAACCTGCAATCCTTCAGGTCTAATGAATAGCTACGCACAGCGAGGACTACATGCAGATCAGACAATCATGAGGCACGATCTTTGTGGGCTCTGTGTAGAAATTCGATTTCACCACCATCATCATCATCATCATCATCATCATCATCATCATCATCATCATCATCATCATCATCAGCAGCAGCAGCAGCAGCAGCAGCAACAAACACACGGGAGCACTTTACATAATGTGTTTTTCGAAAGGTACAAAGATGCAACACTATGGATTGAAAGAGCTCGATTTGATGCAGAATAGGGATTTGAAAATGCTGTTCACCCGAGACAGTCGCAAGAAGCCACAATACTATGCATTCACATAGATTTGGAGTGACGAGAAATACATTTTTACTTTCTATAACGATCCGATAACTTTGTAATACCATATGGATATGTAGACCTTTTGCCAACGAAAACTTATGAAACAAATAGATTGGGTATGTCGCATACTATGATCGTATCAGCAATTTTATATGGACTCCACGTGGTGAACCGCGTCGTCAATTTTAGTCAGACTAGTCGTAACTAATAAATGACTTAGGGGTGAATTGGGCTGAATATGCACTTACAAAGTCCATTTATTTAACCATTTAATCACTTCGAGAGGTTAGTTTCTGATATTATATGTATATTTTTTATGGAAATCGCTCCAGACAAGGCATGAAGCCATTTGATGTAAGGAGCTAACAAGAACAAATACGATTATCGTAAAGACAGGAGATGCCTATTGGCCTTAGTCTTGAAAATACCAAGATTATAGGTAGAAGAAAACAGTCAGCAGGAAGAGAGTTTCATAAGCCTGCGGTTCTTAGAAAGAAGCTACTGGAATAAGAAGTTGTACTACAATGAGGTGTCAAAACAGCGAATTGATGGAGACCACTAGACCAACGAGTCAAACGAGCTGGAACAGAAGAAGCAGAGAATAGATCACACAATTCTGAAGAACACATGCCATAATAGTATTTCTAGAAAATACTGAGACGAGCAACATCACGTCTGTGAGAGAGAGAACGAGTGCAGATAAGAAGAAAGAAGAGAGGGAGAGGGAGAGAGAGGGAGAGAGAGAGGGAGAGAGAGGGAGAGGGAGAGTGAGAGAGAGAGAGAGATAGAGATATAGATAGAGCAGAGAAGAAAAAAGGGTGGGCCCCAATCAAATTACAGATACGTTTCTGCACCTTATCAAGAACCCTCAAATGGGGCAGAGATTCACCAGCCCAAATATGACAACAGTACTCTATACATGGTCTGATTGTAGATTTGTAGAGAGGTGTGAGAAAGTGTTTGGAGCAATAGAGAGAACCGACTTTACGAGAAGCAGAAAGGGCAATGCATCTAATGTATGAACCCCAAGAAAGTTATCGCGTGTGTATATGCCATGACGGCGGACGACCAAAATGCTGCTCACTGAGATTTCTCAGGTCACTTCATCAATCCCAACCATCCCCCACCCTGACACATGACCGTCTCAGCAAATCAAAACGTGGCAAGCTTAAATACGTGACGTCAAAGAAAATTTAGATACGTGACGCTGGAAAATTTTAAATACGTGGCGTAAGAAAGTGTAAATACATGATATAACCTTTTAATAAGATTAGTAAACTCGTTTAAATGGTTAGACGACATGTAAGGTTCTTGCTAAATGGGGGACGCTTTCACCCCTATTAATATGGTATAGTCAGAAGCAACTCGTAGCTGAGAAAAAAGGGATTAGGTAAAATTGTTAAAATATAGTTTAACATAAAGTCGATGTCGTTACTTTCTTCATGTTTTAAATACTGCAACTGAGATGGGGGGGGGGAATTGTCTGCTCTTCATCCGACCGAATCGGACTGGTGACGTCAGAGCCGGAATAGGGTGACGTGACTTCCGCTTCCGTCTCGCTTTTCTCCCTCCTATTGGATTTCAGCGAAGACGAACGTATTTAATGACGGCCACTGTTTAGATCGTTTGGGCACGTCTCCCTTCCTGGGATACTTCAAACAACCATAGCTCACTCTTTTCGTCTCCCGAAGAGCTATAATAAGCGATGTAAATCGTAAAAACAGCTGTCATTATTTCTTTAGAGCCACCCCTTTTCCGATTCACAGCACGTAAATACTAATCCAAGATGGAGGACAAGAAGAATCAAATGACGACCAGGCCATCATTATCAGACGGGAGTCAAGTCACAGCGTAGTGTCAATTTGTATTTTCCATCCTTCAACCATAAAACATCGAAACGAGTATTATTTTAGTTAATATATAAGTGGGTACCAAAAGTAAGTAGAAAAGATTTATATAGAATTATCAAAAAGAATAGATACAAAATATATATATATATATATTTACCGACGCATGATTTTCCGTTATCCAAAAGGCTGTACCCTGAGCGACAGGAGCAGTAATAACGACCGTCTGTGTTGGTACAAATATGGCCGCAGCCACCGTTTCTGTCTTCACATTCATTTTGGTCTGCAAAACATTTTTGGAAAAGGGTAGCATAAGAGACTTGATGTTACAAAGTAAAGGGTTTTTTTGTCTGCAAACATTTTTTGATAATGTTAAACATAAGAGACTTGATGTTACAAATTAAAGTTTTTTTTTTGTCTGCAAAACATTTTTGGATAAAGGTAAACATAAGAGACGTGATGTTACAAATTAAAGGTTTTTTTTGTCTGCAAAACATTTTTGGATAAGGGTAAACATAAGAGACGTGATGTTACAAAGTAAAGTTTTTTTTGTCTGCAAAACATTTTTGAATAAGGGTAAACATAAGAGACTTGATGTTACAAAGTAAAGGGTTTTTTTGTCTGCAAAACATTTTTGGATAAAGGTAAACAGAAGAGACTTGATGTTACAAATTAAAGGTTTTTATTTGTCTGCAAAACATTTTTGGATAAGGGTAAACATAAGAGACTTGATGTTACAAATTAAAGGATTTTTTTGGCTTCCAAAACATTTTTGGATAAGAGTAAACATAAGAGACTTGATGTTACAAATTAAAGTTTTTTTTTGTCTGCAAAACATTTTTGGATAAGGGTAAACATAAGAGACTTGATGTTACAAATTAAAGTTTTTTGTCTGCAAAACATTTTTGGATAAGGGTAAACATAAGAGACTTGATGTTACAAATTAAAGGTTTTTTTGTCTGCAAAACATTTTTGGATAAGGGTAAACATAAGAGACTTGATGTTACAAATTAAAGGTTTTTTTTGTCTGCAAAACATTTTTGGATAAGGGTAAACATAAGAGACTTGATGTTACAAATTAAAGTTTTTTGTCTGCAAAACATTTTTGGATAAGGGTAAACATAAGAGACTTGATGTTACAAATTAAAGGTTTTTTTGTCTGCAAAACATTTTTGGATAAGGGTAAACATAAGAGACTTGATGTTACAAATTAAAGTTTTTTTTTTGTCTGCAAAACATTTTTGGAAAAGGGTAAACATAAGAGACTTGATGTTACAAATTAAAGGTTTTTTCTCTGCAAAACATTTTTGGATAAGGGTAAACATAAGAGACTTGATGTTACAAATTAAAGTTTTTTTTTTGTCTGCAAAACATTTTTGGATAAGGGTAAACATAAGAGACTTGATGTTACAAATTAAAGGTTTTGTTTGTCTGCAAAACATTTTTGGATAAGGGTAAACATAAGAGACTTGATGTTACAAATTAAAGGTTTTTTTGTCTGCAAAACATTTTTGGATAAGGGTAAACATAAGAGACTTGATGTTACAAATTAAAGTTTTTTTTTGTCTGCAAAACATTTTTGGATAAGGGTAAACATAAGAGACTTGATGTTACAAATTAAAGATTTTTTTTTGTCTGCAAAACATTTTTGGATAAGGGTAAACATAAGAGACTTGATGTTACAAATTAAAGGTTTTTTCTCTGCAAAACATTTTTGGATAAGGGTAAACATAAGAGACTTGATGTTACAAATTAAAGTTTTTTGTCTGCAAAACATTTTTGGATAAGGGTAAACATAAGAGACTTGATGTTACAAATTAAAGGTTTTTTTGTCTGCAAAACATTTTTGGATAAGGGTAAACATAAGAGACTTGATGTTACAAATTAAAGGTTTTTTTGTCTGCAAAACATTTTTGGATAAGGGTAAACATAAGAGACTTGATGTTACAAATTAAAGGTTTTTTTGTCTGCAAAACATTTTTGGATAAGGGTAAACATAAGAGACTTGATGTTTCAAATTAAAGGTTTTTTTGTCTGCAAAACATTTTTGGATAAGGGTAAACATAAGAGACTTGATGTTACAAATTAAAGTTTTTTGTCTGCAAAACATTTTTGGATAAGGGTAAACATAAGAGACTTGATGTTACAAATTAAAGGTTTTTTTTGTCTGCAAAACATTTTTGGAAAAGGGTAAACATAAGAGACTTGATGTTGCAAATTAAAGGTTTTTTTGTCTGCAAAACATTTTTGGATAAGGGTAAACATAAGAGACTTGATGTTACAAATTAAAGTTTTTTTTGTCTGCAAAACATTTTTGGATAAGGGTAAACATAAGAGACTTGATGTTGCAAATTAAAGGTTTTTTTGTCTGCAAAACATTTTTGGATAAGGGTAAACATAAGAGACTTGATGTTACAAATTAAAGGTTTTTTTTGTCTGCAAAACATTTTTGGATAAGGGTAAACATAAGAGACTTGATGTTACAAATTAAAGGTTTTTTAGTCTGCAAAACATTTTTGGATAAGGGTAAACATAAGAGACTTGATGTTGCAAATTAAAGGTTTTTTTGTCTGCAAAACATTTTTGGATAAGGGTAAACATAAGAGACTTGATGTTACAAATTAAAGGTTTTTTTGTCTGCAAAACATTTTTGGATAAGGGTAAACATAAGAGACTTGATGTTACAAATTAAAGGTTTTTTTGTCTGCAAAACATTTTTGGATAAGGGTAAACATAAGAGACTTGATGTTACAAATTAAAGGTTTTTTTGTCTGCAAAACATTTTTGGATAAGGGTAAACATAAGAGACTTGATGTTACAAATTAAAGTTTTTTTAGTCTGCAAAACATTTTTGGATAAGGGTAAACATAAGAGACTTGATGTTACAAATTAAAGGTTTTTTTGTCTGCAAAACATTTTTTGATTAGGGTAAACATAAGAGACTTGATGTTACAAATTAAAGTTTTTTGTCTGCAAAACATTTTTGGATAAGGGTAAACATAAGAGACTTGATGTTACAAATTAAAGGTTTTTTTGTCTGCAAAACATTTTTGGATAAGGGTAAACATAAGAGACTTGATGTTACAAATTAAAGGTTTTTTTGTCTGCAAAACATTTTTGGATAAGGGTAAACATAAGAGACTTGATGTTACAAATTAAAGTTTTTTGTCTGCAAAACATTTTTGGATAAGGGTAAACATAAGAGACTTGATGTTACAAATTAAAGGTTTTTTTGTCTGCAAAACATTTTTGGATAAGGGTAAACATAAGAGACTTGATGTTACAAATTAAAGGTTTTTTTGTCTGCAAAACATTTTTGGATAAGGGTAAACATAAGAGACTTGATGTTACAAATTAAAGTTTTTTTAGTCTGCAAAACATTTTTGGATAAGGGTAAACATAAGAGACTTGATGTTACAAATTAAAGTTTTTTTAGTCTGCAAAACATTTTTGGATAAGGGTAAACATAAGAGACTTGATGTTACAAATTAAAGTTTTTTTGTCTGCAAAACATTTTTGGATAAGGGTAAACATAAGAGACTTGATGTTGCAAATTAAAGGTTGTTTTTGTCTGCAAAACATTTTTTGATTAGGGTAAACATAAGAGACTTGATGTTACAAATTAAAGTTTTTTGTCTGCAAAACATTTTTGGATAAGGGTAAACATAAGAGACTTGATGTTGCAAATTAAAGTTTTTTTAGTCTGCAAAACATTTTTGGATAAGGGTAAACATAAGAGACTTGATGTTACAAATTAAAGTTTTTTGTCTGCAAAACATTTTTGGATAAGGGTAAACATAAGAGACTTGATGTTGCAAATTAAAGTTTTTTTAGTCTGCAAAACATTTTTGGATAAGGGTAAACATAAGAGACTTGATGTTACAAATTAAAGTTTTTTGTCTGCAAAACATTTTTGGATAAGGGTAAACATAAGAGACTTGATGTTACAAATTAAAGTTTTTTGTCTGCAAAACATTTTTGGATAAGGGTAAACATAAGAGACTTGATGTTACAAATTAAAGTTTTTTTAGTCTGCAAAACATTTTTGGATAAGAGTAAACATAAGAGACTTGATGTTACAAATTAAAGTTTTTTTAGTCTGCAAAACATTTTTGGATAAGGGTAAACATAAGAGACTTGATGTTACAAATTAAAGTTTTTTTGTCTGCAAAACATTTTTGGATAAGGGTAAACATAAGAGACTTGATGTTACAAATTAAAGGTTTTTTAGTCTGCAAAACATTTTTGGATAAGGGTAAACATAAGAGACTTGATGTTGCAAATTAAAGGTTGTTTTTGTCTGCAAAACATTTTTTGATTAGGGTAAACATAAGAGACTTGATGTTACAAATTAAAGTTTTTTGTCTGCAAAACATTTTTGGATAAGGGTAAACATAAGAGACTTGATGTTACAAATTAAAGGTTGTTTTTGTCTGCAAAACATTTTTGGATAAGGGTAAACATAAGAGACTTGATGTTGCAAATTAAAGGTTTTTTTGTCTGCAAAACATTTTTGGATAAGGGTAAACATAAGAGACTTGATGTTGCAAATTAAAGGTTTTTTTGTCTGCAAAACATTTTTGGATAAGAGTAAACATAAGAGACTTGATGTTACAAATTAAAGTTTTTTGTCTGCAAAACATTTTTGGATAAGGGTAAACATAAGAGACTTGATGTTACAAATTAAAGGTTTTTTTGTCTGCAAAACATTTTTGGATAAGGGTAAACATAAGAGACTTGATGTTACAAATTAAAGGTTTTTTTGTCTGCAAAACATTTTTGGATAAGGGTAAACATAAGAGACTTAATGTTACAAATTAAAGTTTTTTTAGTCTGCAAAACATTTTTGGATAAGGGTAAACATAAGAGACTTGATGTTACAAATTAAAGTTTTTTTAGTCTGCAAAACATTTTTGGATAAGGGTAAACATAAGAGACTTGATGTTACAAATTAAAGGTTTTTTTGTCTGCAAAACATTTTTTGATTAGGGTAAACATAAGAGACTTGATGTTACAAATTAAAGTTTTTTGTCTGCAAAACATTTTTGGATAAGGGTAAACATAAGAGACTTGATGTTACAAATTAAAGGTTTTTTTGTCTGCAAAACATTTTTGGATAAGGGTAAACATAAGAGACTTGATGTTACAAATTAAAGGTTTTTTTGTCTGCAAAACATTTTTGGATAAGGGTAAACATAAGAGACTTGATGTTACAAATTAAAGTTTTTTTGTCTGCAAAACATTTTTGGATAAGGGTAAACATAAGAGACTTGATGTTGCAAATTAAAGGTTGTTTTTGTCTGCAAAACATTTTTTGATTAGGGTAAACATAAGAGACTTGATGTTACAAATTAAAGTTTTTTGTCTGCAAAACATTTTTGGATAAGGGTAAACATAAGAGACTTGATGTTACAAATTAAAGTTTTTTTAGTCTGCAAAACATTTTTGGATAAGGGTAAACATAAGAGACTTGATGTTACAAATTAAAGTTTTTTGTCTGCAAAACATTTTTGGATAAGGGTAAACATAAGAGACTTGATGTTGCAAATTAAAGTTTTTTTAGTCTGCAAAACATTTTTGGATAAGGGTAAACATAAGAGACTTGATGTTACAAATTAAAGTTTTTTGTCTGCAAAACATTTTTGGATAAGGGTAAACATAAGAGACTTGATGTTACAAATTAAAGTTTTTTGTCTGCAAAACATTTTTGGATAAGGGTAAACATAAGAGACTTGATGTTACAAATTAAAGTTTTTTTAGTCTGCAAAACATTTTTGGATAAGGGTAAACATAAGAGACTTGATGTTACAAATTAAAGTTTTTTTGTCTGCAAAACATTTTTGGATAAGGGTAAACATAAGAGACTTGATGTTGCAAATTAAAGGTTGTTTTTGTCTGCAAAACATTTTTTGATTAGGGTAAACATAAGAGACTTGATGTTACAAATTAAAGTTTTTTGTCTGCAAAACATTTTTGGATAAGGGTAAACATAAGAGACTTGATGTTGCAAATTAAAGTTTTTTTAGTCTGCAAAACATTTTTGGATAAGGGTAAACATAAGAGACTTGATGTTACAAATTAAAGTTTTTTGTCTGCAAAACATTTTTGGATAAGGGTAAACATAAGAGACTTGATGTTGCAAATTAAAGTTTTTTTAGTCTGCAAAACATTTTTGGATAAGGGTAAACATAAGAGACTTGATGTTACAAATTAAAGTTTTTTGTCTGCAAAACATTTTTGGATAAGGGTAAACATAAGAGACTTGATGTTACAAATTAAAGTTTTTTGTCTGCAAAACATTTTTGGATAAGGGTAAACATAAGAGACTTGATGTTACAAATTAAAGTTTTTTTAGTCTGCAAAACATTTTTGGATAAGGGTAAACATAAGAGACTTGATGTTACAAATTAAAGTTTTTTTAGTCTGCAAAACATTTTTGGATAAGGGTAAACATAAGAGACTTGATGTTACAAATTAAAGTTTTTTTGTCTGCAAAACATTTTTGGATAAGGGTAAACATAAGAGACTTGATGTTACAAATTAAAGGTTGTTTTTGTCTGCAAAACATTTTTGGATAAGGGTAAACATAAGAGACTTGATGTTACAAATTAAAGTTTTTTGTCTGCAAAACATTTTTGGATAAGGGTAAACATAAGAGACTTGATGTTACAAATTAAAGTTTTTTGTCTGCAAAACATTTTTGGATAAGGGAAAACATAAGAGACTTGATGTTGCAAATTAAAGTTTTTTTAGTCTGCAAAACATTTTTGGATAAGGGTAAACATAAGAGACTTGATGTTACAAATTAAAGTTTTTTGTCTGCAAAACATTTTTGGATAAAGGTAAACATAAGAGACTTGATGTTACAAATTAAAGTTTTTTGTCTGCAAAACATTTTTGGATAAGGGTAAACATAAGAGACTTGATGTTACAAATTAAAGTTTTTTTAGTCTGCAAAACATTTTTGGATAAGGGTAAACATAAGAGACTTGATGTTACAAATTAAAGTTTTTTTAGTCTGCAAAACATTTTTGGATAAGGGTAAACATAAGAGACTTGATGTTACAAATTAAAGTTTTTTTGTCTGCAAAACATTTTTGGATAAGGGTAAACATAAGAGACTTGATGTTACAAATTAAAGGTTTTTTTGTCTGCAAAACATTTTTGGATAAGGGTAAACATAAGAGACTTGATGTTACAAATTAAAGTTTTTTGTCTGCAAAACATTTTTGGATGAGGGTAAACATAAGAGACTTGATGTTACAAATTAAAGTTTTTTTAGTCTGCAAAACATTTTTGGATAAGGGTAAACATAAGAGACTTGATGTTACAAATTAAAGTTTTTTTAGTCTGCAAAACATTTTTGGATAAGGGTAAACATAAGAGACTTGATGTTACAAATTAAAGTTTTTTTGTCTGCAAAACATTTTTGGATAAGGGTAAACATAAGAGACTTGATGTTACAAATTAAAGGTTTTTTAGTCTGCAAAACATTTTTGGATAAGGGTAAACATAAGAGACTTGATGTTACAAATTAAAGTTTTTTGTCTGCAAAACATTTTTGGATAAGGGTAAACATAAGAGACTTGATGTTGCAAATTAAAGGTTGTTTTTGTCTGCAAAACATTTTTTGATTAGGGTAAACATAAGAGACTTGATGTTACAAATTAAAGTTTTTTGTCTGCAAAACATTTTTGGATAAGGGTAAACATAAGAGACTTGATGTTGCAAATTAAAGTTTTTTTAGTCTGCAAAACATTTTTGGATAAGGGTAAACATAAGAGACTTGATGTTACAAATTAAAGTTTTTTGTCTGCAAAACATTTTTGGATAAGGGTAAACATAAGAGACTTGATGTTACAAATTAAAGTTTTTTTAGTCTGCAAAACATTTTTGGATAAGGGTAAACATAAGAGACTTGATGTTACAAATTAAAGTTTTTTGTCTGCAAAACATTTTTGGATAAGGGTAAACATAAGAGACTTGATGTTACAAATTAAAGGTTGTTTTTGTCTGCAAAACATTTTTGGATAAGGGTAAACATAAGAGACTTGATGTTACAAATTAAAGTTTTTTGTCTGCAAAACATTTTTGGATAAGGGTAAACATAAGAGACTTGATGTTACAAATTAAAGTTTTTTGTCTGCAAAACATTTTTGGATAAGGGAAAACATAAGAGACTTGATGTTGCAAATTAAAGTTTTTTTAGTCTGCAAAACATTTTTGGATAAGGGTAAACATAAGAGACTTGATGTTACAAATTAAAGTTTTTTGTCTGCAAAACATTTTTGGATAAGGGTAAACATAAGAGACTTGATGTTACAAATTAAAGTTTTTTGTCTGCAAAACATTTTTGGATAAGGGTAAACATAAGAGACTTGATGTTACAAATTAAAGTTTTTTTAGTCTGCAAAACATTTTTGGATAAGGGTAAACATAAGAGACTTGATGTTACAAATTAAAGGTTTTTTTGTCTGCAAAACATTTTTGGATAAGGGTAAACATAAGAGACTTGATGTTACAAATTAAAGTTTTTTTGTCTGCAAAACATTTTTGGATAAGGGTAAACATAAGAGACTTGATGTTACAAATTAAAGGTTTTTTTGTCTGCAAAACATTTTTGGATAAGGGTAAACATAAGAGACTTGATGTTACAAATTAAAGTTTTTTGTCTGCAAAACATTTTTGGATAAGGGTAAACATAAGAGACTTGATGTTACAAATTAAAGTTTTTTTAGTCTGCAAAACATTTTTGGATAAGGGTAAACATAAGAGACTTGATGTTACAAATTAAAGTTTTTTTAGTCTGCAAAACATTTTTGGATAAGGGTAAACATAAGAGACTTGATGTTACAAATTAAAGTTTTTTTGTCTGCAAAACATTTTTGGATAAGGGTAAACATAAGAGACTTGATGTTACAAATTAAAGGTTTTTTAGTCTGCAAAACATTTTTGGATAAGGGTAAACATAAGAGACTTGATGTTACAAATTAAAGTTTTTTGTCTGCAAAACATTTTTGGATAAGGGTAAACATAAGAGACTTGATGTTGCAAATTAAAGGTTGTTTTTGTCTGCAAAACATTTTTTGATTAGGGTAAACATAAGAGACTTGATGTTACAAATTAAAGTTTTTTAGTCTGCAAAACATTTTTTGATAAGGGTAAACATAAGAGACTTGATGTTACAAATTAAAGGTTGTTTTTGTCTACAAAACATTTTTGGATAAGGGTAAACATAAGAGACTTGATGTTACAAATTAAAGGTTTTTTTGTCTGCAAAACATTTTTGGATAAGGGTAAACATAAGAGACTTGATGTTACAAATTAAAGGTTTTTTTTGTCTGCAAAACATTTTTGGATAAGGGTAAACATAAGAGACTTGATGTTACAAATTAAAGGTTTTTTAGTCTGCAAAACATTTTTGGATAAGGGTAAACATAAGAGACTTGATGTTGCAAATTAAAGGTTTTTTTGTCTGCAAAACATTTTTTGATAAGGGTAAACATAAGAGACTTTATGTTACAAATTAAAGTTTTTTGTCTGCAAAACATTTTTGGATAAGGGTAAACATAAGAGACTTGATGTTACAAATTAAAGGTTTTTTTGTCTGCAAAACATTTTTGGATAAGGGTAAACATAAGAGACTTGATGTTACAAATTAAAGGTTATTTTGTCTGCAAAACATTTTTGGATAAGGGTAAACATAAGAGACTTGATGTTACAAATTAAAGTTTTTTTAGTCTGCAAAACATTTTTGGATAAGGGTAAACATAAGAGACTTGATGTTACAAATTAAAGTTTTTTTAGTCTGCAAAACATTTTTGGATAAGGGTAAACATAAGAGACTTGATGTTACAAATTAAAGGTTTTTTTGTCTGCAAAACATTTTTTGATTAGGGTAAACATAAGAGACTTGATGTTACAAATTAAAGTTTTTTGTCTGCAAAACATTTTTGGATAAGGGTAAACATAAGAGACTTGATGTTACAAATTAAAGGTTTTTTTGTCTGCAAAACATTTTTGGATAAGGGTAAACATAAGAGACTTGATGTTACAAATTAAAGGTTTTTTTGTCTGCAAAACATTTTTGGATAAGGGTAAACATAAGAGACTTGATGTTACAAATTAAAGTTTTTTGTCTGCAAAACATTTTTGGATAAGGGTAAACATAAGAGACTTGATGTTACAAATTAAAGGTTTTTTTGTCTGCAAAACATTTTTGGATAAGGGTAAACATAAGAGACTTGATGTTACAAATTAAAGGTTTTTTTTGTCTGCAAAACATTTTTGGATAAGGGTAAACATAAGAGACTTGATGTTACAAATTAAAGGTTTTTTAGTCTGCAAAACATTTTTGGATAAGGGTAAACATAAGAGACTTGATGTTACAAATTAAAGGTTTTTTTGTCTGCAAAACATTTTTGGATAAGGGTAAACATAAGAGACTTGATGTTACAAATTAAAGTTTTTTTAGTCTGCAAAACATTTTTGGATAAGGGTAAACATAAGAGACTTGATGTTACAAATTAAAGTTTTTTTAGTCTGCAAAACATTTTTGGATAAGGGTAAACATAAGAGACTTGATGTTACAAATTAAAGGTTTTTTTGTCTGCAAAACATTTTTTGATTAGGGTAAACATAAGAGACTTGATGTTACAAATTAAAGTTTTTTGTCTGCAAAACATTTTTGGATAAGGGTAAACATAAGAGACTTGATGTTACAAATTAAAGGTTTTTTTGTCTGCAAAACATTTTTGGATAAGGGTAAACATAAGAGACTTGATGTTACAAATTAAAGGTTTTTTTGTCTGCAAAACATTTTTGGATAAGGGTAAACATAAGAGACTTGATGTTACAAATTAAAGTTTTTTGTCTGCAAAACATTTTTGGATAAGGGTAAACATAAGAGACTTGATGTTACAAATTAAAGGTTTTTTTGTCTGCAAAACATTTTTGGATAAGGGTAAACATAAGAGACTTGATGTTACAAATTAAAGGTTTTTTTTGTCTGCAAAACATTTTTGGATAAGGGTAAACATAAGAGACTTGATGTTACAAATTAAAGGTTTTTTAGTCTGCAAAACATTTTTGGAAAAGGGTAAACATAAGAGACTTGATGTTACAAATTAAAGGTTTTTTTGTCTGCAAAACATTTTTGGATAAGGGTAAACATAAGATACTTGATGTTACAAATTAAAGTTTTTTTTGTCTGCAAAACATTTTTGGATAAGGTAAACATAAGAGACTTGATGTTGCAAATTAAAGGTTTTTTTGTCTGCAAAACATTTTTGGATAAGGGTAAACATAAGAGACTTGATGTTACAAATTAAAGGTTTTTTTTGTCTGCAAAACATTTTTGGATAAGGGTAAACATAAGAGACTTGATGTTGCAAATTAAAGGTTTTTTTGTCTGCAAAACATTTTTGGATAAGGGTAAACATTAGAGACTTGATGTTACAAATTAAAGGTTTTTTTTGTCTGCAAAACATTTTTGGAAAAGGGTAAACATAAGAGACTTGATGTTGCAAATTAAAGGTTTTTTTGTCTGCAAAACATTTTTGGATAAGGGTAAACATAAGAGACTTGATGTTACAAATTAAAGTTTTTTTTGTCTGCAAAACATTTTTGGATAAGGGTAAACATAAGAGACTTGATGTTGCAAATTAAAGGTTTTTTTGTCTGCAAAACATTTTTGGATAAGGGTAAACATAAGAGACTTGATGTTACAAATTAAAGGTTTTTTTTGTCTGCAAAACATTTTTGGATAAGGGTAAACATAAGAGACTTGATGTTACAAATTAAAGGTTTTTTAGTCTGCAAAACATTTTTGGATAAGGGTAAACATAAGAGACTTGATGTTGCAAATTAAAGGTTTTTTTGTCTGCAAAACATTTTTGGATAAGGGTAAACATAAGAGACTTGATGTTACAAATTAAAGTTTTTTGTCTGCAAAACATTTTTGGATAAGGGTAAACATAAGAGACTTGATGTTACAAATTAAAGGTTTTTTTGTCTGCAAAACATTTTTGGATAAGGGTAAACATAAGAGACTTGATGTTACAAATTAAAGGTTTTTTTGTCTGCAAAACATTTTTGGATAAGGGTAAACATAAGAGACTTGATGTTACAAATTAAAGTTTTTTTAGTCTGCAAAACATTTTTGGATAAGGGTAAACATAAGAGACTTGATGTTACAAATTAAAGGTTTTTTTATCTGCAAAACATTTTTTGATAAGGGTAAACATAAGAGACTTGATGTTACAAATTAAAGTTTTTTGTCTGCAAAACATTTTTGGATAAGGGTAAACATAAGAGACTTGATGTTACAAATTAAAGGTTTTTTTGTCTGCAAAACATTTTTGGATAAGGGTAAACATAAGAGACTTGATGTTACAAATTAAAGGTTTTTTTGTCTGCAAAACATTTTTGGATAAGGGTAAACATAAGAGACTTGATGTTACAAATTAAAGTTTTTTGTCTGCAAAACATTTTTGGATAAGGGTAAACATAAGAGACTTGATGTTACAAATTAAAGGTTCTTTTTGTCTGCAAAACATTTTTGGAAAAGGGTAAACATAAGAGACTTGATGTTACAAATTAAAGGTTTTTTTGTCTGCAAAACATTTTTGGATAAGGGTAAACATAAGAGACTTGATGTTACAAATTAAAGTTTTTTTTGTCTGCAAAACATTTTTGGATAAGGGTAAACATAAGAGACTTGATGTTGCAAATTAAAGGTTTTTTTGTCTTCAAAACATTTTTGGATAAGGGTAAACATAAGAGACTTGATGTTACAAATTAAAGGTTTTTTTTGTCTGCAAAACATTTTTGGATAAGGGTAAACATAAGAGACTTGATGTTGCAAATTAAAGGTTTTTTTGTCTGCAAAACATTTTTGGATAAGGGTAAACATAAGAGACTTGATGTTACAAATTAAAGGTTTTTTTTGTCTGCAAAACATTTTTGGATAAGGGTAAACATAAGAGACTTGATGTTACAAATTAAAGGTTTTTTAGTCTGCAAAACATTTTTGGATAAGGGTAAACATAAGAGACTTGATGTTGCAAATTAAAGGTTTTTTTGTCTGCAAAACATTTTTGGATAAGGGTAAACATAAGAGACTTGATGTTACAAATTAAAGGTTTTTTTGTCTGCAAAACATTTTTGGATAAGGGTAAACATAAGAGACTTGATGTTACAAATTAAAGGTTTTTTTGTCTGCAAAACATTTTTGGATAAGGGTAAACATAAGAGACTTGATGTTACAAATTAAAGGTTTTTTTGTCTGCAAAACATTTTTGGATAAGGGTAAACATAAGAGACTTGATGTTACAAATTAAAGTTTTTTTAGTCTGCAAAACATTTTTGGATAAGGGTAAACATAAGAGACTTGATGTTACAAATTAAAGGTTTTTTTGTCTGCAAAACATTTTTGGATAAGGGTAAACATAAGAGACTTGATGTTACAAATTAAAGTTTTTTGTCTGCAAAACATTTTTGGATAAGGGTAAACATAAGAGACTTGATGTTACAAATTAAAGGTTTTTTTGTCTGCAAAACATTTTTGGATAAGGGTAAACATAAGAGACTTGATGTTACAAATTCAAGGTTTTTTTGTCTGCAAAACATTTTTGGATAAGGGTAAACATAAGAGACTTGATGTTACAAATTAAAGTTTTTTTAAGCTGCAAAAAATTTTTGGATAAGCGTAAACATAAGAGACTTGATGTTACAAATTAAAGGTTTTTTTGTCTGCAAAACATTTTTGGATAAGGGTAAACATAAGAGACTTTGTGTTACAAATTAAAGTTTTTTTAGTCTGCAAAACATTTTTGGATAAGGGTAAACATAAGAGACTTGATGTTACAAATTAAAGGTTTTTTTGTCTGCAAAACATTTTTGGATAAGGGTAAACATAAGAGACTTGATGTTACAAATTAAAGGTTTTTTTGTCTGCAAAACATTTTTGGATAAGGGTAAACATAAGAGACTTGATGTTACAAATTAAAGTTTTTTTAGTCTGCAAAACATTTTTGGATAAGGGTAAACATAAGAGACTTGATGTTACAAATTAAAGGTTTTTTTGTCTGCAAAACATTTTTGGATAAGGGTAAACATAAGAGACTTGATGTTACAAATTAAAGTTTTTTTAGTCTGCAAAACATTTTTGGATAAGGGTAAACATAAGAGACTTGATGTTACAAATTAAAGGTTTTTTTGTCTGCAAAACATTTTTGGATAAGGGTAAACATAAGAGACTTGATGTTACAAATTAAAGTTTTTTGTCTGCAAAACATTTTTGGATAAGGGTAAACATAAGAGACTTGATGTTACAAATTAAAGGTTTTTTTGTCTGCAAAACATTTTTGGATAAGGGTAAACATAAGAGACTTGATGTTACAAATTAAAGGTTTTTTTGTCTGCAAAACATTTTTGGATAAGGGTAAACATAAGAGACTTGATGTTACAAATTAAAGTTTTTTTAGTCTGCAAAACATTTTTGGATAAGGGTAAACATAAGAGACTTGATGTTACAAATTAAAGTTTTTTTAGTCTGCAAAACATTTTTGGATAAGGGTAAACATAATAGACTTGATGTTACAAATTAAAGTTTTTTTGTCTGCAAAACATTTTTGGATAAGGGTAAACATAAGAGACTTGATGTTACAAATTAAAGGTTTTTTTGTCTGCAAAACATTTTTGGATAAGGGTAAACATAAGAGACTTGATGTTACAAATTAAAGGTTTTTGTCTGCAAAACATTTTTGGATAAGGGTAAACATAAGAGACTTGATGTTACAAATTAAAGTTTTTTTAGTCTGCAAAACATTTTTGGATAAGGGTAAACATAAGAGACTTGATGTTACAAATTAAAGTTTTTTTAGTCTGCAAAACATTTTTGGATAAGGGTAAACATAAGAGACTTGATGTTACAAATTAAAGTTTTTTTGTCTGCAAAACATTTTTGGATAAGGGTAAACATAAGAGACTTGATGTTACAAATTAAAGGTTTTTTAGTCTGCAAAACATTTTTGGATAAGGGTAAACATAAGAGACTTGATGTTACAAATTAAAGTTTTTTGTCTGCAAAACATTTTTGGATAAGGGTAAACATAAGAGACTTGATGTTGCAAATTAAAGGTTGTTTTTGTCTGCAAAACATTTTTTGATTAGGGTAAACATAAGAGACTTGATGTTACAAATTAAAGTTTTTTGTCTGCAAAACATTTTTGGATAAGGGTAAACATAAGAGACTTGATGTTACAAATTAAAGGTTTTTTTGTCTGCAAAACATTTTTGGATAAGGGTAAACATAAGAGACTTGATGTTACAAATTAAAGGTTTTTTTGTCTGCAAAACATTTTTGGATAAGGGTAAACATAAGAGACTTGATGTTACAAATTAAAGTTTTTTGTCTGCAAAACATTTTTGGATAAGGGTAAACATAAGAGACTTGATGTTACAAATTAAAGGTTCTTTTTGTCTGCAAAACATTTTTGGAAAAGGGTAAACATAAGAGACTTGATGTTACAAATTAAAGGTTTTTTTTTCTGCAAAACATTTTTGGATAAGGGTAAACATAAGAGACTTGATGTTACAAATTAAAGTTTTTTTTGTCTGCAAAACATTTTTGGATAAGGGTAAACATAAGAGACTTGATGTTGCAAATTAAAGGTTTTTTTGTCTGCAAAACATTTTTGGATAAGGGTAAACATAAGAGACTTGATGTTACAAATTAAAGGTTTTTTTTGTCTGCAAAACATTTTTGGATAAGGGTAAACATAAGAGACTTGATGTTGCAAATTAAAGGTTTTTTTGTCTGCAAAACATTTTTGGATAAGGGTAAACATAAGAGACTTGATGTTACAAATTAAAGGTTTTTTTTGTCTGCAAAACATTTTTGGATAAGGGTAAACATAAGAGACTTGATGTTACAAATTAAAGGTTTTTTAGTCTGCAAAACATTTTTGGATAAGGGTAAACATAAGAGACTTGATGTTGCAAATTAAAGGTTTTTTTGTCTGCAAAACATTTTTGGATAAGGGTAAACATAAGAGACTTGATGTTACAAATTAAAGGTTTTTTTGTCTGCAAAACATTTTTGGATAAGGGTAAACATAAGAGACTTGATGTTACAAATTAAAGGTTTTTTTGTCTGCAAAACATTTTTGGATAAGGGTAAACATAAGAGACTTGATGTTACAAATTAAAGGTTTTTTTGTCTGCAAAACATTTTTGGATAAGGGTAAACATAAGAGACTTGATGTTACAAATTAAAGTTTTTTTAGTCTGCAAAACATTTTTGGATAAGGGTAAACATAAGAGACTTGATGTTACAAATTAAAGGTTTTTTTGTCTGCAAAACATTTTTGGATAAGGGTAAACATAAGAGACTTGATGTTACAAATTAAAGTTTTTTGTCTGCAAAACATTTTTGGATAAGGGTAAACATAAGAGACTTGATGTTACAAATTAAAGGTTTTTTTGTCTGCAAAACATTTTTGGATAAGGGTAAACATAAGAGACTTGATGTTACAAATTCAAGGTTTTTTTGTCTGCAAAACATTTTTGGATAAGGGTAAACATAAGAGACTTGATGTTACAAATTAAAGTTTTTTTAAGCTGCAAAACATTTTTGGATAAGCGTAAACATAAGAGACTTGATGTTACAAATTAAAGGTTTTTTTGTCTGCAAAACATTTTTGGATAAGGGTAAACATAAGAGACTTGATGTTACAAATTAAAGTTTTTTTAGTCTGCAAAACATTTTTGGATAAGGGTAAACATAAGAGACTTGATGTTAAAAATTAAAGGTTTTTTTGTCTGCAAAACATTTTTGGATAAGGGTAAACATAAGAGACTTGATGTTACAAATTAAAGGTTTTTTTGTCTGCAAAACATTTTTGGATAAGGGTAAACATAAGAGACTTGATGTTACAAATTAAAGGTTTTTTTGTCTGCAAAACATTTTTGGATAAGGGTAAACATAAGAGACTTGATGTTACAAATTAAAGTTTTTTTAGTCTGCAAAACATTTTTGGATAAGGGTAAACATAAGAGACTTGATGTTACAAATTAAAGGTTTTTTTGTCTGCAAAACATTTTTGGATAAGGGTAAACATAAGAGACTTGATGTTACAAATTAAAGTTTTTTTAGTCTGCAAAACATTTTTGGATAAGGGTAAACATAAGAGACTTGATGTTACAAATTAAAGGTTTTTTTGTCTGCAAAACATTTTTGGATAAGGGTAAACATAAGAGACTTGATGTTACAAATTAAAGTTTTTTGTCTGCAAAACATTTTTGGATAAGGGTAAACATAAGAGACTTGATGTTACAAATTAAAGGTTTTTTTGTCTGCAAAACATTTTTGGATAAGGGTAAACATAAGAGACTTGATGTTACAAATTAAAGGTTTTTTTGTCTGCAAAACATTTTTGGATAAGGGTAAACATAAGAGACTTGATGTTGCAAATTAAAGGTTTTTTTGTCTGCAAAACATTTTTGGATAAGGGTAAACATAAGAGACTTGATGTTACAAATTAAAGTTTTTTTAGTCTGCAAAACATTTTTGGATAAGGGTAAACATAAGAGACTTGATGTTACAAATTAAAGGTTTTTTTGTCTGCAAAACATTTTTGGATAAGGGTAAACATAAGAGACTTGATGTTGCAAATTAAAGGTTTTTTTTGTCTGCAAAACATTTTTGGATAAGGGTAAACATAAGAGACTTGATGTTACAAATTAAAGGTTTTTTAGTCTGCAAAACATTTTTGGATAAGGGTAAACATAAGAGACTTGATGTTGCAAATTAAAGGTTTTTTTGTCTGCAAAACATTTTTGGATAAGGGTAAACATAAGAGACTTGATGTTACAAATTAAAGGTTTTTTTGTCTGCAAAACATTTTTGGATAAGGGTAAACATAAGAGACTTGATGTTACAAATTAAAGGTTTTTTTGTCTGCAAAACATTTTTGGATAAGGGTAAACATAAGAGACTTGATGTTACAAATTAAAGGTTTTTTTGTCTGCAAAACATTTTTGGATAAGGGTAAACATAAGAGACTTGATGTTACAAATTAACGGTTTTTTTGTCTGCAAAACATTTTTGGATAAGGGTAAACATAAGAGACTTGATGTTACAAATTAAAGGTTTTTTTGTCTTCAAAACATTTTTGGATAAGGGTAAACATAAGAGACTTGATGTTACAAATTAAAGTTTTTTGTCTGCAAAACATTTTTGGATAAGGGTAAACATAAGAGACTTGATGTTACAAATTAAAGGTTTTTTTTGTCTGCAAAACATTTTTGGATAAGGGTAAACATAAGAGACTTGATGTTGCAAATTAAAGGTTTTTTTTGTCTGCAAAACATTTTTGGATAAGGGTAAACATAAGAGACTTGATGTTACAAATTAAAGGTTTTTTAGTCTGCAAAACATTTTTGGATAAGGGTAAACATAAGAGACTTGATGTTGCAAATTAAAGGTTTTTTTGTCTGCAAAACATTTTTGGATAAGGGTAAACATAAGAGACTTGATGTTACAAATTAAAGGTTTTTTTGTCTGCAAAACATTTTTGGATAAGGGTAAACATAAGAGACTTGATGTTACAAATTAAAGGTTTTTTTGTCTGCAAAACATTTTTGGATAAGGGTAAACATAAGAGACTTGATGTTACAAATTAAAGGTTGTTTTTGTCTGCAAAACATTTTTGGATAAGGGTAAACATAAGAGACTTGATGTTACAAATTAAAGGTTTTTTTTGTCTGCAAAACATTTTTGGATAAGGGTAAACATAAGAGACTTGATGTTGCAAATTAAAGGTTTTTTTTGTCTGCAAAACATTTTTGGATAAGGGTAAACATAAGAGACTTGATGTTAACAATTAAAGGTTTTTTAGTCTGCAAAACATTTTTGGATAAGGGTAAACATAAGAGACTTGATGTTGCAAATTAAAGGTTTTTTTGTCTGCAAAACATTTTTGGATAAGGGTAAACATAAGAGACTTGATGTTACAAATTAAAGGTTTTTTTGTCTGCAAAACATTTTTGGATAAGGGTAAACATAAGAGACTTGATGTTACAAATTAAAGGTTTTTTTGTCTGCAAAACATTTTTGGATAAGGGTAAACATAAGAGACTTGATGTTACAAATTAAAGGTTTTTTTGTCTGCAAAACATTTTTGGATAAGGGTAAACATAAGAGACTTGATGTTACAAATTAACGGTTTTTTTGTCTGCAAAACATTTTTGGATAAGGGTAAACATAAGAGACTTGATGTTACAAATTAAAGGTTTTTTTGTCTGCAAAACATTTTTGGATAAGGGTAAACATAAGAGACTTGATGTTACAAATTAAAGGTTTTTTTGTCTGCAAAACATTTTTGGATAAGGGTAAACATAAGAGACTTGATGTTACAAATTAAAGTTTTTTTAGTCTGCAAAACATTTTTGGATAAGGGTAAACATAAGAGACTTGATGTTACAAATTAAAGGTTTTTTTGTCTGCAAAACATTTTTGGATAAGGGTAAACATAAGAGACTTGATGTTACAAATTAAAGTTTTTTTAGTCTGCAAAACATTTTTGGATAAGGGTAAACATAAGAGACTTGATGTTACAAATTAAAGGTTTTTTTGTCTGCAAAACATTTTTGGATAGGGGTAAACATAAGAGACTTTATGTTACAAATTAAAGTTTTTTGTCTGCAAAACATTTTTGGATAAAGGTAAACATAAGAGACTTGATGTTACAAATTAAAGGTTTTTTTGTCTGCAAAACATTTTTGGATAAGGGTAAACATAAGAGACTTGATGTTACAAATTGAAGGTTTTTTTGTCTGCAAAACATTTTTGGATAAGGGTAAACATAAGAGACTTGATGTTGCAAATTAAAGGTTTTTTTGTCTGCAAAACATTTTTGGATAAGGGTAAACATAAGAGACTTGATGTTACAAATTAAAGTTTTTTTAGTCTGCAAAACATTTTTGGATAAGGGTAAACATAAGAGACTTGATGTTACAAATTAAAGGTTTTTTTGTCTGCAAAACATTTTTGGATAAGGGTAAACATAAGAGACTTGATGTTACAAATTAAAGTTTTTTGTCTGCAAAACATTTTTGGATAAGGGTAAACATTAGAGACTTGATGTTACAAATTAAAGGTTTTTTTGTCTGCAAAACATTTTTGGATAAGGGTAAACATAAGAGACTTGATGTTGCAAATTAAAGGTTTTTTTTGTCTGCAAAACATTTTTGGATAAGGGTAAACATAAGAGACTTGATGTTACAAATTAAAGGTTTTTTAGTGTGCAAAACATTTTTGGATAAGGGTAAACATAAGAGACTTGATGTTGCAAATTAAAGGTTTTTTTGTCTGCAAAACATTTTTGGATAAGGGTAAACATAAGAGACTTGATGTTACAAATTAAAGGTTTTTTTGTCTGCAAAACATTTTTGGATAAGGGTAAACATAAGAGACTTGATGTTACAAATTAAAGGTTTTTTTGTCTGCAAAACATTTTTGGATAAGGGTAACCATAAGAGACTTGATGTTACAAATTAAAGGTTTTTTTGTCTGCAAAACATTTTTGGATAAGGGTAAACATAAAAGACTTGATGTTACAAATTAACGGTTTTTTTGTCTGCAAAACATTTTTGGATAAGGGTAAACATAAGAGACTTGATGTTACAAATTAAAGGTTTTTTTGTCTTCAAAACATTTTTGGATAAGGGTAAACATAAGAGACTTGATGTTACAAATTAAAGTTTTTTGTCTGCAAAACATTTTTGGATAAGGGTAAACATAAGAGACTTGATGTTACAAATTAAAGGTTTTTTTTGTCTGCAAAACATTTTTGGATAAGGGTAAACATAAGAGACTTGATGTTGCAAATTAAAGGTTTTTTTTGTCTGCAAAACATTTTTGGATAAGGGTAAACATAAGAGACTTGATGTTACAAATTAAAGGTTTTTTAGTCTGCAAAACATTTTTGGATAAGGGTAAACATACCAGACTTGATGTTGCAAATTAAAGGTTTTTTTGTCTGCAAAACATTTTTGGATAAGGGTAAACATAAGAGACTTGATGTTACAAATTAAAGGTTTTTTTGTCTGCAAAACATTTTTGGATAAGGGTAAACATAAGAGACTTGATGTTACAAATTAAAGGTTTTTTTGTCTGCAAAACATTTTTGGATAAGGGTAAACATAAGAGACTTGATGTTACAAATTAAAGGTTTTTTTGTCTGCAAAACATTTTTGGATAAGGGTAAACATAAGAGACTTGATGTTACAAATTAAAGGTTTTTTTTGTCTGCAAAACATTTTTGGATAAGGGTAAACATAAGAGACTTGATGTTGCAAATTAAAGGTTTTTTTTGTCTGCAAAACATTTTTGGATAAGGGTAAACATAAGAGACTTGATGTTACAAATTAAAGGTTTTTTAGTCTGCAAAACATTTTTGGATAAGGGTAAACATAAGAGACTTGATGTTGCAAATTAAAGGTTTTTTTGTCTGCAAAACATTTTTGGATAAGGGTAAACATAAGAGACTTGATGTTACAAATTAAAGGTTTTTTTGTCTGCAAAACATTTTTGGATAAGGGTAAACATAAGAGACTTGATGTTACAAATTAAAGGTTTTTTTGTCTGCAAAACATTTTTAGATAAGGGTAAACATAAGAGACTTGATGTTACAAATTAAAGGTTTTTTTGTCTGCAAAACATTTTTGGATAAGGGTAAACATAAGAGACTTGATGTTACAAATTAACGGTTTTTTTGTCTGCAAAACATTTTTGGATAAGGGTAAACATAAGAGACTTGATGTTACAAATTAAAGGTTTTTTTGTCTGCAAAACATTTTTGGATAAGGGTAAACATAAGAGACTTGATGTTACAAATTAAAGTTTTTTGTCTGCAAAACATTTTTGGATAAGGGTAAACATAAGAGACTTGATGTTACAAATTAAAGGTTTTTTTTGTCTGCAAAACATTTTTGGATAAGGGTAAACATAAGAGACTTGATGTTGCAAATTAAAGGTTTTTTTTGTCTGCAAAACATTTTTGGATAAGGGTAAACATAAGAGACTTGATGTTACAAATTAAAGGTTTTTTAGTCTGCAAAACATTTTTGGATAAGGGTAAACATAAGAGACTTGATGTTGCAAATTAAAGGTTTTTTTGTCTGCAAAACATTTTTGGATAAGGGTAAACATAAGAGACTTGATGTTACAAATTAAAGGTTTTTTTGTCTGCAAAACATTTTTGGATAAGGGTAAACATAAGAGACTTGATGTTACAAATTAAAGTTTTTTGTCTGCAAAACATTTTTGGATAAGGGTAAACATAAGAGACTTGATGTTACAAATTAAAGTTTTTTTTGTCTGCAAAACATTTTTGGATAAGGGTAAACATAAGAGACTTGATGTTGCAAATTAAAGGTTTTTTTGTCTGCAAAACATTTTTGGATAAGGGTAAACATAAGAGACTTGATGTTACAAATTAAAGGTTTTTTGTCTGCAAAACATTTTTGGATAAGGGTAAACATAAGAGACTTGATGTTACAAATTAAAGGTTTTTTTGTCTGCAAAACATTTTTGGATAAGGGTAAACATAAGAGACTTGATGTTACAAATTAAAGGTTTTTTTGTCTGCAAAACATTTTTAGATAAGGGTAAACATAAGAGACTTGATGTTACAAATTAACGGTTTTTTTGTCTGCAAAACATTTTTGGATAAGGGTAAACATAAGAGACTTGATGTTACAAATTAAAGGTTTTTTTGTCTGCAAAACATTTTTGGATAAGGGTAAACATAAGAGACTTGATGTTACAAATTAAAGTTTTTTGTCTGCAAAACATTTTTGGATAAGGGTAAACATAAGAGACTTGATGTTACAAATTAAAGGTTTTTTTTGTCTGCAAAACATTTTTGGATAAGGGTAAACATAAGAGACTTGATGTTGCAAATTAAAGGTTTTTTTGTCTGCAAAACATTTTTGGATAAGGGTAAACATAAGAGACTTGATGTTACAAATTAAAGTTTTTTTTGTCTGCAAAACATTTTTGGATAAGGGTAAACATAAGAGACTTGATGTTACAAATTAAAGTTTTTTTTGTCTGCAAAACATTTTTGGATAAGGGTAAACATAAGAGACTTGATGTTGCAAATTAAAGGTTTTTTTGTCTGCAAAACATTTTTGGATAAGGGTAAACATAAGAGACTTGATGTTACAAATTAAAGGTTTTTTAGTCTGCAAAACATTTTTGGATAAGGGTAAACATAAGAGACTTGATGTTACAAATTAAAGGTTTTTTAGTCTGCAAAACATTTTTGGATAAGGGTAAACATAAGAGACTTGATGTTACAAATTAAAGGTTTTTTTGTCTGCAAAACATTTTTGGATAAGGGTAAACATAAGAGACTTGATGTTGCAAATTAAAGGTTTTTTTGTCTGCAAAACATTTTTGGATAAGGGTAAACATAAGAGACTTGATGTTACAAATTAAAGGTTTTTTAGTCTGCAAAACATTTTTGGATAAGGGTAAACATAAGAGACTTGATGTTACAAATTAAAGGTTTTTTTGTCTGCAAAACATTTTTGGATAAGGGTAAACATAAGAGACTTGATGTTACAAATTAAAGGTTTTTTTGTCTGCAAAACATTTTTGGATAAGGGTAAACATAAGAGACTTGATGTTACAAATTAAAGTTTTTTTTGTCTGCAAAACATTTTTGGATAAGGGTAAACATAAGAGACTTGATGTTGCAAATTAAAGGTTTTTTTGTCTGCAAAACATTTTTGGATAAGGGTAAACATAAGAGACTTGATGTTACAAATTAAAGGTTTTTTAGTCTGCAAAACATTTTTGGATAAGGGTAAACATAAGAGACTTGATGTTACAAATTAAAGGTTTTTTAGTCTGCAAAACATTTTTGGAAAAGGGTAAACATAAGAGACTTGATGTTGCAAATTAAAGGTTTTTTTGTCTGCAAAACATTTTTGGATAAGGGTAAACATAAGAGACTTGATATTACAAATTAAAGGTTTTTTAGTCTGCAAAACATTTTTGGATAAGGGTAAACATAAGAGACTTGATGTTACAAATTAAAGGTTTTTTTTGTCTGCAAAACATTTTTGGATAAGGGTAAACATAAGAGACTTGATGTTACAAATTAAAGGTTTTTTTGTCTGCAAAACATTTTTGGATAAGGGTAAACATAAGAGACTTGATGTTACAAATTAAAGGTTTTTTCTCTGCAAAACATTTTTGGATAAGGGTAAACATAAGAGACGTGATGTTACAAAGTAAAGTTTTTTGTCTGCAAAACATTTTTGGATAAGGGTAAACATAAGAGACTTGATGTTACAAATTAAAGGTTTTTTTTGTCTGCAAACATTTTTGGATAAGGGTAAACATAAGAGACTTGATGTTACAAATTAAAGGTTTTTTTGTCTGCAAAACATTTTTGGATAAGGGTAAACATAAGAGACTTGATGTTACAAATTAAAGTTTTTTTTGTCTGCAAAACATTTTTGGATAAGGGTAAACATAAGAGACTTGATGTTACAAATTAAAGGTTTTTTTTGTCTGCAAAAAATTTTTGGATAAGGGTAAACATAAGAGACTTGATGTTACAAATTAAAGTTTTTTTTGTCTGCAAAACATTTTTGGATAAGGGTAAACATAAGAGACTTGATGTTACAAATTAAAGTTTTTTGTCTGCAAAACATTTTTGGATAAGGGTAAACATAAGAGACTTGATGTTACAAATTAAAGGTTTTTTTTGTCTGCAAAACATTTTTGGATAAGGGTAAACATAAGAGACTTGATGTTGCAAATTAAAGGTTTTTTTGTCTGCAAAACATTTTTGGATAAGGGTAAACATAAGAGACTTGATGTTACAAATTAAAGTTTTTTTTGTCTGCAAAACATTTTTGGATAAGGGTAAACATAAGAGACTTGATGTTGCAAATTAAAGGTTTTTTTGTCTGCAAAACATTTTTGGATAAGGGTAAACATAAGAGACTTGATGTTACAAATTAAAGGTTTTTTTTGTCTGCAAAACATTTTTGGATAAGGGTAAACATAAGAGACTTGATGTTACAAATTAAAGGTTTTTTAGTCTGCAAAACATTTTTGGATAAGGGTAAACATAAGAGACTTGATGTTACAAATTAAAGTTTTTTGTCTGCAAAACATTTTTGGATAAGGGTAAACATAAGAGACTTGATGTTACAAATTAAAGGTTTTTTTGTCTGCAAAACATTTTTGGATAAGGGTAAACATAAGAGACTTGATGTTACAAATTAAAGGTTTTTTTGTCTGCAAAACATTTTTGGATAAGGGTAAACATAAGAGACTTGATGTTACAAATTAAAGGTTTTTTTGTCTGCAAAACATTTTTGGATAAGGGTAAACATAAGAGACTTGATGTTACAAATTAAAGTTTTTTTTGTCTGCAAAACATTTTTGGATAAGGGTAAACATAAGAGACTTGATGTTACAAATTAAAGGTTTTTTAGTCTGCAAAACATTTTTGGATAAGGGTAAACATAAGAGACTTGATGTTACAAATTAAAGTTTTTTGTCTGCAAAACATTTTTGGATAAGGGTAAACATAAGAGACTTGATGTTACAAATTAAAGGTTTTTTTTGTCTGCAAAACATTTTTGGATAAGGGTAAACATAAGAGACTTGATGTTGCAAATTAAAGGTTTTTTTTGTCTGCAAAACATTTTTGGATAAGGGTAAACATAAGAGACTTGATGTTACAAATTAAAGGTTTTTTAGTCTGCAAAACATTTTTGGATAAGGGTAAACATAAGAGACTTGATGTTGCAAATTAAAGGTTTTTTTGTCTGCAAAACATTTTTGGATAAGGGTAAACATAAGAGACTTGATGTTACAAATTAAAGGTTTTTTTGTCTGCAAAACATTTTTGGATAAGGGTAAACATAAGAGACTTGATGTTACAAATTAAAGTTTTTTGTCTGCAAAACATTTTTGGATAAGGGTAAACATAAGAGACTTGATGTTACAAATTAAAGGTTTTTTTGTCTGCAAAACATTTTTGGATAAGGGTAAACATAAGAGACTTGATGTTGCAAATTAAAGGTTTTTTTGTCTGCAAAACATTTTTGGATAAGGGTAAACATAAGAGACTTGATGTTACAAATTAAAGGTTTTTTTGTCTGCAAAACATTTTTGGATAAGGGTAAACATAAGAGACTTGATGTTACAAATTAAAGGTTTTTTTGTCAGCAAAACATTTTTGGATAAGGGTAAACATAAGAGACTTGATGTTACAAATTAAAGGTTTTTTTGTCTGCAAAACATTTTTAGATAAGGGTAAACATAAGAGACTTGATGTTACAAATTAACGGTTTTTTTGTCTGCAAAACATTTTTGGATAAGGGTAAACATAAGAGACTTGATGTTACAAATTAAAGGTTTTTTTGTCTGCAAAACATTTTTGGATAAGGGTAAACATAAGAGACTTGATGTTACAAATTAAAGTTTTTTGTCTGCAAAACATTTTTGGATAAGGGTAAACATAAGAGACTTGATGTTACAAATTAAAGGTTTTTTTTGTCTGCAAAACATTTTTGGATAAGGGTAAACATAAGAGACTTTATGTTGCAAATTAAAGGTTTTTTTGTCTGCAAAACATTTTTGGATAAGGGTAAACATAAGAGACTTGATGTTACAAATTAAAGGTTTTTTTGTCTGCAAAACATTTTTGGATAAGGGTAAACATAAGAGACTTGATGTTACAAATTAAAGTTTTTTTTGTCTGCAAAACATTTTTGGATAAGGGTAAACATAAGAGACTTGATGTTGCAAATTAAAGGTTTTTTTGTCTGCAAAACATTTTTGGATAAGGGTAAACATAAGAGACTTGATGTTACAAATTAAAGGTTTTTTAGTCTGCAAAACATTTTTGGATAAGGGTAAACATAAGAGACTTGATGTTACAAATTAAAGGTTTTTTAGTCTGCAAAACATTTTTGGATAAGGGTAAACATAAGAGACTTGATGTTACAAATTAAAGGTTTTTTTGTCTGCAAAACATTTTTGGATAAGGGTAAACATAAGAGACTTGATGTTGCAAATTAAAGGTTTTTTTGTCTGCAAAACATTTTTGGATAAGGGTAAACATAAGAGACTTGATGTTACAAATTAAAGGTTTTTTAGTCTGCAAAACATTTTTGGATAAGGGTAAACATAAGAGACTTGATGTTACAAATTAAAGGTTTTTTTGTCTGCAAAACATTTTTGGATAAGGGTAAACATAAGAGACTTGATGTTACAAATTAAAGGTTTTTTTGTCTGCAAAACATTTTTGGATAAGGGTAAACATAAGAGACTTGATGTTACAAATTAAAGGTTTTTTTGTCTGCAAAACATTTTTGGATAAGGGTAAACATAAGAGACTTGATGTTACAAATTAAAGTTTTTTGTCTGCAAAACATTTTTGGATAAGGGTAAACATAAGAGACTTGATGTTACAAATTAAAGGTTTGTTTTGTCTGCAAAACATTTTTGGATAAGGGTAAACATAAGAGACTTGATGTTGCAAATTAAAGGTTTTTTTGTCTGCAAAACATTTTTGGATAAGGGTAAACATAAGAGACTTGATGTTACAAATTAAAGGTTTTTTTGTCTGCAAAACATTTTTGGATAAGGGTAAACATAAGAGACTTGCTGTTACAAATTAAAGTTTTTTGTCTGCAAAACATTTTTGGATAAGGGTAAACATAAGAGACTTGATGTTACAAATTAAAGGTTTTTTTTGTCTGCAAAACATTTTTGGATAAGGGTAAACATAAGAGACTTGATGTTACAAATTAAAGGGTTTTGTTTGTCTGCAAAACATTTTTGGATAAGGGTAAACATAAGAGACTTGATGTTGCAAATAAAAGGTTTTTTTGTCTGCAAAACATTTTTGGATAAGGGTAAACATAAGAGACTTGATGTTACAAATTAACGGTTTTTTTGTCTGCAAAACATTTTTGGATAAGGGTAAACATAAGAGACTTGATGTTGCAAATTAAAGGTTTTTTTGTCTGCAAAACATTTTTGGATAAGGGTAAACATAAGAGACTTGATGTTACAAATTAAAGTTTTTTTTGTCTGCAAAACATTTTTGGATAAGGGTAAACATAAGAGACTTGATGTTGCAAATTAAAGGTTTTTTTGTCTGCAAAACATTTTTGGATAAGGGTAAACATAAGAGACTTGATGTTACAAATTAAAGTTTTTTTTGTCTGCAAAACATTTTTGGATAGGGGTAAACATAAGAGACTTGATGTTGCAAATTAAAGGTTTTTTTGTCTGCAAAACATTTTTGGATAAGGGTAAACATAAGAGACATGATATTACAAATTAAAGGTTTTTTCTGTATGCAAAACATTTTTGGATAAGGGTAAACATAAGAGACTTGATGTTACAAATTAAAGGTTTTTTTTGTCTGCAAAACATTTTTGGATAAGGGTAAACATAAGAGACTTGATGTTGCAAATTAAAGGTTTTTTGTCTGCAAAACATTTTTGGATAAGGGTAAACATAAGAGACTTGATATTACAAATTAAAGGTTTTTTTTGTCTGCAAAACATTTTTGGATAAGGGTAAACATAAGAGACTTGATGTTACAAATTAAAGGTTTTTTTTGTCTGCAAAACATTTTTGGATAAGGGTAAACATAAGAGACTTGATGTTGCAAATTAAAGGTTTTTTTGTCTGCAAAACATTTTTGGATAAGGGTAAACATAAGAGACTTGATGTTGCAAATTAAAGGTTTTTTTGTCTGCAAAACATTTTTGGATAAGGGTAAACATAAGAGACTTGATGTTACAAATTAAAGTTTTTTTTGTCTGCAAAACATTTTTGGATAAGGGTAAACATAAGAGACTTGATGTTACAAATTAAAGTTTTTTTTGTCTGCAAAACATTTTTGGATAAGGGTAAACATAAGAGACTTGATGTTGCAAATTAAAGGTTTTTTTGTCTGCAAAACATTTTTGGATAAGGGTAAACATAAGAGACTTGATATTACAAATTAAAGGTTTTTTTTTGTCTGCAAAACATTTTTGGATAAGGGTAAACATAAGAGACTTGATGTTACAAATTAAAGGTTTTTTTGTCTGCAAAACATTTTTGGATAAGGGTAAACATAAGAGACTTGATGTTACAAATTAAAGTTTTTTGTCTGCAAAACATTTTTGGATAAGGGTAAACATAAGAGACTTGATGTTACAAATTAAAGGTTTTTTTTGTCTGCAAAACATTTTTGGATAAGGGTAAACATAAGAGACTTTATGTTGCAAATTAAAGGTTTTTTTGTCTGCAAAACATTTTTGGATAAGGGTAAACATAAGAGACTTGATGTTACAAATTAAAGGTTTTTTTGTCTGCAAAACATTTTTGGATAAGGGTAAACATAAGAGACTTGATGTTACAAATTAAAGTTTTTTTTGTCTGCAAAACATTTTTGGATAAGGGTAAACATAAGAGACTTGATGTTGCAAATTAAAGGTTTTTTTGTCTGCAAAACATTTTTGGATAAGGGTAAACATAAGAGACTTGATGTTACAAATTAAAGGTTTTTTAGTCTGCAAAACATTTTTGGATAAGGGTAAACATAAGAGACTTGATGTTACAAATTAAAGGTTTTTTAGTCTGCAAAACATTTTTGGATAAGGGTAAACATAAGAGACTTGATGTTACAAATTAAAGGTTTTTTTGTCTGCAAAACATTTTTGGATAAGGGTAAACATAAGAGACTTGATGTTGCAAATTAAAGGTTTTTTTGTCTGCAAAACATTTTTGGATAAGGGTAAACATAAGAGACTTGATGTTACAAATTAAAGGTTTTTTAGTCTGCAAAACATTTTTGGATAAGGGTAAACATAAGAGACTTGATGTTACAAATTAAAGGTTTTTTTGTCTGCAAAACATTTTTGGATAAGGGTAAACATAAGAGACTTGATGTTACAAATTAAAGGTTTTTTTGTCTGCAAAACATTTTTGGATAAGGGTAAACATAAGAGACTTGATGTTACAAATTAAAGGTTTTTTTGTCTGCAAAACATTTTTGGATAAGGGTAAACATAAGAGACTTGATGTTACAAATTAAAGTTTTTTGTCTGCAAAACATTTTTGGATAAGGGTAAACATAAGAGACTTGATGTTACAAATTAAAGGTTTGTTTTGTCTGCAAAACATTTTTGGATAAGGGTAAACATAAGAGACTTGATGTTGCAAATTAAAGGTTTTTTTGTCTGCAAAACATTTTTGGATAAGGGTAAACATAAGAGACTTGATGTTACAAATTAAAGGTTTTTTTGTCTGCAAAACATTTTTGGATAAGGGTAAACATAAGAGACTTGCTGTTACAAATTAAAGTTTTTTGTCTGCAAAACATTTTTGGATAAGGGTAAACATAAGAGACTTGATGTTACAAATTAAAGGTTTTTTTTGTCTGCAAAACATTTTTGGATAAGGGTAAACATAAGAGACTTGATGTTACAAATTAAAGGGTTTTGTTTGTCTGCAAAACATTTTTGGATAAGGGTAAACATAAGAGACTTGATGTTGCAAATAAAAGGTTTTTTTGTCTGCAAAACATTTTTGGATAAGGGTAAACATAAGAGACTTGATGTTACAAATTAACGGTTTTTTTGTCTGCAAAACATTTTTGGATAAGGGTAAACATAAGAGACTTGATGTTGCAAATTAAAGGTTTTTTTGTCTGCAAAACATTTTTTGATAAGGGTAAACATAAGAGACTTGATGTTACAAATTAAAGTTTTTTTTGTCTGCAAAACATTTTTGGATAAGGGTAAACATAAGAGACTTGATGTTGCAAATTAAAGGTTTTTTTGTCTGCAAAACATTTTTGGATAAGGGTAAACATAAGAGACTTGATGTTACAAATTAAAGTTTTTTTTGTCTGCAAAACATTTTTGGATAGGGGTAAACATAAGAGACTTGATGTTGCAAATTAAAGGTTTTTTTGTCTGCAAAACATTTTTGGATAAGGGTAAACATAAGAGACATGATATTACAAATTAAAGGTTTTTTCTGTATGCAAAACATTTTTGGATAAGGGTAAACATAAGAGACTTGATGTTACAAATTAAAGGTTTTTTTTGTCTGCAAAACATTTTTGGATAAGGGTAAACATAAGAGACTTGATGTTGCAAATTAAAGGTTTTTTGTCTGCAAAACATTTTTGGATAAGGGTAAACATAAGAGACTTGATATTACAAATTAAAGGTTTTTTTTGTCTGCAAAACATTTTTGGATAAGGGTAAACATAAGAGACTTGATGTTACAAATTAAAGGTTTTTTTTGTCTGCAAAACATTTTTGGATAAGGGTAAACATAAGAGACTTGATGTTGCAAATTAAAGGTTTTTTTGTCTGCAAAACATTTTTGGATAAGGGTAAACATAAGAGACTTGATGTTGCAAATTAAAGGTTTTTTTGTCTGCAAAACATTTTTGGATAAGGGTAAACATAAGAGACTTGATGTTACAAATTAAAGTTTTTTTTGTCTGCAAAACATTTTTGGATAAGGGTAAACATAAGAGACTTGATGTTACAAATTAAAGTTTTTTTTGTCTGCAAAACATTTTTGGATAAGGGTAAACATAAGAGACTTGATGTTGCAAATTAAAGGTTTTTTTGTCTGCAAAACATTTTTGGATAAGGGTAAACATAAGAGACTTGATATTACAAATTAAAGGTTTTTTTTTGTCTGCAAAACATTTTTGGATAAGGGTAAACATAAGAGACTTGATGTTACAAATTAAAGGTTTTTTTGTCTGCAAAACATTTTTGGATAAGGGTAAACATAGGAGACTTGATGTTACAAATTAAAGTTTTTTTTTGTCAGCAAAACATTTTTGGGTAAGGGTAAACATAAGAGACTTGATGTTACAAATTAAAGGTATTTTTTTGTCTGCAAAACATTTTTGGATAAGGGTAAACATAAGAGACTTGATGTTACAAATTAAAGGTTTTTTTGTCTGCAAAACATTTTTGGATAAGGGTAAACATAAGAGACTTGATGTTACAAAGTAAAGGTTTTTTTTGTCAGCAAAACATTTTTGGGTAAGGGTAAACATAAGAGACTTGATGTTACAAATTAAAGTTTTTTTTGTCTGCAAAACATTTTTGGATAAGGGTAAATATAAGAGACTTGATGTTACAAATTAAAGGTTTTTTTGTCTGCAAAACATTTTTGGATAAGGGTAAACATAAGAGACTTGATGTTACAAATTAAAGGTTTTTTTGTCTGCAAAACATTTTTGGAAAAGGGTAAACATAAGAGACTTGATGTTACAAATAAAAGGTTTTTTTGTCTGCAAAACATTTTTGGATAAGGGTAAACATAAGAGACTTGATGTTACAAATTAAAGGTTTTTTTGTCTGCAAAACATTTTTGGATAAGGGTAAACATAAGAGACTTGATGTTACAAATTAAAGGTTTTTTTTTGTCTGCAAAACATTTTTGGATAAGGGTAAACATAAGAGACTTGATGTTACAAATTAAAGGTTTTTTTGTCTGCAAAACATTTTTGGATAAGGGTAAACATAAGAGACTTGATGTTACAAAGTAAAGGTTTTTTTTGTCAGCAAAACATTTTTGGGTAAGGGTAAACATAAGAGACTTGATGTTACAAATTAAAGTTTTTTTTGTCTGCAAAACATTTTTGGATAAGGGTAAACATAAGAGACTTGATGTTACAAATTAAAGTTTTTTTTGTCTGCAAAACATTTTTGGATAAGGGTAAACATAAGAGACTTGATGTTACAAATTAAAGTTTTTTTTTTGTCTGCAAAACATTTTTGGATAAGGGTAAACATAAGAGACTTGATGTTACAAATTAAAGATTTTTTTTTGTCTGCAAAACATTTTTGGATAAAGGTAAACATAAGAGACTTGATGTTACAAATTAAAGATTTTTTTTTGTCTGCAAAACATTTTTGGAAAAGGGTAAACATAAGAGACTTGATGTTACAAATTAAAGTTTTTTTTTGTCTGCAAAACATTTTTGGATAAGGGTAAACATAAGAGACTTGATGTTACAAATTAAAAAGTTTTTTTTTGTTTGCAAAACATTTTTGGAAAAGGGTAAACATAAAAGACTTGATGTTACAAATTAAAAAGTTTTTTTGTCTGCGAAACATTTTTGGATAAGGGTAAACATTAGAGACTTGATGTTACAAATTAAAGGTTTTTTTTGTCTGCAAAACATTTTTGGAAAAGGGTAAACATAAGAGACTTGATGTTACAAATTAAAGGTTTTTTTGTCTGCAAACATTTTTGGAAAAGGGTAAACATAAGAGACTTGATGTTACAAATTAAAGGGTTTTTTTTGTCTGCAAAACATTTTTGGAAAAGGGTAAACATAAGAGACTTGATGTTACAAATTAAAGGGTTTTTTGTCTGCAAAACATTTTTGGAAAAGGGTAAACATAAGAGACTTGATGTTACAAATTAAAGTTTTTTTTTGTCTGCAAAACATTTTTGGATAAGGGTAAACATAGGAGACTTGATGTTACGAATTAAAGGGTTTTTTGTCTGCAAAACATTTTTGGAAAAGGGTAAACAGAAGAGACTTGATGTTACAAATTAAAGGGTTTTTTGTCTGCAAAACATTTTTGGAAAAGGGTAAACATAAGAGACTTGATGTTACAAATTAAAGGGTTTTTTGTCTGCAAAACATTTTTGGAATAGGGTAAACATAAGAGACTTGATGTTACAAATTAAAGTTTTTTTTTTGTCTGCAAAACATTTTTGGATAAGGGTAAACATAAGAGACTCGATGTTACAAATTAAAGTTTTTTTTTGTTTGCAAAACATTTTTGGAATAGGGTAAACATAAGAGACTTGATGTTACAAATTAAAGTTTTTTTTTTGTCTGCAAAACATTTTTGGATAAGGGTAAACATAAGAGACTTGATGTTACAAATTAAAAAGTTTTTTTTTGTTTGCAAAACATTTTTGGAAAAGGGTAAACATAAAAGACTTGATGTTACAAATTAAAAAGTTTTTTTGTCTGCGAAACATTTTTGGATAAGGGTAAACATTAGAGACTTGATGTTACAAATTAAAGGTTTTTTTGTCTGCAAAACATTTTTGGATAAGGGTAAACATAAGAGACTTGATGTTACAAATTAAAGGGTTTTTTGTCTGCAAACATTTTTGGAAAAGGGTAAACATAAGAGACTTGATGTTACAAATTAAAGGGTTTTTTGTCTGCAAAACATTTTTGGAAAAGGGTTAACATAAGAGACTTGATGTTACAAATTAAAGTTTTTTTTTGTCTGCAAAACATTTTTGGATAAGAGTAAACATAGGAGACTTGATGTTACAAATTAAAGTTAGCGTCCTTTCAGGTAAATAAATCATATGTATAAGACACTAATCCAGAGTGTTTTCCAAAATTTCATTTTCTTCCGACTATATCAGGGTGCGAAACAGGGGTGGTAGTAAGCAAAAAAAAAAAAAGTAATATGGTGTCATGTACATAGTGAGAAAAAAAAGACATAATGTACCCCATTAAATCCTGAGCAACGTCGGGTCATGCTACTAGTATGTATCATAATGCATGTCCACAAATACTTCTGTTTTAAGATCTTATTGTAAGAAAATAAATAATACAATCAGATTAATTACAGATCGCTGGAACTAATCGTTTCGTTTATTAAACCCATCCGGTATTTTGGACTATTTTAGAAGTATAATTAATATATTGTTAAATATAGAGTTTTCTCCCCTTGTGTGGTTAGGAATTTTAGGTGAATACTATCGCCTTTAACAACCAAATACAAAATCACAAGAAGCAATAGAGATGTGCCTGTTATTTAGAAACGCGTGCAAGCGTTACGTTGCATTTATGTTTAACCCTTAAATGCTTTTTGTTTCAAATATGACAAATTCCAACAAAATGCCTATTTAATATAATATTCAACGAAAATGTGCCAAACTGCAACTTGTTTCACATCTGCAACGAGCCTGTAGGCAAGTATGAGTAGGTATTAATATGATGTTGCATCAGCACACCCGCTAAATAGGTAATCAATATCTTCGATGATAGCATTTTTTCTAAACTAATATAAATAATAAAGCATTTAAGGGCTAAAATAAACTATCGGTTAAATAGAATTAATCAATTACAGATTATTTATTAATTAAATATATTACGACAAAACAGATTAATCTACAAACAATTCGTATATAAAATAGAAACTTGAAGCATAAAATACTCTTACCCAAATAAATGGATTCGGCATTAAATAACCCAAAAAGGGTTGATATGCCGTAAAACAAAATAATCAAAACAGAAATATGTTATATAGTCAGGTTGTCGGCAAATAAAGACCAACTTTAACAACACAGCTTTATAAAAGTAGATATACAGTTTCTTTAGTCGTTGCCAGACAAGTCCCGAAATAAAGAGTTCTTTCCCAGTTCGTGATCCTGGTTGTAGGTAGGTTGGAAAGGATTCCCTCGGCGTAATATCAAACAGGGTGGTGAGATTTAGCGTGCTGGCAGTTTGATTAACCTCTCCTATATCGACGTCGTCTCTGTTTCTTCTATTTTAACTCCTATCAGCTGTTGCGAATCCCAGTGAAAACTGCATATTTCAACGCTGCATATTCTAACCCCGCATACGTATATTCGTCATTGAACTTATGTCTGACGCCGCACATTGACCTTCCGTAACTTCCAACCTCCCACGGCTATTTATTATTTGGCTTATATTTGAATGCCTCTCAGGACACCAAATAGGTTACAAAAAGACAATGGGAATTATTTAAAACTATATCATATAACGCAAAAATCTAACCCATCTTTGTCTTTTTTGCTATTTTATTAAATTTGTATGCCACTTTTACTTGCATTCTTTACCGTTCCTGTAACCGTAAGTCAGTGAATTCTCCGTCGCGGTCCCAATTCTTATCACATAATATCATTAAAACAACAACAACAACAACAACAACAACAAGAAAACAACAACAACACCAACAACAAGAACTGTATATAGTTGCAACTGACGTAGGACAACTGCAGTTCGGGTATATATTTTAATTTAATCTAACCTATGGGATAGTTATTGCGTCATTTCTCAGGTAAGGCGATCCAAAACCAATTATAGTTTCTTATCTTCTCCGATTCCACGTGTTATTCTTGTTATAATGTAATCTTCTAAAGTGAAGACACGTATTAAAATAACAAGAGCGTTTTTTTCCATTTAAGTTGAGTCGTTTCTCATTTGCTAAAATAATTACATTTACTGCGAATTGATAAGTGTAACCAAACATGCTTAATATATACACAGACATGACAGAAGTAAATAGACACCCCCACAAAAGTAATTAATACATGTTTAAATTTTCCGCTTCCTTTGTCGACGGCCAACACTCGGAGCCGTACAAAGCAGATGTACAAGGTTTGAAACATCGATATTTTATACGAAGTGACGTTTTTTTGTACTGTCCTCAATCAGAGGAGCAGATATCTTTCTTGACTGGAGTAGTTTTAATTTTTGTCATATCCACAGTGACCCTTTGGGAGATGCTGGATATGAAGACTGATCTTGTGTCTAACTCTGCCCTCGTGGTGAGGCAAGTATATAGAGACATTTTTTGTTTGTTTCAGTTATTGATTTATCCATCATATGCCACCTTTTACGTATCTCACGGGATAAGGAAGCATGATAACTCAGACGAGCCATATTATAGATTTATCTGAAGGTGAACTTAATCAGCATCAAATCGCCGCAAACCTCGGGATTCCATTTTCCACTGCAAACTGAGTAATTTTTAATTAATCAAAGAGGGAAAATAATCTATATCATCTCGCCTAGGTCGATCAGGACGCTGTGGCAGCAGTCTTCATTATTAATGATAATAAGAGTGTCTAATTACTACTTTTATGCCTGCGTACAATTTAATGAACAGACACTCTGTATATATATATATATATATATATATATATATATATATATATATATATATATATATATATATGTGTGTGTGTGTGTGTGTGTGTGTGTGTGTGTGTACATATGTGGTTGTATATAAATATATGCTAGCTCATTCAATTTACATTAACTTCCAGAAAATACATTTGATAGTTGCTTACATTGAGTTTGTTAGTTTCATTTGTATTCGATACCAAAAAAAAATATAAGATTAGGAAGTGCGTGAACAGGAAAAAAGGAGAGAGATGGTGTTTGGATTTTATTTATTTTAATTAAATGATAGTATTGTAGTCGTGAGTAGGGCACCCGTTGTCTCTTGGGTATCCAATAATTTTATTCCCAGTCCGCTGCAATATATATATATATATATATATATATATATATATATATATATATATATATATATATATATATATATAATGCAGCGGACTGGGAATAAAATGATATATATATATATATATATATATATATATATATATATATATATATATGTGTGTGTGTGTGTGTGTGTGTGTGTGTGTGTGTGTGTGTGTGTGTGTGCATAATTGCGTCTATATAAATATATGCTAGCTCATTCAATTTAAATTAACTTCCAGACAATACATTTGATAGTTGCTTACATTCAACGTTAATTGTTCTGTCCTATCAGATGAACACACCACAAAGTCACATATTCATCTAATCCACAGACTGTAATTATAATTAATAACACACCTGCAATCAAACAGAACCGTATACAGAGACATGACAGAAATAAATAGACCAACATAATTCATACATGTTATAAGGAACACGTGAATTATTTCAAGATATCATCGGTCGGTGGTGGGAGTAACATTCCAAAAATGCGTATGTGCGGGAAGAAGAGAGTGGGCGTGGCTTCAAATATAATACAGGTTCCATAAACTACCAATAAATAAATGAAGAGTTCGAATGCAAAAAACGCGATGAACGCCATTTTCAAAATCACGAAACTGTCCCAACAAAAAAGTGTTGCATTTCAACAGTCGACAATACCCCCAAAACAATGTGTTACATAATATGATACCGAAATAATTTTTTTTTTTGATTTCAATTAAAATCAGCTTTCATTCGAAGTAGAGATTTAATATATTCGTATTTTTATTGTTCAAGATCCCGATTTAAACGAATTGGATTTATCGCGTTTTGCGTTCGGACTCTTCAAATGTACTTTTAAAATATCTATCTTATTTACAGTCACAATATGTTAATGGCACTAAATGTATACACTAATGTGACATAATATATTAAGGTTACCCCAAACAGGTCACGGGTCGTCTAGTACTGTTTTTAACAAAAGTGACAGACCAAAGGAAATCCTATTTAAGACTTATGCGTGACAGACCGGCAAGCCGACGGATAAGGCCTCTTAGAAAAAAGTGTGGTATAAAATGCTATTCGAAAACTTAAGCGCGACTGATCAACGAAAACGTCATATTGGCTTTTTGGCTAGGAGCAAAGTGTAGTATCTGTCCTGGTACTACACTGAGTCCTCGGTCAGTGAAAGAGAAATCCTTCTAGACTGATGTAATTTTAATTTTTGTTCCAATCCAGAGTGCAACTTTTTGGATAGCTGGATTCCCCCCACATGAAAAACCGACCTTGTGTCTAACTCTGCTCTCGTGGGTAGGCAAGTAAATAGGGTCCCCAATACAAAGTTAATACGGCCATTGGATTCCTAGTAACATTTTAATAGAGAAAAGTGGTTTGATCTTGGTAGTGGGTTTTGTTTTCAATCACATCCACAGAAATACAGAAACACAGTGATGCCATAAATATATATATATATATATATATATATATATATATATATATATATATATATATATATATATATATATATATATATATATATAGTAAGCTATGAAAATATATTTATCGCAATTAAGCTACACAGAGACTCCTGCGTTTCATCCCCGGGGGGGAATCTTCAGGCTAAAATGCATGGAGTTTAGCCTGAAGATCCCCCTCCGGGTGGAACGCAGGAGTCTCTGTGTAGCTTAATTGCCATAAATATATTTTCATAGCTTACTACCTAGCTCTACTTACGCATCGAGCACTGTTGAAGTAAACACTGAAAATTGATACATTAAAAATTATATCTCCTTATAAAATTTTATGTGGATACATGAAATATATATATATATATATATATATATATATATATATATATATATATATATATATATATATATATATATATATTAAAATATTAAACTATCTCTACCTGCCCAATAGTGTGTTTACTTGCAATTTGTTTTGCTTTTCTTCTGTAAAATTATGCCGGATTCTTTTCAAAATATTATTTTTTGTTCCAATCAAAGGGAAGTAACTCTGTATGGACGAATACTGAGTTACATTCCTTTGTTAAGATGGCGGCCATTTGAAAATAATTCCTGCCCGGATAAAGTTTTTGTTTTCTGGAAGGAATAAAATCGAATTACATTTTATTCTTCTTAACAGCATGCTGCAACCACCAACAAGAAAAACTGATGGACCATAATCAAATATTGATTTTGTAGAAAGAAAGTTATCGATGACAAAGAAACGATAAAGTGACGTACAGAGACTGCTATTCGAAACTTACGCGTGAACCCCATATTATTCTAAAATGCTCTAAGGTAAAATTAATATTACAATTGTATTCCTTGGAAAATTTAATACGAGAAAAATTGTGTTAGATGTTGGTATAGGGCTTTGTTTTCAATTACATCCCCAGACATACATACATACATACATACATACAGACAGACAGACAGACAGACAGACAGACAGACAGACAGACAGACATAAACTACAAATATAATACAGATATATATATATATATATGTGTGTGTGTGTATGATTGTTTTTTTTTGTGTATTTTGTTTTATAAAAAAATAGCAGAGCTACCCGTCGTCAGCCGGGGTTTTAATTCCGGTATATTACGCAGATTACAGGAAAAAAATAAAAGTAAAACTGAAAAATCTACTTAGTATTGTAATTTGTAATGTCCAAGTTTATTTTGAGACAAAATCAGAATAAAAATAACTATACTCCGGTTGAAGTCCGCGCTCACAAACCCTGTCTCTAAAAAAAAAAACGGTGCGTTAATCGACTGACCCACAAGGGAAAGTACGATATTGTGACCCAATCAAATACATAAGTCAGACTGTATTTTTTCTTCACCCCATCTCTCTCTTTAGAGTCGAATGTCGGCCAGCCAAAGTCAACGAAATAAAAGAGAGACAGAAACCCAAAAAGGACAAATTAAGACTCCTTTTCTCTTTTTTCACCGGCGAAGAATGAAAGAAATATATGTTATTGGATTAGTACCCGGTGATTTGGATAGCAGTATTAAGACCTCGGCCTGTGAGAGTAAGAACTTCTCCGCCTTTCTTTAGTTATTATTAATAAAAAAAATAAATATCTATCAGGATTAAATATAAAAATCGATTAAATAGATTGAAATATTTTTGTTGTTGTTTTTAACAATGCAAACTAATATTTGCCGTAAATCACTGGAGAAACATATGTTTTATGTAGCTTGTAGTAAAAGTACAGGGGAGGAGAAAAATCGACTTTCCTGTATGTATAACACTAGAAAAATACTCGTCTCAAGAAAGGTAAAATAAATTTCGCGAACAGAATAGTTTTGCACCATTTTTTAGTCCCTCTTACCAAGATTAACATCAAGATATAATGCCTAGAATCCTTATTCCAATTTTGATCAAAATCCATTTAGTGATTTGGATTCTAGAAAATGTATAGAGTTTAAGGCTTAAGCTTAATGGACCTTAAGAAGGAATTGAAATTCAGGGAATATTGCTTAATTGTTGTCTATTAACTATGGGTCCAATTTGATGCAAATTTGAAATATTTCAATTTTTAAATGGGAGGTTTTCCCCATATTATACACCCTACAATCCTTTTAAATACTCCAAAGAAACTGAAATTTAGAGAATATTTATTATTTGATGTCTAATACATGTTGTTAAAATTTAAACAAAAAAAAAAATCGGAGGTATCTAAATGAAGAGCTTTCGTTTCTTTTTTTTTTTACCCCATTAGCATAAAACTAGATAAACTAAATATAGCTCACATTTCCCACCCTGACGCATAGCAGCCGTGGTCTCAAATTCATGATGATCGGTTAATCATTTTAGGAATGTTCCCTATACATAGACATATATACACATATACAGATCTATAACTTTATAGAGATATACTTACCCGAACAGTTTCGTTTGTCTGCCATCAACTCATAACCACTTCGGCAAGTGCAATTGTAAGAACCAATTGTGTTGACGCACAACTGTGAACATTGGCCGTTCCCTACACGACATTCATTCACATCTACAAACGAAGAGAAAATCACGTGAAAGCGACACCCAGCATAAGTTATCTCCCTTTGCGATACGTCATTATTAGGGTTTTAATCACTCCTGGAAGAGTACCTCCTCCCTGATTTCCATTCACCTCGTTTTGTTCCTAGTAGGACCCAGTTGGCTGTCGAGGTCGTCTCTCAAACTTGTTTTTGGCTTTCTTTTGGTATTTTCCATTGCTTCAGGGTCCATTCTGTCGCCCATTCTACATATCTCGAAAGTTGACTTACCCATCTATGTTTAGCCGTTCATATGGTGCTGATGATGTCGTTTACGCCAGTTTTCTGTCTGATCCAAGTGGTTCTTTTTCTTTCTCTTAGACTGATGCCGAGCATAATGCGTTCCATTTTGCATTGTGCCACTCTTAACCTTTCTTTTTGCTGCATTATTAAGTGCCCATCTTTCGCTACCATATGCCATAACAGGTATTATGTATTTATTAAACATTTTATGTTTAATGTTCATCGTACTTGCGATTGTAAATGAATGTAAAATAATGTAAATGAATGTAAAATAATGTAAATGAATGTAAAATAATGTAAATGAATGTAAAATAATGTAAATGAATGTAAAATAATGTAAATGAATGTAAAATAATGTAAATGAATGTAAAATAATGTAAACGAATGTAAAATAATGTAAATGAATGTAAAATAATGTAAATGAATGTAAATTAATGTAAATGAATGTAAAATAATGTAAATGAATGTAAAATAATGTAAATGAATGTAAAATAATGTAAATGAATGTAAAATAATGTAAATGAATGTAAAATAATGTAAATGAATGTAAAATAATGTAAACGAATGTAAAATAATGTAAATGAATGTAAAATAATGTAAATGAATGTAAAATAATGTAAACGAATGTAAAATAATGTAAATGAATGTAAAATAATGTAAATGAATGTAAATTAATGTAAATGAATGTAAAATAATGTAAATGAATGTAAAATAATGTAAATGAATGTAAAATAATGTAAATGAATGTAAAATAATGTAAATGAATGTAAAATAATGTAAATGAATGTAAAATAATGTAAATGAATGTAAAATAATGTAAATGAATGTAAAATAATGTAAATGAATGTAAAATAATGTAAATGAATGTAAAATAATGTAAATGAATGTAAAATAATGTAAATGAATGTAAAATAATGTAAATGAATGTAAAATAATGTAAATGAATGTAAAATAATGTAAATGAATGTAAAATAATGTAAACGAATGTAAAATAATGTAAATGAATGTAAAATAATGTAAATGAATGTAAAATAATGTAAACGAATGTAAAATAATGTAAATGAATGTAAAATAATGTAAATGAATGTAAATTAATGTAAATGAATGTAAAATAATGTAAATGAATGTAAAATAATGTAAATGAATGTAAAATAATGTAAATGAATGTAAAATAATGTAAATGAATGTAAAATAATGTAAATGAATGTAAAATAATGTAAACGAATGTAAAATAATGTAAATGAATGTAAAATAATGTAAATGAATGTAAAATAATGTAAACGAATGTAAAATAATGTAAATGAATGTAAAATAATGTAAATGAATGTAAATTAATGTAAATGAATGTAAAATAATGTAAATGAATGTAAAATAATGTAAATGAATGTAAAATAATGTAAATGAATGTAAAATAATGTAAATGAATGTAAAATAATGTAAATGAATGTAAAATAATGTAAACGAATGTAAAATAATGTAAATGAATGTAAAATAATGTAAATGAATGTAAATTAATGTAAATGAATGTAAAATAATGTAAATGAATGTAAATTAATGTAAATGAATGTAAAATAATGTAAATGAATGTAAAATAATGTAAATGAATGTAAATTAATGTAAATGAATGTAAAATAATGTAAATGAATGTAAAATAATGTAAATGAATGTAAAATAATGTAAATAAATGTAAAATAATGTAAATGAATGTAAAATAATGTAAATGAATGTAAAATAATGTAAATGAATGTAAAATAATGTAAATAAATGTAAAATAATGTAAATGAATGTAAAATAATGTAAATAAATGTAAAATAATGTAAATAAATGTAAAATAATGTAAATGAATGTAAAATAATGTAAATAATCATGAATTTCAAATTTTGTTAAATTTCTGAAAAAAACAACAAAAAAACAAAAACAAAACAATGCATGTAATTTTATATATTCCTGAATAAGTTGAAATATTCACAATTTGGAAAGAATTTTACAGTCATTCTGAAAAGGGGCTATTTTTTTGAAAAAAACTTTTATTTGAAAACCCCTTAAAGTATTTAATAGCGATAAAGCAACACCCATTGTTCACACATCAAGTATTTTTTTATACAAAACAAGTACGAGTTATTTCCCCTTGCGATTAGTACTCTTTAAATCATGCAAATCGTCATGAATCACACATTTTGAAAAATTCTAAAAAAAAACAAACAAACAATAAGTGTACTTTTTTCATATTTCTGAATAAGTTGAATTTTTATCAAATTTGAAATAGATTTTACAGGCATTTTGGGCCAAACAAATGTTTTTCGATATTCAGAACTAGTCGAACTATTTTCGATATTTCAGAACTATTTGAAGTATTTAATAAACTGATGGTTGTTTCTGTGTATTATTGGTGGGTTTGGAAGCTAGAAACCATGAACGTCTGGAAAGCACCGGAATATTGAAAGAGAGTGACCTGCATCATGATAATTCACACGGGATTTAAAAATTCAGAAAATCTTAGCTGCAGCTCAGTGCTCCTTGGATACCTTGAAGACCGTGAGCTGGAAAATTGCGACGAAAATGTGTAATCAGTGGCTAGCAGGAAGGATCATAGCAAGCGTTCTAACTATGTCCGCACAACGAAATTCGTCGAGAGCTGCAAAAAACGTGCGGCAAGATCCATAAGTAATGCGGACCCGGGAGTAGTGAGGATTTTCGCTACTCTTCATACAAGAGTTGCAAGGGCCAACTACTTATCGACAAAGCCCATGAGAACCGCCTACCGAAAGCCAAGAAAGACCAAACCCCCAGTTGAGCTGAAGATGCTCTGGTCCTTCTCATGATCACCGACACACTGCGCAGACCAACAGGTAGCTAGCCTAAAGTACCGCTCGTCATAAAGATCAAATCCCTAAAACTGTAATCGTCTTTGGGTGTATTTCCAACGAAACTTACGTCATGCCGACCCACATCTTTGAAAAAGGACAGATTCAATTCACGTATCCAAATTGAGTTACTGTTTACTGTTGTGAATCGTTGGGTGGTGAAGGTATGTGTGGCGCGGGGTTGATAAAGACACCAACCGTACCGCCTGCAACACCAAGGACGAGCTGATTGCCATGATGAAACTGGTTTTTAGGCGAATCTTGAACGATACCGTGAAGTTCGCGTGCTCCAGTTCCAAGTCACAACTTGAGGCTCAGGATGGCTTCTTTCAAGTGAGCTGTATTCAGCAGAAGATCTTCTAAGAAATGAACTTTGAATTTTGAGAATACATCAATTAATTGCATAAATATTACACCTTTTCTTTCCCTTCCAATAAGTGTCAAATTTGTTGCGAACACCACGTACTCTCAAACTAGGGTGTTTTACCCCGCCTAATAAACCGGTATTGTCCGGGCCTTTGGGTCTGGATTTACGCCGGTCTATTGGGGGTTGCCGGTCCTGTGCAGTTCTATGAGGTGCACCCTCCCAGGCTTTGCCTCCCCTCTTTGGGGAGGAGTAAGTTTATTACTTACTGTCTGAGGCGCCTCTACCGGGGAATGCCGACGGGGCTGCCCAGGCAATTTTTAAATGGCCAGAGTGTTCACCTCTCGAGCGCTGGCTTATCTAATCCCACTTTCCCGACCTTGTGTCACATCTTACCTTGTGGGAGGTAGATAAATAATACCACGTACTCTAAAAAAGAAAAAAAGATTCCGGGAAGCTTTGATATGTCTATTTATTTACTTACCTAAACAACTGGTTCCATCATCAGACAATTTGTAACCCGACCGGCATTTGCAAATAGAGGAACCTTCAGTGTTGACACATAAATGGGAACAATTACCGTTATTCACGCGGCATTCGTCGATGTCTGGAATTTAAAAAAGTTAATGAAAAATGGGAAAAGTAAACAAAAAAAGTAATTCAAAATTTCGTTAATTACTATGTAGGCCAATCCATTTGTTAATTATTAATGAAGGTTTATCTACTAGTAGTAATTAGCTAGTGCCTATTGTCGAGATATATGTTGTAAAACAGGAAACGTTTTAGACAAGGGGCCATGAAGGAGTCAAGTGATCGACCCTGTTGATTCGCGAGAACCGGAAGACAGTGAAGCGGCCGGACATACGTCTAACATGACCACCATAGAAAGTAGCGACTTAAGGACCGTCAGTCTTGTTGGGACCCTCAGTTGAGACAAGACGTACTCAAATGAGCTGACAAACCGATAATAATTAAGCAATGTGCTTAAAACGTGAAGACTCTCTCTTTTTCTCCCTTCTATTTAACTTTTAAGCTACGAAGCGATCATCTGGCTGAATAAATCGACTATTCTTCCTAAAAAGTGTTTGAATTAATTGGATGATAATTAATATAAGATAGAGGCAACTGACCTTTGATTGCAACTAACAGACATAGCCTCAGTTCTTTGAGGAAGACGCCGGCAGTCAGCAACGTAGGTATAATTTTAAGTTGTTTAAAATATGAATTATTAATGTAATTAAATATCTAAATTATTACATATGGTCATTTCGATGACGCCCTTATTTATTTGCCACGTTTGTTCTGGTGTCTTTCAATTGGGGAGCAGCTCAAAATACAGAGGTACATAGATTGGTGGTCGTTATGGAATAACAATTGCTGTAAGTTTTGAACTGTAAGTAGCTTTCTCTGTTGAAACTTGTTATGATGTAAATATGGAAAACTTATAAAATACAAGCTTAACCTACCCGTCACTGCCCGGGATTCATTAATGTAATTTTACTTTAAATTTAAATTAAAAAAAATAATAATGTGTAAGTCATGAAAGGATAGAATAAGTGCTCATGTAAAAGAGATAACTCATATTGTAACGTTCCAAGTTAAAATAGAAGTTGCCCCCTTACATTTTGAACTTAAGTCATTATTTAAGATAGTCTTCATTGTAACAATCTTCTTTGCCGGAATAAGTATTTTCGAAAAGGAAATAAAGCGAATTACACTTTTTTAGTGCAAATAACATGCTGCAAGTATAAAAAAAGGAAGACATTACTAGTTATAATCAACTATCTATTTAGGTCTAACTTAGACAATTCGACTGACTTAATTTTATATATTATATTATATATAGTTTATTAATTAAATTCTGAACATTCCCTTAAATCTGGATGATTCTCTGATTTTTGGTGATTAAAAGATTAAGACATTTTTTACAAAGTGTAGCCTTTTAGTATATATGGGAGTGATATGATCCCCTACCGCCTTCTCTATGATTTATATAGACACACATTTATTTGTTCTGTCAGGCGGAAGTGTACTGGTGGTGTCAGTTCAGGTCAAGTTCACGTGTGTAAGTCATTCACTCAGTGACAGGTATCAGATATCACAACCAGTGAGCTTTCAGTAGGGGACACTGTATCTTAGATTTGGGGGTTATTATGAACCCCTAGGGCCGGTATTTTGTATGTGAGTTAAAATATAATTTCAAGTCACTCACCCTTGCATGTCCGCATGTCAGGTCGCAAGTGATATCCGGGATGGCATTGGCAGTGCAGATTTCCAGGTGTGTTGATGCATATTTGACTACAGTTTCCATTGTTCACACCACATTCATCTATATCTGTTCGAAAATAAAATATATATATATATATATATATATATATATATATATATTATTTTAGAGGTGAAAGATGAGAATAAAACATTGTAAAGATACAATATTTATTAAAAACATCAAAAGTTCAGAGCAAGGAGCCTCATATCCTTAATCCATGGATTTTCAAAGAAAATATTTCTTCTCATCAGAGGATGGGGAAGCCGACAATATGATTATAAGTATTGTCGGCAACAATAAACTTTGAAAATTTTATATAAAGTAAAACAAAGCAGGAGTAAAGAAATATATATATATAAAAGAATACTTTGCCTATTATGTCCATTTATTCCTTTTCGGTTTAATAGCGTTATTCAATCTCCCCCCTTTTTTTTTGTTTTTGTTTTTTTCTCCACGTTTCTCTTTTCCCCGTTTTTAAGCGATATTCGCCGACGTTTCTCTTGACAATGTGTCGGCTGAAAGGTACCTTGAGAATTAGTTTTTTATTTTGTTAATTTTAGTCGATCTTTTTAAAAGTTTTTAATCGACGATTAAATATATTATTTAATATTTCCTCTCTTTTTGTTTCTTGTGATAGTGTCTTGACTCGCTATGACTCCGTTCATCATATTTAAAACCATTATAAAATTCTGTATCACGAAAAATTTGTTTATATATATATATATATATATATATATATATATATATATATATATATATATATATATATATATATATTATAGGTACGTCAATGAAAGATTGATGCTATGTTCATAAAAAAATCACTTGTTTGTAAAAATGTAAATCTACTTAAATACAAAGAAATATTTTTAAATATAAAAAAATCACGTTTTCTTTAGATTTCTCGATTAGTTTAACACTAGCGTGCTTCTCAACAGTTGTGGTATTGTTTACAAACATTACTAATGTTGTGAACTAGAACAACTACAGAAGAAGATAGTGCCAAGTCTGCTGCAAAAAAAAGGGTGGGCTCCCTCTAATTCCTTCACTTGTCAGTATGCTATATCTCTACAAAGTCACATTCGCCCATTCAGAGAATATTGTTTCCACATCTCGGCTGGTGCACAAACCACTACCGTCTCCTTCTCAAACAGGGTCCAAAAAAGGGTCCCATAATCTAATAGGTCCAGGTCTGTCTACCAAGCTCTAGTCCTTGTTCAATCGCCGCAATGTTGTATCCCTGTGCTTGTTTTACTAGGAACTTCAATGGAATGTGCTCCGACGAACTTGCTGCACTCGTGCCCCCCACCCCCACAACGTAAATACCCCCGACCAGCTCGACAATCAGCAAAATCTAACCCCTTCATTGAAGAGGTCCCTAGATGCCGGGAAGCTTTTTACTTTAATAGCTTTTCCCCAAGCTGCTTTCCTTTGGAATTCCCTCACTTCTCCATATTTTCCCGACTATACACACATGTAGAAACTTAAATGTAATGTGAACAAACATCTCGCTGCACAACTCCCCACTTAGGATGCCCCCATAAATTTGGCCCCTAATTCACAGTAGCCCCTTACGTCTTAGTGGAAATGTTCCTTGTTTGGCGTTAATTTAAGTAAATATATATATATATATATATATATATATATATATATATATATATATATATATATATATCCGGGAACATTTCGGTAGAAGGTAGCTATAGCTGTTGGAAGGTCAAGAGGTCAGGATTGATTTCTCTAGGAACAGAGAAAGCGGAAGTAAGAAAGCGTGATCTCATGGACGAATCGCTTTTTTTTTTTAGTGAGATTCCGTGGAAGTTTACCAAGTAGAGATATATTTTGAATACAGCAACGTAAATTCATCCGACCCCTTCTTCACAGTGCCCCGACAAATGACAAAAGAAAACGAATAAAAGAATTTTGTCGGAGTTAATTGAAATTAACACCAATTAGAAAAGTTTTATTTTAACCAAGAGGAAGTCATCATTTTTACGAGTCCAACACCAAGAAATGTTCGGCTCCACAGCGGCAAGACAGAGCTACCGAACGAACAGGTCATGCCACAACCATGTTATATAACAATACTTCAAGTTAGCAGCTGTTGATACTTGTTATCATGCCGACTGACGTAGATATAGATGCACATACGTTGAAAGTAACTCCATATTATTAAGTGCTTGTGATTTACTACTGGCTTGGCCTTTTGGCTAAGATCAAAGTGTAGTATCTGTTCCGATGGATACTGAACCCCATAGACTGGTATTGTCTTGGCCTTCGGGGCTTGATTTACGCCGGTCTATGGGTCTGTCCTGTGCAGTTCTAGGAGGTCCACCCTCCCAGGCTTCGCCTCCCCTCTTTGGGGAGGAGTAAGTTCATTGCTTACTGCCTGAGGCGCCCCTACCGGGGAATGCCGACGGGGCTGCCTAGGCAATTTTTAAACCCCACTTTCCCGACCCGACCTTGGGTCACATCTTACTTGTGGGAGTAAGATAAAAACTGGCCTTGTGCCTAACTCCTGGAGAGGAGTAAAGCAATACTACTGAAATATAATTCTTACAGGAAAGGAATTTGATAGAAAGAAAGTCTATAACATGGGGTTTTATTTAGAATTCAATATGCGTGCCAGCGTTCGTCACCAGATTCCTAAGCCGTCTGGGAACCGCAGCAACTGATTTCACAAGCAACTCATTTTTATTTTAACTTGTTGAATGATGATTGAAATCCACTCAAAATAACAGAAATCCACCCAGAAACCAGTATGTTTGAATTGTCCGAAATTTATATTAATTAATTTACGCTTTCAACACGTCCGGGTCATTTTCAGAATTCAATTTAAAAAAACAAACTTAAAGTTATTAGTTTTGCTTCATTAAAAAATAATTTATTGATATCATCAAGGAAATATGACATTATATATGGAACATATCAGAGGCATTGAAAGTTCTAGCTGTTTACATTCAATAATTGTATAAATAAAGATTAAAACAATATTACCTTAACAACAATTAGTTATAGTTTTATAACAATTAGGTTTAATGTGATGACCAAAAGATACCGTATAATTAAATTTAACTTTCAAAATATTATTAAAAGAATCATTTGTTAAAAAATTAAAAAAAAACAAACAAACGACATAGGTAAAATAAAAGCGAAAACACCAAACAAAGAACGTAAAACGACTTCCTGACAACGCCGGGTAGCTACACGACGAACCTGAGCATTTTCCACCACCTATTGAATGGTATCCGTCGCGACAAGTGCAATTGAAACCACCGACAGTGTTTACGCAGTTATGCTGACAACCGCCATTCGCCAGTTTACATTCGTTGATATCTGAAAAAAAAGAAGAAAAATATATAAAAGAAATATATAATAAAAGCAAATATTAATCGCAACGTTTGTTTTCAGTCAGATCCTGTTCGGGCCGAACTTAAGCAAGTGTTAGCGACCAGTATTATGCCACGGGGAATTATCCTGTTTAACACGTGCATTTGAAGGATTCTTTAAAATTGTGAATTTTAACTTACTTTATTGAGTGTGTCAAAACGTAAGGAGCTACAAAATCATGAGTAAAATAAACCAACGTTTCAGCCGTTCTGCCCTCCAGCCTTCATCAGGTGTCCTGTATCAAACTCGGGAACCGTCTGTCTGCACTCTCGAACCCAATCACTTTATTGTCACGGGGGTACCATGCTCGGATTCCATCTTTTGACTCTGGGACACACTCGTTAATTCTCCGTTGCTTTCAGTTTCGAGTGTGTCCCAGAGCCAAAAATGGAATCCGAGCGTGGTACCACAGTGACAATAAAGTAAACCGTGATTATTGATCTCTCAGACCCCCCCCTGCTTCACTGGTCAATGACTTGAGACAAAGTTCAAGTCGAATAAATCTCCTCTGAGTTCCAACAGTTTTGTATTGACTTAGTCCTTTTCGAGGGACGAAAGAACTTATTTCCAGGCGGCGCCCCCGCGCTTAGGAAGGATCACAGAAAGGGGCGTATACAGGGAAAACATGCAGCGACGAAAGTAGGAATACAACTTATGATACAAAGTTTAAATGAAACAGTTACTATTTGGTGTGCCGTGAACACGACTTTCCAGCGAGGGAAGACAAACAAAAAAAGAAAATGGAAAAGAAAGAAAAAGGGTTATATACACAACTTAATATAGGTCTTAATTAAATGAAAAAAAATGGGTCTAGTTAAAAAAAAAAACGAGGATAAAAAGAGACAAAATATATCACATCATAATGACGACGGCGGTGTGGAGATGAGGAAGAGAGAGAGAGAGAAAAAAAACTAGACAGAGGCTTGGAACGAGACACACAATAACAAAAGAAAACGTGTGAGTACACAGACATTTTATTTTAAGAACACACAGAGAAAATACAGAAAAGAGAGAAAGAACATATAAAAAAAAAAATGTGATGATTATCTGCACATAGATACGCACACTGGCAGCAAAAACAAACAGATAATAAATAAATAAAAAAATAAATAAATAGAGAAATTGAATGCCTACTGTAGATAAATTAAATACATAGTAAACACTATCCTCGGCTGTCTAAGGTCTCTCTGTACAAAGGTTTGTCAGGACAACCTGGCATGAGGATAATTCTCACTACAAGTAAACCCTGACCAAATACTCAAAATAATATAGTAGTCGAAGTCCGAAGAAGACCCTCCCTCGGCATGGCTACACACTGGCTCATACAGGGAATGGTGCCCATTCTCCAAGTGATATTACCTCAAGTAACAGCACTAAACTGGATACTCCAACCAGGCTATATGGAATTCGGTAAGACCAAGAGACCACAAGAAAGATATACTATAAGATAGTAAACTGGTTAATTGGGGAGAGGAAAAAGAGTGTTCTTCACTTTTTTACCAACTCAACGTTTGAAAATCTTGATTGAACACACGAATGCCTATGTATCTCATATAGAAAGGGCTCCTTGATTTATGAGAATTTACTGAAGTAAAATGAAAAAAAGTGAATATATATATTCCTAGCATTTATAACTATATATATATATATATATATATATATATTCAAAATTGCTGCAGTTTCACAGTAAATCCGATCATCTGCACATAGACACGCACACTGGCAGCAAAAACAAACTGGTTGGAGTACCCAGTTTAGTGCTATTACTTGAAGTAATATCACTTGGAGAATGGGCACCATTCCTCGTATAAGCCAGTGTGTAGCCATGCCGAGGGGGGGGGGTCTTATTTGGGCTTCGACTATATACTATTTTGATCATCAGAAGTGCATTTCAATTCAACACGTCTTCATACATTTGATTACGAGCTCGCATTCAAATGTATACGGACGTGTTGAATTTCTTAAAAAGCTAAAAGAATAACCTGAATTTTAAAAAGCAAATAGACATCCGATTAGCAACTAAAACATTGAAAAATATTGACGGAAGTGCGTCTACTGGTAGCTATTAACTAGTACCTATAGTTAAGGTATATGTTGGAAAACAGGAAAACCTTCAGAGAAGAGATCACGAAGAAGACAGGGGATTGTTCTTGCTGAATCGTGAGAACCGGGAGCCCATAAAGCGGTTGTTCATGACATCACCCGTTCGAGGCTGACGGTATTTCTGGAGAAAGATAATTAGTCTTTGTGTGAGCCTCAGTTCAACCCAGACGTACGAAAATGATCTGATAAACCGATAATATGCAATGTGCTTAAAACATAAGTAACTCTCTCTCCCTCTCTCTCTCTTTCTCTCTCTTATTTCTCTCTGCCTCGTTTTACCTTTCAGCTACGAGACATTTATCTTGTTGAATAGATCCTTTGTACTTCTAAGAGCTAAGTTTGAATTAATTGCATGATAATTAATGTAAGAAGTAGTAGTAAACCGTTTATTCCAGCTAACAACATTAGGCTCAGTCCTCGGAGGAAAACAACACCCATGATGCATGACGACGCCGGTCAGCAACAAAGGTATTATTTTAAGTTGATTAAAATATTGATCATTAAATGATTTCTGAGAACTAGATGATGGCATATGGTTATTGTTATGACGCCTCTATGTCTATGTAACATTACCTTCACAGTAACAAAAGACCTTATATTCACTAGAGCGCATGTATGACCCCACCTTGAGGTGTGGAGCCCAATTCAGAAAAACCTGTCGGATTGACTTCAAACAATGCTTTTCCAGGTTTTTGATCAAAGTGTATCTGTTCTGTCCTCAGTTATAGGAGCAGAAATCCTTCTTGACAGATGTAATTAAATTTTTGGGCCCATCCACAATGCCCGTATTTGGGTAGCTGGATACTCCCCTACATTAAATAAACGACCTTGTGTCTAAGTTTTCCCTCGTGGGAGAGCGGGTAAATAGGGACTTCAAACCAACTTTGGTCCTACTGGACACGACCGCTCGAAGGTAGTGCAGTTGTCACTTTGTCCTAAAAATAAAGTGACAACATTGTACTAGCTTGAAAATATTTTGCGTAATCGAAGCAACCCTGAAATGCTAAAGCATAAAACAAGTGTTACTGATCGGCATTCGATCACTTACCTTTGCAAGTTCGCTTGTCCGCCTCGAGAAAATATCCGTGTCGGCAAGAGCATTTGTAGGATCCTTTCAAATTGACGCAGTTATGGAGACAGCCACCCTTTCCGTTATCACATTCGTTAACATCTGGAAAGGCAATACATATAAAATAAAAAGAGACGGAGGAAATACATTTATTTCGAAGCATTCGGTTTACCTGTCACTCTGGAATCGTTCCATTACTATTAGTTATATCGACGTCTGTCTATATAACTAATAGTAATGGAACGATTCCAATATGTTTCCTGATTCCGCTCCAATTGCTGATTCTGTTCTAAATTCCAGATTCCAATAAAATTCCCGATTCTGATTCTGATTCTAGATGGCCTAATCGCCTAAACAGGCAGAATTTAATTTTTTTTTTTTGGTGGGGGTGGAGTTACGGGAGAGTCCTC
>OY744539.1:82440350-82590350 GCA_963556195.1 Sepiola atlantica | reverse complement strand
ATTAAAACCAATACCCCTGTTATCTTTGTATAGAAATTCCAGTTTTTGTGAGGAAAGAAAAATGAGTATGCCTCTTGAGCACTACTGAAACACACACATATAATTAAGGAGGTCTGCAGAGTACTAATAAACCATGTGTGTTCGAAGAGAAATGATGATATTCACAATAGTTAAGAAGAATACGTCACTGTGACGTCGTATGCACAGGAATGATTCAGCAAAATTATATTGATTTATTTTCAAATTACTACATAATAACGTTGAATTTAAAAAATACGGACCATTTTCCTCCCTCTCCACCCCGTCTTTTCATCAGTAGCCTCCTCGTCCCCCCATCGATGTATGTTTAGGTCACTTCATAAAAAATAAAATAAAAAAGAATGTGTGAGTGGACTCGATTAGAACCCGAACCTCTCGGTCATGGACGTTCGTCGATACCCTCCGAACCATAGAAGCGAGTATTACATTTCTCGAAAAGTAATTGACTAACACCAAGCTGGCGTGAGTTTTATGCACGCACGCAGGCATGCACAGATTGTACGATTCGACAGAAGTCGACTGAATTTAATGTCCACCCGTCACACGTTTTGATCATTTCTATACGAAGAAATCGATTTATTTTTCTAATTTTTGGATATTATGCGTTCGTTCGAAAAATGGAAGATTCAGAAAATGGCACATACATACATACACACACAGTTAAAGTATTGTAAATCCATATACATATATTGAAGTAATTCTAAAGGCGATTCGATTATGAAATTGTAGCCTCCATGTTGAATAAGAAACTATATTCGTTAAATATATTCTCTAAAAACTGGAATGAGTATAATTGTATAGGTAATAGGAACAAAAATAAATTAATCCGATATTCTCGAAAATCAGGGGAATTAGAGAGAGGGTTCATTTAATGTGAGCGTAATGTATTGGATTATGTAGTAAATTAATAGCAGACGAATAATACATAATAAGGGTCACGTTTTTAAAAAGTAGAGGTTGTTTATTAGTTCCCGGTGTCAATGGGGAGAGTGTCAGTAGTAAAGTTATAGTGGATAACGTTTTTGCTACCACATCTATGGAGTATATTTTAGGAGAGTCGAAGATGATGGGCCAAAAGTAATATTTAGTGTTAGCTGGAAAAATAATCACAAATTTACTATAACACGCTCGAGTGAATAAGCGTAATATAGTGGTGAGTTTAGGTACAGGGGAAAATCGTCTTAACTTTATATAGAAGATGGCCTCCGGGCAACGCCAAGTTAACAACAGACAGAGAGGTTTTTTCTCCCGGGTAACGCTTCGTTTAAACACACCTGCTCTGTCTAGGATGTTGATCACTTTTGGATTACTACATACAACTTACCAAATGTAATACTGTAATCTTACATTTATTGTTCCCGTCTAGAGCGCTACTGAAACTACCAAATAAAAATTAAGGATGCCTTCAAGGCACAACTAATACCACCTTTTACAAGTTTCCTGCCACCCCCTCCCCAGTATGAAGAGAAGCTTAAGAAACATGAAATTATTTAGAAAATTTCCGGAAGGAATACATTGAAATTACAGTGTTTTCTTGCCAAATTATGTCTGAAAAACTCGATCCACCCATTCCCGCAACGAAATCTGCTTTATAGCCCCCTTATCGATGCACTTAGAGATGCTTGAACACTTCCATTATCTTCCCCGATTAATTCTACATAAGAACACACTCTAAGATTTTATGTAGATTCTCTAACCTTTCTTTCTATAGGACACGCACATACAAACATACACACATGACATTGAGTTTCATATGTGTATAATATTTATTCAATTATATATATATAAGTAAGTTAACAACAAGCGGTTATTTATAGCGTAATGCGATACTCATGGCCTCGTCTATGGGGTTCTCTTGACGGTTTGCTGATATGGCCGCTGAATTTGCCATTTAGACGTTAATTTACTCTCCCATTTATACAGCAATACGTGGTGGACACATTGGTACGCGCTCTGACTACTGCGTCAATTATGACTTTCGTATTGGGGTTCGAACCGTATGACCGGCAGGGATCGTCTCATCCTATACTGATTATTGCAGGTTTGTCAAGAAAGACATGTGTATATGCGTTAATTTGAAAATATATGAAAGGTAATTATATGTATATATATATATATATATATATATATATATATATATATATATATATATATATATATATATAATATGATAATGTCAGTCTAATAATGTAAACAAACGCTCGATAACCAACAAATAAATATAAATCTCCTAAGTTTACGAATGAAAACATTTTCTACATAACACTTTTTTAAAAATTAAAGATGCGCGTATAACAAAACGTGTTTGTATTTTTAGGATATTACTAAAGCCTTTTTTTAATACGCCGTATTGTTTTGTTCGTAATTCAACCGGGAGGAAACCAATTAGTGTTAAGCCCAAATTTGTCTCTTTGCTCGTTGCCCATTTTGGGGTGCTTCAAACCTATTTGATCCAATTGTTTGTTTAAACACTAAATTGAAATTAGTTTTATCCCTCAATAATCATCATCACACCAACAACCTTAAGCCTTAAAATTAAGTGCATTTCTCAGATCACAATAGCAATAGTGATTGCATGTTAATTAAAAACCTAACAGTGATGTTAATGAATGTATAATCAGTTCTTACCTGTGCAATGTCTTCCGTCGGGCAATAGATTGTAACCTTCTTTGCAAGCGCACGTATAAGAGCCAGGAATGTTTATACACAGTTGATCACAAAGAGCTGTTCCGCGTTCGCACTCGTCAATGTCTGGTATTCAGAAAAACATAGAATGGTTACAAAATTATTACAGACAAGAAAGCACATTATACGTATATACAGACTGTCCACAAGCGATTTACAGAGTTTTCAATTGGCATGTTTGTAGACCAATCAAATTGCATTATGGATATCTTTACGACCAATGATATTGGCTAGACGAAATTTGAACCCTGTTAGACTTATTACGTTTAGTTTAATACAGGCTGTCCCAAAACGAAGGTAAAACGTTTCTAACGCTTCGCATAATTTTGCTTGAATATATTTGGAAATATATTATAAAAGTGTATTATTGAAAAAGTTCCACGAGTTACGCTAGCACGTAAATAAACAATCGAATATCTAGATAACACATAAAGAAATCAAGTGCTAGCCTCGGGAAGGGGTCTCTTGATCTCTGAGTATTAACTGAAATAAAATAATAAAAAAGAGAGAACATACTTTAAATTTAACAATAGACATAAATCCGGTATCTTAATGTGCAACCCGCTCGGCATTCTCTTATTAATCAGACCACATTAAGATTTCGTTTCGTTTATCTGTTTAACGGCATATCAACCTTTTTTTTTATCTATCGCCAGGAATCAGAATAAAACCTCCAATGACGTAGAATATTTTTTATAAATAATTGAATGGATTCAGAAATAAAGACAAAAAATGGGAACATCAAATTTGTTGCTAAAGTCGCTGGGAAAATGGTTGGATCATTCTACCGTTCTAAAAAGTACTTCACCCATAACGCAGTACTCTACCTGTATAAGAGTCAGACACGGCTCAAAATGGAGTACTACTACCACATCTAGGGAGGTGCCGCTCGGACCACCCTTTCTTACATTGACAGAGTACAAAATCGACTTTGACATCTTGAGAGTAGATGATCTCTTCTCTTTCCTACAACCCACTTTCTCACAGAAGAGGCGTTATTAGTCTTTGTCCACTCTATCGGTATTTCCATGGTAGGGGTTCGACTGAGCCCCACACTCTGCCCGTCAAAGATTCTCAGCATGAACTCGTCTTTCTGGCAAAACTGCAAAAAAATTACTTTCTTCTTTTCTGTACTTAAAATCAAACTGAATTTCTATGAACAGAGGCTCTTTCTAAAGATTCCCCCCCCCACCTGTGGAATACGTTACTGTAGGAATGCTTTCTAACAGACTACAACATTGTGGTTTTCAAGCTCAATATTTACACATATCTGCCGAGTTGTCATGTGAATTAATCAAACATCGTTTTCAATTCTTTCATAGTACTGTTCCGTCATCCAACTGAATATCGCATTAACACTTATCCTCGAGTGGCTTTTGGCCTTGGTAAGTGGTTAACCATGAGTATAAAAAAGTAGGATGGAATATTTAGCAGACATTGTGTTAGATAGCGATGGCGATGCTCGGATGGAGGGGTTGGAGTGGCGCCCTAGAAGTGGGGTACCTAAAAGCGGAAGTAGAGGAAGCTACGTGACTTCCGCCATATAGGGTCTCATTCTCTTTGTCTGCCGACAACTGAACTGAGTGAACACGAAATGTCGCTGCTCCCATGGATGGTGGGGCGGCCGCTTACAATGTAGTTAAACGTAACGGGACAGGCGATTTATCTGTCGTTCTATCTGTTTGCATATCGCTTTCTCTCTCTCACTCACGCGTACAAAGTTTCTGTTTTGAATAAAACCTTTAACACCAAGCAACAAGCGTTCATATGGTTTTTATCAATAGCTTGACTTACAACGATGACGACGACAGCGGCGAAGACTGAAGGATTTGCTAAACCCTGAGTTACAACCATAAGAATCACGGGTGTATAACAGTTTATATACCAAACGGTAAGGCGCAATGTTGCAATTTATATTGATATTAATATTTTATCAATAGCTTAAATGTTCTGTTTCATGATATATTATAATAATATATACTTGCTAATTAGTCTGATATTAATTTAATAATAGTTTCGCTCACCTTTACATCCTGTTTGAATAGTTCCTTCCCAGCCGTCACAACATTTGTAGCAAGTGTTCATCTGATACTTGTAACCTATTCTGAGAAAAGAAAGAAAAAAAACAACGTTAGAATTAGAGACGCTGGTCTGAAAAATATTGGATCATAAAAACAACAGAAGTATTATAAGTATTATATATATATATATATATATATATATATATATATATATATATATATATATATATATATAATAAAGTGAGGATTGAGGCTACTAACATTTATTAATTTTTTAAATTTGTTTATTATTTAAATTTTTGAAAAAGTTTGGTGTTTAAATTTCTATGTAACACGTGTTTCGAGCATGTTCTGCTCTCTTCGGATATTTCTTGGTTTGAAAATATTGGTTCAGTTTCTGTTTATTATTAAAAGTTTGATGTATGTGTGCGCGCACGTGTGTGTGCGTTCTTTCTCTTTCCTTTTTTGAGTCATCAGTATATTTGTCGTCGTGTTATTTGAGTTAATTGAAGCGTGTTAATTATTTGGTTAGTCTTTCTACATAGAATTTATGAGGGGTTGTTTATTTTCCCCCATGTTCCCTGTCTTTTATGTGTGTGTATGTATATGTGTGTATGTATATGTGTGTGTATGTATATGTGTGTATGCATATCTGTGTGTGTGTGTGTGTGTGATGTGTATGTATGTTTAGGTCAATGTGTATGTGATTGCGTATATGCATATGTATGTGTGCGTACATATGTTTTTCTCTACACACATAGACACACACGCGCACTAATTATTATATCATGTATATATGTGTTCTGTATGCTGTGTGTTTGCGTGTATTATGTTATGATTTTTTCAATGCCCGTGTGAATTTAGTTATAAAGTTGTTTCTTTTCTAAGAAGGTAGGCGTAATCTTCAGTCTGCTGGTCGGCGTAATTTTCAATCTACGTCTGTTGCATATGTACAAACGCTGTGAAACAAATACATTTCTGTTGTCTGGGATTGTTATGTTACTTTTGTGTAGGGTGACCCTTGTTAAGTGTTTTAGTGGCGCTTATATAGGATTTGTCGCATGTTGTGCATTTTAGTATACAAACCACACACACACACACATATATATATATAGTAATCTAGATAATATTTGTATTCACAGGTTAAAATCTAGAGAATCTTTACCGTGTTTATATAATAGTGGTCAATAATAAATAGAGCTATTTATATAATAGTTTTATTTATACAAACATTTGGCTACACATAATGACACGTTTCAACTGGAGGTATTATAAACTCAGTACCGGTAAGACAAGAGAAAAAATAAATGTCTACTTTTTACATATTCATATAAAAGAAAGGGGTGAAGCTTCACCTTATATTCTTATATTTTTATAAGCTATACCATATTCTTATATATAAATATATAAAATACAAACATTTATCCCCCCCCCCAAAAAAATAATTAAAAACTCAGATTCTATTTTTTGCAGGCGATGACACGTAAACAGTCAGAAAAATATTCGCAAAGAAAGAATAAAAAAACATTCAATTAGATTTTTTTTCCTATATAAATTTAACGTAAAATCACAACCCGCTTCCTGGACAGTTAGTGGTAATTTTAGTTTATTTTTCTGCTTTAAAAATAAATGAAAACATGTAACGAAATAAAAATTGATGGAAATTATTTTTTTTTAACCGATAAAAAGTGATCCCCACTCTAATATTTAATATATATTTTTAATTTTCTTTTTGCGAGGAAGTTTGCCTCCCTACTTCTAAAATAGGTGATGACATTATAGCAACAACCAACAATGGCCAGATTGTTATTACTCCAAGTATTGCATAAATTGTTTCATAACTCACAGAACTTAGTAGCAAAGTTTACCCAAATATAGTCGAAAACTATGTGAATCCTAAATGGCTTACAAAGAGAGCAATTCTAACTCCTAAAAATCATATGGTAGTGTCGTCAATCAACAACTGCTTGCTGAAATTCAAACTTTCAGTTCTCTAGATTATACTCTTAGTGATGACCAGGTTGTACAATACCCTACAGAATGTTGAAATTCATTAAAATTGCCTGATATGCTACACCCATATTTAAGCTGGATGCTCAATTATGTTACTCCGGAATCTTGATGCTCCACGGTAATGCAATGGAACGAGACTATGTGTTAAACGTATACAAACTTATGTGATAGAAGCTGTCATGCTAACTGGTGTGGCAATAGGCCAACTGGCATTCGTTCCTATAATACCCATTATTTTGTCAGATTCTGCAATCGAATTTAAAAGCATTCAGTTCCCAATTACATTGTGTTTTGCCATGACAATTAACGAGTCACAGGGAAATTCATTGTTCAATCGTATTTCTTCTGATGATTGAAGGGGTTGCGGCTCGGTTAAAAGATGAGCTTCGCGACACATAATTGACTACTTCGCACACATCACAGCCTGGCATATGAACCTCCTAAATATTCTGTATGAAGCAAAAAATCTTTTCTGTCAATTAAATACTCACCATAAAAAACTATAGCGACTGAAAGAAAATCACTAATAAAATATGTATAAGTACACAAAGATAATAAAATGTAAAATGTATTTCCTAGGATTCCACTCATAGAGAATTGTTTTTCACTCAGACGTAATACACTACTCTGATTTAGGGGCCAGATTTATAGGGACATCCCAAGAGGGTAGTTGTGCAGCTAGATGTTTGTTCACATCACATTTAAATTTCGGTACTCTTATAGATGATGCACCATGTTTCCGTGACTCCCCGTCGTCACCGTTCGGGCAGGTTTCGGAAGCGCCCGAGAGTTGACGAAGCGAAAACTGCCAAACGATAACTTGAAGACTAGCAGCCGATAAATTACGACGAAGAAAATCAAACTAAAATACATATATAAAAATAAAGAACGGACAAACCATTGCTAAACAACTGTTAGTAATTAGATGTTTATTTTTGTTTGTTTGTTTTCTTGTCAAAGGAACCATTGTTAATCAAATGTTTTTAAATAAAATGTTTTTGTTTTTTTTGGTTTGTGCACCAGGAAGATTATAGAAATTCTTTTTTTTTGTTATTGAACGCGATTAATTTCTTCCAAAACTTATCGGCTGCTTGGTTAATAGTTTCGTCAACTCTCGAGCGCTGCCCGAACGTTGACGACGCGAAGTCACGGAAACATGGTGCGTCATCTATAAGAGTATTTAGATTTCTGTATGTTGGTACAGTCAGGGAAACAGGGAGCATGGACAGAATTCCAAAGGCTAGCAGTTCGAGATAAAAACTATTATAGTCGAAAGTCTTCTGGCATCTGGGGACCTTTACAATGAAGGGTTGGATTTGCTGCTTGTCGGCTTATTCGAGGGTACTTACGTCAGTGCAGCAAGTTTGCTGAAGCACATTCTACTGAAGTACTTATAAAACAAGCACAGGTATACACCATTGCAGTGATGAGACAGGGGCTGGAGTTTGGTAGCCAGTGTGGGACAAGTTGGATTAGAGGTTCTATTTTCGACCCTGTCTAAGAGGGAGAGACTAGTGGTTGATGCAGCAGCCCAGGTGTGACAATAATACTCCATGTGGCTTTGTAGATATATACGAAACTGGCAGGTGTTAAAAAATTTCTAGCACTGTTAAGGGAGCCTACTGTCCTAGTAGAATTAATAAACATATGTATTATTTAGATTATTCGGACTATTATTTCTCATCGTGGTTATTATTTTACAACGTTTCGGTCGATATAACCTCTGACCTCGTTTAGATACATATTTTCGAACTTGGGAATCTTTATGTCGAACTCGGGAACCTATAGGGAATTTCGAACAGAACTCTTTACTTAATCCACGAGGGTAGATTGTTCTCGTTCCATCATCCATGACCGGATAGAAGTGTTCATTAATTATTAAGTTATTCTTAGTTATTATCACCTCTGGTCGGGATTGAACCTTCAACCTCCAGAAGACTGTCACTTAAAACTGATTGTTGATCAAAGTCATTATCGGTTGCGCCACGTGCCTACGAGATTCAGTACCGGTTTCCGAGTTCAATGTAAAGATTCCCTTGTTCGAAAAGATGACCCTGAAAAAGGTCGGAGGTGACATCGACCGAAACGTTGCAAAAATAACAACAAAATGAGAACTGAAGTCCAAATAATCCAAACAATGCAATGATAATATCAATCGTTTGAAAAATTCAGAATACAGTACGTGTTTTTTGAGAAAATTATATTGGAGATTTGTCTTTTTTCTTAAACTAAGACTTAAATATGCCAATACTATAGCAGAAACCCTACTAAAATATCCCAAACAAATGGCAAAAATGCATTCGGCTTTTTGTGTTAACACAAGTAACACAGATAACATTCTCCTGAACCAACATGGAATATGTCTTCCATAAATGAGACTTGTCTAAATAATGTCTATGGGTTTACTTATCTTGACAGTAAAGTTACACAGGAAAATTTCATTGTCAGTGAACTAAATGTACGAAGCAACAAGGCCTGGGCTGGATTGATCAATATAAAAGAAATCTGGAAGTCAAATCTTCCTACCAAGATGAAACGTGATATCTTTGAAGCAATTGTTGCATCAGTTCTTGTATATGGAGGTAGCACCTAAGCTTTTACCTAAAGATTGGAGAAGAAACTTGACGGTGTGTACACCAAAATGATAAGAGCTCCTCTTAACATCTCTTGGAGGCAACACTCCAAGATAGAGCAACTTCTTCTTCTGTTTACCTTCTTCTGATCTCAACTCTAATCAGAGAGAGAGAGAGAGAGAGAGAGAGAGAGAGAGAGAGAGAGAGAGAGAGAGAGAGCGAAAGAGAGCGAAAGAGAGCGAGAGAGAGAGAGGGGGTGGAATCAGATTTGCTTGTCACCGTTGGAGAGCTGAGAATAACATCTTCAACGATGTTCTTTTATGAATGCCAAAACAGGGATGTAATCCAGTTGGGAGACCGCACAGAACTTACGTCAAGCAACAAACAGAGAACACATAATGCACCCACGAACACCTTCTTGGTGCGATGGGTGATAGAACGAGATGGTGTGAGAGAGTCAGGAAGATCCGTGTCACTACCACGACTAGATGATGATGATGATGATGATGATGATGCTAACGTCAGTTTTGTAATTCTAGAGATATACTTTTAGAAAACTAAATATTACTTTTTAAATGTCCAGTTAGCTTTAATAGGGATTTTCGTGTCAAAAAAGGAAAGCTACGTCATGTAAAAATTTACCTCATGAAAATGTAAATATTTTAATCTTCTTCATAGGTTTCTTACTCGCCTTCTGCCTGTGACTATATAATGATTGGGAATTTACATACGGGCATCACATCTCCATAGTTGACTTTGTCCGTTTATTAGTCTCACTGTGGGTGGGTGAAAATAATGTTCCAAACGGTATTTTCCATGTAAGGTTAACATTAATCAGGGGGTGGAAAATTCCATTAAAAGTTAAGTTAGAGGTTAGGATATGACATTACAGACAGACGTGGCAAAAAAAGAAGAGAGAATTATCTGCTTCTTTAACCAGGGAGCTGACTGTGCTTCGACGCTGTTTTAAAAGCTTTGTATTCGTTCGCAACTCCAGGCAGCGGGCGAGGGAAAGCTCACGTAATTTGTAAAAGAATAATAAAACATTAAAAGCATGGCGCCATTGAGGAAAGATGTTGGCGTTTTTCTTTTATTTTTTTAATACTTCTTGCAAGTACAAAGAGAAATGAAGGTGTAGAAACTTTGACTGCTACATCAGCACTACGACCGCCTTCAAAACTAGACATCACCATCCAATGAGCCAACTACTTAAGTGCCAGTGAGACGAACAGCTGTTTCTGTCAGCGAAGCCGGCGGAAAACCTCCACGCTATGCTACACAACTCCACATTTCCGTAAACCATGCGTCTAACCTTGACATTTAAACGCGTTCTGTTAATCAGCTGCTTCTTCTGCTTACTTTTTGTTCTCTGAATTAATTAACGAGTTCGACTGAATATAAAAAAAGGTTAGAGTCATTTATAAATTATTAAAAAGTTATGGTATTTTGGGAGAACAAATAGAAACATGTGATTGGTTGACAAAAAAAAGAATAGGCAGAGTACACATTACGATGGCAGTAGTTTTACAATGTCAATATCCGAGTTCGAATCTCACGTAAGTTTAAAGGAATTTTTAACAGGATACGTGTTTTATAAATTTAAAGAAATTATAATAACATAATAACATAAACACATTGAATAAATATTTTTTTAAACTGAATGACGTTCGTTTTGATAATCCGCAAAAAGTAGACATAAAAGAGAATTCAGCATTAGTTCAACGCCAGTTATTTTTGCTTAAAAACACAATTTATAATGTTTTTACCAATAAAAAATGATACGTAAATACATTCATCATAGTTACTTACTCTCTCATGCGAATACCAAGTAGCGTATTTTTTCCACGAAATTTTCCAAATATTTTCCTATTTACTAGCTATAAAGCTGTAGAAGCTAGATAAAGATTGAAATTGACATACCCAGATACTGTAAGAACACCGCTCAAGGAACGAGTATAAAGTTATTTTGTTTTAGTTTTTGGAAGGAGATTCTTCTATTTTCGCTAAATAGTTAACTATAAATAATATACTTATATTGAACGCTCATATTTAATGCGTTGTTGCTCAAATCATTACGAGTTACATTGTCATATTTGTTAAAACTATGTACTACTTTTATAATCATATTTAATGTGTGGTGGCTGATATTATGTACGAGTTGAATAGTTATATTTAATGAAAGACGGTTCAAATTATATATTAATTCAATTGTCATATTTAATGCATGGAGGTTCAAATGATGTACGAATTGAATATTCATATTTTATAGTAACGATTCAAATTATATATTAATTGCATTGCCATATTTAATGCGTGGGGGCTCAAATTATGTACCAGTTGAATAGTTATATTTCATGGGGCGATTCAAATTATATATTAATTGAATTGTAATATTTAATGACGGTGGCTCAAATTAATTACAAGTTGAATAGTCATATCTAATGGGAGGATTCAAATTATATATTAATTTAATTGCTATATTCAATGCACGGTGGCTCAAATTATGTACGAGTTGAATAGTCATGTCTTATAGGTGCATTTACATTATATATTAATTGAATTGTTATATTTAATGCGTGGTGGTTCAAATTATGTACAAGTTAAATAGTCATATTTAGTGCATGCTGGCTCAAATAATGTGATCCAGGAATTTAAGATTTGGTGGCAGTTTTGATCACATTCAGCCCTTACTCTCTTGACTTGTGTAAAATAAGTCAATTGTAACAATGTTAGAAGACAAACTTACTTTTAACAAATGTTTACAAAATAATTGAGTTAAAAATGCAATTACTGAAACCATTGCTCGAGAGGCAACTCTGTCAACCAACGAGATTTGTTGAGACTCACCTGTATTTCTTGCATCGCCTCCATCCCCACCATCCGCATTTCACGTGGTACGACTCTCTTTTGGAAAACCGCCTTTTGCACGAATATGGACACCGGCCGTAACTGTCGAGACACGAAAAAAAAAAGAAAAGGGGATAAAACATACAATTGTATTTTATTGTCTCCTTTATTCGTGACCTTTCACCTTTTTTATTTCTTTTTCTTAAGGACCCTATTTAATTGCTTCCCACTGCAGAAAAATGTGGTAGAAAAAAACAGGTGGGGCGAACCAGCTTCCCCGAGGGGGTATTCAAGTCGAGTATAAAAATAACTGGGAACGTACCCGTCGGTATTCCCCGATATCGGCGCCTCATAAGACCGGCAACGAAACAACACCTCTATCGAGAGAAGAGGTTATGTCTAAGAAGATGCACGTCGTAGAGCCGAGGAAGATCATATCTCATTCCGACAAAAAAAATTAGCCAGACCGTATACGACAGAATAATGCCATGGCGAACCTCGACTGGGTGGAGGCTTCGATAGCCAGGAAGTCTATAGCATTTTGACTTTTCATGGCTCAAATTATATACCACTTGAATGATCATATTTACTGCAGAGTGGTTCAAAATAGGTATCACTTGAATGATATATTTTGTGTAGAGTGGTTCAAATTATGTATCACTTGAATGATTATATTTAATTAAGAGTGTTTCAAATTAGGTGCCACTTCCATTTAATTTCCATTCTATTTAATGCAGAGTGGTTCAAATTATGTACCACTTGAATGATTATATTTAATGCAGAGTGGTTCAAATTATGTACCACTTGAATGATTATATTTGATGCAGAATGGTTCAAATTATATACCACTTGAATGATCATATTTAATTCAGAGTGGTTCAAATTATGTACCACTTTAAAGACAATTACATTATTGACCAACAAATTCAACAATTCAAAAACAATACTAGTAATAATAACAATAATAATAATAATTATAACAAAAACAACAATGAACCCAATTCTCTACTTAAAAACATTATAAAACTATTTTACTGCAACCAATTTCATCATAACTATAAAATAGACGAACAGGTTCTCAAAAACTTTATAGATAAAAACGTACTCCCCACCGACCCAAACAAGAAAGTAAAACTAATTATCTATTATAATAAAACTAAAACTACCAATCTGGTTGTTAATAATAATTCTTCACCCCGGGTTAGAGTTCTTGATAGGACCGGCGCCTTGTATACAAGTTTAAATGCCCTTTGAGAGAATGTGTCTCCGACAATCATGAAAATGTATACATTGGGTCGACTGTTACGACGCTATCCAGAAGATTAACTATGCATTTATCTAACGACTCCGCCATAACCCAGCACCTCTATAAAAAGCATTCCTGCCCCCGTTCGCATATCCGTAAACTTCTAGTAGATAACACAAAAATCATCGCACAAAATACTAATACACTTAAACTCCACATACTCGAAGCCTTATACATTAAAACAGAAAAACCAGCTATTAACAAGATTAATTATACTATTAGTACTAATATACTCAAATGCCTATAAATATAAATTTAAATTAAACACAGTCCTTTATTTTTCCCGCCTAAATAGAATATATATTCACTCCTAGGTCCATGCCTGGTTAACATTACTCCACTGACGATGGACCTGGAAGGGTCCGAAAGCGCTTTGGGAAGCTTTGGCAATTTTATCAGTCAGTTTCCGTCTGAAACTAAGAACCTAATCAGAAAAACGGAAAGGATCATAGAAAAAATATCCAGACACAAGATGCCCGTTATTTTTAATGATACTTGTATTAAAGAAAAGATGCTGCCAAGATACACACGTATATATATATATATATATATATATATATATATATATATATATATATATATATATATATATATATATATATGATTGCCACTTCTTTACAGAAGAAGGCCATCCCCACAAGTGTGCAATGCCCGGTTGTGGGCACGCAGATGGCTTAGCAGACCCGACTCATTTTTACAAGTCTTGCTGCAGATATCACACACAAAGCCACTGGTTTCCGTTTGTATGTAGCTATATTAAACTAGTGTTTTACATTTGTTTATTAGGCTCTTACGATGGAATCTCATGTGACTCAATAGACTAGCTCTTGACAGACAGACACTGCCACATAAACCACACACATGGTAAGTTTGAAATGTGTCTGGGAAGTTTGGCACTGATTGCTTCTGCAACGTTTGGCACTGATTGCTTCTGCAAAGTTTGGCACTGATTGCTTCTGCAAAGTTTGGCACTGATTGCTTCTGCACAGTTTGGCACTGATTGCTTCTGCAAAGTACGTTTAAAGATGGAGTACTCAATACGCTTTGCCTCAAATCTGCCACAGCCATCATAGATACACTTGCACCAGAGACATCTTCTTCCATATATATATATATATATATATATATATATATATATATATATATATATATATATATATATATATATATATATATAGTAACGTATACGTACAACCGACCAATCCGACCTCATCAACACGTATACTAAGATATGAAGTAAAAGATAGGTAATAGAAATGTCATCGTCATTTTCTGTTTTAACCTAAAAACCTAATCCCTCTTAATGTTAACTTCCACTCATATAATAAGATATCAAATCCTTTTCTCCTTGTCCTTCCCTTTTTAGAACCTTTCTGTTAAAATTTTCCTTTCCAAATCCAAGTAGGGTTTGGCGATAGTACCCTTTTGAACCCTCCCAACTCTGCTATCTTATGATAAAGACAACCGAAAGAAAACGTCATGGTGACTGCTATATAATTCCCATCGAGACGAAAAGTTGCCGACAAGAAAAGTTGAAAGAAAATGAATTTATATTTATCAAAGATATTGCTATTTCAATATGCCTCAGTGGACAAGAGAACAGGACAATACCCACCAATGAGAAAACTCAACTAGAAAATGATGTTACAACATGCCTCTGTGGATGAGAAGAAGACACTACAGAAGTTAATCACCGACGAGCAAAGCTTAACAAGAAAACACGTCATCTCGAAAAGAACATCGCTGAAAGCTTTAGGCGGCGAATCATTATATGATATGAACTTTGTTGTGCTCGAATTCCCACGTAATGTTAATATTTACACGCGTAGAAAAAAAGTTGAGCTCATCTTTCTTTACTTTTTTTTTCAAATGTTTCTGTGACTTTCATATCCAAAAACCCCTTCCTATTTTCTTTTTCCTTTCATTGTTTTCATACCCTGGTCTTAGAAATAAATAGTTGTGTTTTTTTCGTTGATTATCTTGTTCTTTTGATCTCTTTGAGTGAATTACGAGAACAAATCCATCTTTGCTTTTAAATTTTTTCAAAAAAACCTTTGGTTAGCTTATATATCAGAAGTTCGTAACAATATATATATATATATATATATATATATATATATATATATATATATATATATATATATATATATATATATATATATATATATATCTTAGAACGTAATCACGTTTGCATGTAACATCCCAATATTATAGATGCTCTTTTTAAAGTTGTAAATTACTAGCTGTTTTAAAAAAATTAACACTAAAGACATATTTGTAAAGACATCAAGATCAACACTGCCCGAAGAGAATTTGACGAATTAAATCGAAAATACTCGGGAAAAAAGAAAGAAAATGGAACAAGAAACGCACAGAACTTACATACACAAATTTGATCGAAATACTAAATGGAGTATTCGAAAAACTGAAACAATAAAAAGGTCTTATCAAGCAAAAACACTCCGTGTTATTTAATAATGTTTGCCTAAATTAAAATATGCTACCTAAATACACACAATATATATACATATATATATATATACCTATATATATATATATATATATATATATATATAAATTACTCAGTTTGATAAAAGAAAACAGATGATAGCTATATATATTATAGTTTAATGTAGTTTACCTTAAACATTGTTTAGTGTGTATATAAAGATAATTTATAGAAGGCAATACAATGATATATATATATACATATATAGACACACATACATACATATATATATATATATAGTTTTCAGGTTCGATTATTTTCTATAGGAATTCGAATCAGAGAGCTCTATGTCCGTTCAAACAGAGCATTAATAAGTTATGAGGTTTAAATTGTTTTGAATTGGGATTGGAAACACATCCGAGGAGACCTAGTTACGGTCGAAATAACTTATAATGTGTACAATCCGAATGTATATTTAGTCTTTTTAAACCTCATAACTCAAAATATGGGTTATATTTAGTTTGAAGTAAAACAGATAAAAATGAGGCGTAAGCCCTTCGCGAAATTTTTTACGCTAAGAGGAAAGCATAATCTCCTTCAACGTAGGGGGGTCGTAAATGAAGGGAAAACATTTCTCTTTCGTAAATGGATTAGGAGTAAGATTGCTGACTACTGTACTAGCGGTCGTATTTCGTATCTCAGCTTGAAACAATCATGATGTCGGATTTTGAATCTAGTTTCGTCTAGCCACACTGACACATTGTACACGACGAAAGAACTATCTGTGGATAACAATTACTTCTTATATATATATATATATATATATATATATATATATATATATATATATATATATATATATATATATATATATATATGTGAGTTTTTATATAAATGAATATATTTAGGTATACACCGCTTATAATCCCCGAAATTGTTTCAAATTTCAAGCTCAATGATGTTGTGTTACAAGCTTCAGAGCATATATACTGTCTAGTTATATTCAAATGGGCAAAGGAAAAAGCAATCTATTATGATAATTTTAATTTCTTTTCTATTTATTTATTTTTCTCAATTTCTTCATTTTCCGACTTCGACCAATACCTGTATTTTCCCCTACATCTTATAAACAATATATATATATATATATATATATATATGTGTGTGTGTGTGTGTGTGTGTGTGTGTGTATGTGTGTATGTGTAAAGGATTATCTCCTAAACTTTTTGTTGAAAATGTTACCATTTAGCGAGTGCATCTCTATAAAGTTAGGTAATATATTTCGTTGTAAAGTATACACTTCACAAATGAACCGGTCATTATGAAATTTTGAATATATATTCTTGGCAACCCGATGAGTCACATGGGCACATTATTTTTTTTTTGTAAACTTTACCAACCCGAACTCCCACCCGCTCAGAAAATAAGTTAGACACAACAAATTTAATAAAGAAAAGAATTGCTCTACATCAAATTTTGATTTGTTTTCTAAAATTATTTGCAAATAATGCATTTCTAAAGGAATCGTTTCGCGTACATGAGCGTCAGTAATATGCATGTGCTTGGTGATATCCTAAACTATTTAACTTATCATTATGAATTATGGAATACGTATTCTATGCAACAGGGTGAGTAATGTGGGTACATTATTATTATTTTGGGGAGAGTGCTACCAAAAGTGCACCATAGTCCCCTCCCCAAAATAAAGAACAAAACATTAAAATTTAAAACTAATGCTATATCTATTGTTTATACCCGTCCTGGAATGGTTATTCTACTAGTGCATATATATAAATTCGGCTTATCTGAAAACTTCAGAATTAATTTATCATTAAAATTTATATGTATCTATTTGTAGTAAATACCATGAATTGTACTTGCTGAAGCAAAAAGTGCTCAATACTCTAATAACTAGAACAAATATGAAAAAAATGACGCATTGTTGTATATGATCTACGTCGACATACCAAATTGTTTACTTAACTAAACTAACATATTGTAGTCAATCATTTTCTTCTGAAGAGACGATAAGGTCGAAATGTGTGTATGTGGATATAATGATACCTTTGTTGATATAGCATACTAGTTGTACCGACCAGACGCTTCCCGGGATCCATTACGTTCACATTTTGGGGGGGAATATTTCAATGTTCTTTTATCACGCCTTTTTTTGTCAGGTTCAGTATCTAAGCTAAAAGGGCAAATAAAAAAACCGCTAATTCTTACTCAAAGAATAACAGTTATTCCCCTTGGCTGATTTAAAAAAATTTATACCTTTATTTAAGAATGTTTGCATACTAGCAAACTGCCAAAACTGATTAACTATTTTAAAAAATAAATTGTAGCGATGCATGGCCCAACAATAACTGATAAAAAAATGGCGAGTCAGAATCAAAGTTTGATTTGTCACCTTAAATGCTATTCAGGTCCAACTTTTAAAAATCAGCTGACATAATTATATATATATATATATATATATATATATATATATATATATATATATATATGTAATCATTCACACGTAGTTATTTCACTGTATGACAGCTACTCAGTGTGGTTAGACATGATGATTGTTTCAAGCTCAGATACAAAACTCGACCACCAGTACAGTTGTCAGCAATCGTATCACTAATCCACGAAATAAGAGAAATTATGTTCTTTTTATATTTGTTTACATTACTGGTTCCCGAGAGAACTCAATTCTAATTTACGCTAAGTGGACACTGTTATTTCACATGCAGAAAGCTGAACCCACGAGTGAAGAGCAAATATTAGAGAGAGAGAGAGAGAGAGAGAGAGAGAGAGAGAAAGGGAGAGAAAGAAGAAGTGAGAGGGAATGGGGGGAGAGAAAGAAGGAGTGAGAGGGAATGGGAGGGAAAGAGAGAGAGGTAGAACGAGTGATGAAAGGGGGGGGGGTGCAGGAAATATACATATCCCTTTTGTTTTAAGTAACATTAGATATGAAATCTAGCATTTTCGTTCCGCCGCACCCCACCACAAATCGTGCCACATTTTTCTTTGATGTGGTTTTATTCTCTGGTGGAGGGATGGACGGGAAGGACCTCATATTTTGATTAAATCAAAAGTCTCGTTATCGTCTTCTTCTTCTTCTTCTTCTTCTTCTTCTTCTTCTTCTTCTTCTTCTTCTTCTTCTTCTTCTTCCGCCCGTGGAAGTCATGTGCTTCACCTTACAGTCAGATTCCACCGGGGTCACCAGCAGGTCTCCCTATTATTACCCGAAACAATGGCCCTCGATGGGATATAAAGAAGCGGCCAGCTAACAACGATTTTTCTTCCCCTAACACCAACCCTACCGATCTTTTTGTTCTTCTTGTAGACGATGTCACATGATATGATAGAAAGGCATTTTTTCATGTATCTGTGGGATGTCCGTCGCGTTTCAACGTTAATTAATTCATCCTCTTATTATTATTATTATCCACCCATTGTCAATCCGCCCCGTTCGTTAAATGCATACATTCCCATTCATCATTTGTTTTCTTCATTTTTGTTCTTTTAATGCCCCCCACCCCTTTCATTTCTTAGCGAAACAATAAGATAAACGTTGTGCGAAAGACACTAATAGCATCTGTTCTGTGATCCTTCTTGGCTGAAGCAATTTTAGTTTTTGTTCAATCCAGATTTCCTTTTCTTGAGCAAGCTGGATATCTACCCTCATAAAAATCGACCTTGTGTCCTCATGTGGAGTCTAGTAAATAGTCACTATAACCCTTCAACATTGTAACTTGAATGTTACTCAGTTGAACACATACTCCCACCAGTCCCTTTCAATTCGGTTGCACCCTATCCTAAATGTTAATCAATATATATTTGAATAATTATAATGTAAACACATGTAATTGTTTATCCGATGATCGAAATAGATAGCGAAATGGCGACACATTTTATATTAAGAGCTTCAGCTATTTAGCCGAGTAAGGGAAATGTAACAAGTGCATCAATATACGTAGCCGGTGTCAGTATTATTAGAAAGAAACTAAAGTAAATCAAATTATCTTCGGGCTAATATCAGAGTGGAAAGATATCGATTAGTCAAATGTATTGCTATTTAGGTATACTATTGGAAGTTTGACCGAATTAATTTTATATATTAAAAGTCAACAACAGAAAAGGCTGCGTTTTGCAGTGTTAATGACGGTAAAAAGCAAACTTCCCGAATATAATCAGTACCTAGCCGTTGGGCTAAAATTGAGTCTTCGTGCTAAAAACAGGTATAGTTCTGCTCGGTCTCATGAAGCCATCCTCCCAGACATTATGTCCTCCTTTCTGAATTCCTCACATTAAATAACGCTCTCCGTGTCACAACCATTCTTTTGTGAGAATATGGTAACTGCTTACCTAGCCTTTAGGCTAGGATCTAAGTGTAGTATCTATAGTGTCCTCATTCAGAGGAATAGAAATCGTTCTACGAAGAGAGACATTTTTTATGTTTTGTCCCAATCCTATTAAGGAGAGCTGGGTTTTCTCTACATTAGTAACCGACCCTGTGTCTAACTTTGTCCTAATGAAGGGGGGGGGCAATAGGGACTTTTTGGATACTGACTTTTATTCGCACGTTCACCAAAATATTGTAAAGATAATGTGACTCCGTTGAACGCATACCCTACCAACGTCCAAGCAATCCCCTTTAATTCGGTCAACCCCCAAGGCCCAAGCAACCCCCTTTAATTCGGTCAAACCACAAGGTCCAAGCAGTCTCCTTTAATTCGGTCAAACCACAAGGCCCAAGCAGTCTCCTTTGATTCGGTCAAACCACAAGGCCCAAGCAGTCTCCTTTGATTCGGTCAAACCACAGCTCTTTTATTGAGCCATGTTTGCAGTCTCCTTTGATTCGGTCAAACCACAAGGCCCAAGCATTCGTCTTTAATTCAGTCAAACCCCTAGGCCCAAGAAGTCCTCTTTAATTCGGTCAACCCCCAAGACCCAAGCAGTCCGTTCTAATTCGTTCAAACCCCAAAGGCCCAAGCAGTCCCCTTGAATCCGTTCAACCTCAATCTTAAGTCAAACTTATAGCTATTAAATGTGAGGTTATTGAATTTCTAAATGAAATTAAACAATAGAAATTTTCTTCATACCAAAACGAAGTAGAACCGGAAAGAGCATTTCTTTCCGCCGCCTTTCCTTCCATCAAATCAAATCAATTTTATTGGTACAAAATAGCAAAGTGCAACAAGCCATGTAAAAGGAAAGTGTGTGTGCATCTGTATACCGTCTTGATGTTTTGTCAAAGTCGACTTTAATCTTGGATATGATAGACATCGCCACTAGTTATGGTTTGTCTGTTCTAAGAAATATAGTCATGGACAGAGAATGTTGCCTTTCTTCTAATGAGACGGAAGCGACTATGGTAAATCTTTTGCTGTGGATACTACGACCCAGAGAGAGAGAGAGAGAGAGAGAGAGAGAGAGAGAGAGAGAGAGAGAGAGAGAGAGAGAGAGAGTTTGCATCCCCTTCATCATTATATTTCTGTGGATATACAAAGTGTTGTCAGGCTGGTACTTTCTATTTAATTGCTTTCCACTGCAGCAAAATATGGAACAAGGCAAGAAGGTGGAACAATTCACATCCTTCAAAGGGGCACCTCGATAGCGGGGCATCAGGCGACCGGTAATAAATCAACACAATCTAGAAGGAGGAGGTAATGCCTGTGAGAGTGCACCTCCTAGGACTGAACCGGGTCATATCTCATTCCAACAAAGAAGGATCTGGTGCCAGAATGATGCTAAGGCGAGATGTAGTAATATTTAGATGCGAGTGTGTAAAAATAAGGTTAGTATCGGAAATTTCTACTCAAGGTTAAGTGTGGAATTTTCCATTAAAAGTTAAGTTAGAACAACGTGCCCAGGCGGTTATTTCAAAGATAGGAATTGCGACAAAGAAGTTGCGAATGAGCAGGTCACATCTGTCTCTTTTGCTGAATCGCGGTAAGATGGTAAGACATCCAACAAAAGTAGCCACGGTTGATAGTGAACTGACGTCCGGGGTTTGAATCTCGGGGTTAATGCGCTTGCTATGTCTAGCCACACTAATTAGTCGCAAAACGACGAAACAACTGTCTGTGGATGACTATATCTTTTTATTAACTGTACTTTTTACTTTCATTTTTGTTTCGTTTCGATGTTCTTTTAACTTTTTTTTTACTGGTGAGTCATCGCTCATCAAGGCTTGGAGGCCACACGAGGATAAGGGTTAAAAGGAGTGTTGGTTGGACGAGTATCTTCGTCACTAGTAAATTAGAAACAGTGGGTGGAATGGAGAGACGATTACTTAAGACGACTTGATTTTCCAAGAGTATAGCTCGACAAGTATTTGTTCATATTAGACTTGAAGACGACCATGCTGGGAAACAGACTTGTGGTATTTTGTTCCATAGACGGGATGTTTTAGGAAAGAAACTTCGTGGAGAGAGAAAGAGGGGGGAACGAGAGAGAGCGAGAGAGATAGAGCGAGAGAGAGGGGGGATGTTGGATAGTTGCTCTCTCCTCTACGGGCAATGGGTTGGTGGTTATTATGTGTGTATACTGTAAAAAAACTAAAACCTCAAAATTATTGTTTTGTGATGTCCTTTATTAATAACGTTTACGACTACTATTATTACAAATGAAAACGGGAGAGAAAGGTGAAAGGAAACTAATTGCTGCGACGTGTCACCAAATCAACAAGACTTCAACTGTCTACGTGATGTGCCGCCGTCCGGATAATCTACGGGGCTCGAAGAATTACACCTCATAGTTCTACAAAACCTCGGCCGGTATGAACATTAGGGTCGTAGTTCGTCAACTGTTCCTTCTATTGAGTGTTTCCTGCTCTTTTATTGAGCCATGTTTGCATGACCCTTCCAGTTTATTTTAGACATGCAGTTTTGTGGTACCATGTAAAGAATACAAGTATTTCTTTTGGTACCATGCAAAGTTCTTAAATAAAAGGCGCGAATATTTATTTATAGCATACCAAGTTTTAAATACCTCAGAAAACAAGGCTCTTATCGTAAATGAATTTACAGACATTTTCACTTCCTAAACAGCAGCGCGTTTTACAAAATGGCCGACTCCATAATGGCATATGAATCAATCTGACTTACATTCACAACTAGCTGAAAAACTCACATACGCCGGAGAATATGGAGTAGTAGTAGTAGCAGCAGTAGTAGTAATAGTAGCAGTATTATTAGAACTGTAACCATCCTATTACATACAGCTTATGTCAAGGATACTTCATGGTGGAATATTGCACAATAGACTTAATCCATGGGTGTTTATTAATATTGCCCATAGCAGCAGTAGTAGTAGTAGGAAGAGGAGGGGGGAGGAGGAAGAGGGGAGGAGGAGGAGGAGGAGGAGGATAAGTTGTATCATGTTGATCTCCCCCATACGACGCATCCAATATGCCAAGGTTACTTCATACCACATTTGGTGCAATTCTGGCCAATAAATTTGGAGCCTATAAGTGTTTATTGATTTTAGCATTCGCCACACCAGTATTATCTATATAATAATACGTTTAGGTAATTTCATGTCCGTACGTATGTTATCACCCCCACCTCTCTTTTAAAGGATGGGATCGCCTGATCGACGAAGATACAATGCAAAATTACTAATTTTTAAGAATTCATTTGATTTCGCTGTTGTGTCGAACATGAAACTCGAACTAAAATACACTTTGCCTTCGGACCCCTCCCCCTCCACACTTTTGATGGCCTTGTGCCTAATTTGTTGCACTGCAATATTTTTTACCTTATAGAAAATAAATAATTCAAAGTGTAGTATCTGTTTAAAAATAGTACAATAATATCTTGGGGTCTACGTTCACTCTGGACGTCCATAGAATGGAAATATTTTTAAGCACGTCAGCAATATACAACAGATGACAGAAAACAACTGTAGAATTTCCACGTGTCCCGTCAGTTATTATTATTATCATTATTATTATTATTAGTAGTAGTAGTAGTAGTAGTAATAGTAGTAGTATCATTATCATTATTATTATTAGTAGTAGTAGTAGTAGTAATAGTAGTAGTAGTAATAGTAGTAGTATCATTATTATTATTATTAGTAGTAGTAGTAGTAATAGTAGTAGTATTATCATTATTATTATTATTAGTAGTAGTAGTATTAGTAATAGTAGTAGTATCATTATCATTATTATTAGTAGTAGTAGTAGTAGTAATAGTAGTAGTAGTAGTAGTATTAGTAATAGTAGTAGTATCATTATTATTATTATTAGTAGTAGTAGTTGTAGTTGTAGTAGTAATAGTATCATCATTATTATTATTATTAGTAGTAGTAGTAATAGTAGTAGTAGTAATAGTAGTAGTATCATTATTATTATTATTATTAGTAGTAGTAGTAGTAGTAGTAGTAACATTTCTTCTTCTTTCCTCTCAATAACTCCTCTTGGCGCGGCGATTCACCCTGAGCGCGTAGAGCTGGCTTCCCCCGAAGAAAGAAGTTCAAAAGAATGTTAAATTCACAGATCGCTTGTATATCCCAGTCAGGGGGAGATTATTTTGACGACGTTATTTATTTATTTGCAAGGGGGTGTAACCGTCCTCCCATATACAGCGCTTGGTCACCCATCTGATACTGACTAGGTTCAACGTCGCTTAACTTTGGCGATTTAACGAGAACCGGTGTGTCAACGTGATTGTGCCTCTCAATAATACGGCCGAAATCTTAGCGATAGTTATGCCACGTTTGGTGCAATTCTTATGAATAGTTTTAGAGCCTATACATTATATTGTTTTTAGTATACACTGCACGAGTAGTAGTAGTTATTATTATTATTATTATTATTATTAGTAGTAGTAGTAGTAGTAGTAGTAGGAGGAGGAGGAGTAGTAGTAGTTGTGGTTGTTGTAACATTTACACAATTCTTCACGCCAGATTTGATGCAATTCTGTCAAATAGTTTTGAAGCATATAAGTGTCCAACAGACAGACAAACATTCTTTATTATAATATAAATTAAGTAAGGGTGAGGGATAGAGATATAGAAATAAAGAGAGAAGGAGGGGAGAGAGGGAAATAGAGAGAGAGAAAGAGAGAGAAAGAGAGAGAAAGGGGAAGAGATATAGATGAAGAGAGGGAGAGAGGGGAAGATAATGGAAGCGAGGTCGAGGAATTGTTAGAGATGAAACGAGAGGGAGAGATGTGAGGAAATAGAGATTAAGGAAGAGAGAGGAGGAGGTATGAAGAGAGAGGAAAAGAAATAGATGAAGGGAGAGAAAGAGAGAGTAAGATAAAGAGAGCAAGAGATAGAGATGGCCTGTGAAGCAAATAGTTGTGTTAGACTGAGCCGATATTATGTGTATGAGTGTGTCTGTATCCGTCTGTGTGTATGTGCGGCGTACCTGTGTATATGATTGTGTATGTGTGTGAGTATACACGCATATGCGTGTGTAAATCTGTGTGGTCTGGGCCTGGATGTGTTGGTGTAGGTTTACGTCAACTCATCTTAAGGCGTGCTCTCGTCCACAAGAGCCGAATGCTTAACGACGACAGTAAATAATAAATAATAAGAACATATGTTGTTTCTGTTTTTAATGTTTCCTTTTTATTATCCGGTTTAATCCTCCTCCCCCGACCTTCCCTTGACTCTAATAACACGGGACTTTGAAATCAGTTTTAATGAAGTACAATTAATTCGGATCCACCATTGAATCTTTTGTTTGCGTTTTGCCTACCATTTTTGCTTTGTGTTTGTTTGTTTTGTTTAAGATAAACATGACTTGAATATGATGAATTACAGGAAATAAATACTTGTGCTCTCATTACGTTAACCTTCCGGCGATATTGCAGAGGTAAAGTAGCCCTAAACACAACTACCCTAAAAAGTATAACTCGCCTAAACACACACACACACACACGCACGTATATATATATATATATATATATATATATATATATATATATATATATATATATATATATAAAATTTAAATATTTTCTTTGTCGTACAAAACTTTAAAATTACATTGAAGAGACAATATTTATTATTCATAATGAATTAAGAAATTAAAAAATGAAAGGGCAGCTGACCGGTTTCGTACCTCGCTCAACAGAGCCAAATATTGAGGTATCGTATAAAAAATATAAAAAAGGTGCTATGAGAATTATAGCGAGGGAAAGGGGTAAAAAAGGGTAAAAAAAAAAGAAAGAAAAAAGTTCGATCAAATAGAAACAACATTTTGTTGTTATTGTTTATTTTAGCGATAATTAATTAATTAACTAATGGTATATTTCGCCCACCTTGAGCATACGGAGTTGTCTCCCTTATACATACGCACGAGTGTTCTCCCCCACTTTAAGGGACGTGTACATACATACATACATACATACATACATACATACATACATACATACATACATACATACATACATACATACGAGGCCTGTCCAAAAAGTATTCGACCTTTATTTTTTCCGTGCGAAATAGAGACGATAGGGCGGCGCAACTCTACACACTGAAGGAAGACACCTTCATGCGCATGTGTGAATTTTATCACCGCGTTCCTGCGTGTTAATCGCTGCCTGTCGGTCACTGAGTGAGGTGCTACACAACGTGTTCGTCGGATTACAGATACTCTCCAGATGATTACACGTGTTGAGCAAAGGTACTGAATCAAATTTTGTCAAAACAATTCGTAAGATTAAGCAGGTGTTCGGAGAAGATGTGATGAAGGTAACACAAATTAAGGAGTGGTTCAACCGATTCAAAAATGGCCGCACATCAGCGGAGAGTGACCGGCGTTCTGGCAGGCCCCAAACTGCTCGGGGTGCAGCTGTTGTTGAGAAGGTGCGAAATTTGGCGTTGGAAGATCGTCGTTCAACCATACGGAAGATCGCCCAAGAGGTCGGAGTGAGTAAAGATTCCGCACATGCAATTTTGCGTGATAATTTGAACATGCACAGAGTGGCTGCCAAATTTGTGCCCAAGTTGTTGTCACAGGAACAAAAGAACCTCCGTTTTCAAGTTGCATAGGACATTCTGGAAACCGCCAACACTGATCCTGGGTTTCTGAACACCGTGATAACTGAAGATGAGTCATGGGTGTACGGGTACGACCCAGAAACAAAAAGACACTCGTTGCAATGGAAGCATCCCGAGTCTCCGAGGCCAAAAAAAAAAGCGTGACTGGTGTGAAGCAAAATCAAGGTGATGCTGACTGTCTTCTTTGATATCCGTGGAATTGTGCATCACGAAGACGCACCGGAAGGACAAACAATGACAAGGGAGTACTATCAAGATGTTCTCCGGCGTCTCCGTGATGCAGTTCGATGCAAAAGACCAGACATGTGGACGGCGAAACACTGGCAACTGCATCACAACAACGCTCCCGATCCCAATTGATCCAACATTTTTTGGCCAAACATGGAATTCCAGTCGTTCGCCAACCTCTCTACTCCCCAGACATGGCTCCTTGCGACTTTTGGTTGTTTCGAAAATTGAAGACGCCACTCAAAGGTTCCCATTTTGAGACTAGAGAAGAGATAATACGGAACGCGACGGCGGAGATGAACACCATTCCAAAAGAAAGCTTCCAGATGAGTGTCCGGCAGTGGATGGATCGGTGGGCTAAATGTGTGCAAGCACAAGGAGCATACTTTGAAAGGCATTAGGATCCCAACCCCGTCAGGTATTTGAAATAATTTTTCTGGCCTAAAATCGGATACTTTTTAGACAGGCGTCGTAGATATACTTTTTTTGTATTATTTATTTACTTATATTTATTTGTATATAAAATAGTTCTCCATGGACACCTGTTTCGCGGTTATTGCAGCTCGTCATCGTGGCTGACTGTGACTGGGCACCGTGAGAGACTCGTCTAAAATTACGTGACAATTTATCGTTCATAAAGTTACTGAAGAGCCGCAGTAACGGCGAAACACGTGCCCGTGGATAAGTATTTTATCTATAAATATATATATTATTTGTCTCCTTGTAAGCAGGTTAGACACAAGGTGTGGTTTTTAAGAAGGCAACGCACTCTAGCTTACCAAAAATGTTCAATCAGCCGTGTCGGTATTCCCCGTTAAGGGCGCATCAGGCGATTAACAGTTAAACTACCCCCTTCTCAGAGAGAAGGCAACGCCTCGGAAGAAGGACCTCCTAGGACTGAACAGAACCATACATAAGCGCATCAGCGACAAAACCACTGCCGGGCTGATTGTATCATAATTCTATGATACAATACACACACACACACGCGCGTGCGCGCGCGTGCGCGCCCGTGCGCGCACGTGCGCGCACATACACCCGCGCATACACACATTACGAATGGAGAGTTGGTATCTTTTTGTCTGAATCCGAAACTATACTTTACTTCTATTAAATTTTACTATTGTACTATTTTTAAATCCCCAATTCAGGTTACTTATACTATTTCAGACTAAGATACTATATTTCAATGCTCTATTCAGAGATGGGAGCTAGTGTAGTATCTATTCTGATTTTTTAAGAGACCTGTCTTCCCAGACATTACCTCCTCCTTTGGAGTAGATAGTGTAGTGAATTGTCATGAAACCATCCACCAAGGCATTGTCTCCTCCTTTGGAGGGGGTGTTATAGTATCTGTTCTGTTTTCATGAGACCATGCTCCAGAGATAAACAATATTTTTTTTGCACGTAAATCAGTTCAAATATATTGAAAACATGAACTTAAAACCAATATTTTTTTTAAAGTGCTCAATGCACATTAGAGCTTGCGTAAATAAAATTAAATAAACATTAAAATCAGTCTACGCGGATCAACCAACGTTTCGTCGTTTAGAATCTCGTCAGGACTCAGGGGGTCCTCTTTCCTCATAGTTGTTAGATTGGCCGCATTGATAAAAGGGTTTAGACTTTGAGCTTAAAGGTGACTCGTGTCCGGGTTTGAACGGTGCGGCCAGCAGGGCATTTATACTCCACACTGGCAATTCACACACACACACACACACACACACACACACACACACACACACACACACACACACACACACACACACATACATATATATATATATAGTAAGCTATATATATATATATATATATATATATATATATATATATATATATATATATATATATATTACTACCTAGCTCTACTTATGTATCGAGCACTGTTGAAGTAAATACTGAAAATTGATACATAAAAAATTATATCTCCTTATAAAATTTTATGTGGATAAATGAAATACTAATTTATATATATATATATATATATATATATATATATATATATATATATATATATAGGGTTCGAAGGTTATTTGAGGACATATTGTTTTAAGTCCACTACATACTCAATTCATTTATGATATTATTATTTTTTAATTCATTTATGATATTATTATTTTTTTAAATTCATTTATGATATTATTATTTTTTTAATTCATTTATGATATTATTATTTTTTTTCATTCATTTATGATATTATTTTTTAAATTCATTTATGATATTATTATTTTTTTAATTCATTTATGATATTATTATTTTTCAATTCATTTATGATATTATTATTTTTTTAATTCATTTATGATATTATTATTTTTTCAATTCATTTATGATATTATTATTTTTTAAATTCATTTATGATATTATTATTTTTTTAATTCATTTATGATATTATTATTTTTTAATTCATTTATGATATTATTATTTTTTCAATTCATTTATGATATTATTATTTTTTTAATTCATTTATGATATTATTATTTTTTTAATTCATTTATGATATTATTATTTTTTTAATTCATTTATGATATTATTATTTTTTTAATTCATTTATGATATTATTATTTTTTAATTCATTTATGATATTATTATTTTTTTAAATTCATTTATGATATTATTATTTTTTTAATTCATTTATGATATTATTATTTTTTTTCATTCATTTATGATATTATTATTTTTTAAATTCATTTATGATATTATTATTTTTCAATTCATTTATGATATTATTTTTTTAATTCATTTATGATATTATTATTTTTTCAATTCATTTATGATATTATTATTTTTCAATTCATTTATGATATTATTATTTTTTTAATTCATTTATGATATTATTATTTTTTAAATTCATTTATGATATTATTATTTTTTTAATTCAGTTTACCAATTCCGAGGAAGATGTTAACTAAAAACTGAAAAGACACACAGTCATAGTTGCTTTTGCATTTTCCTACAGACTGGATGTCATTTTCTAAGGATTCAGCCATTACTTTGGATATGTGTGTGTCCGATTTGCCCGCATAGAGCGTGGTGTCATCAGCAAATATACCCATCCATCTCGGACGCAATTGCACCGGGGAGGTCGTTTATGAAGATCAGGAATAATAAAGGTCAAAGTATCAACCCCTTGGACACACCTGCATTGATGTGGTGTTGTTTTGATGTACGGCCATCGAGAAAGACCTGGATCTTTCTTTTAGCTAAGTAACATATTATTATATTAAATATTCGTCTTGTAATAACGTACGTAAAAATCTAAACGATACATAGTATAAACGTTTGGGTCTATGCAAGTGAAGTTTAATATTTATACAAGGGCAGACATGAATGTTATTACATACATTTATTCCTGTTGCTGATCGTTCACCTCCGATTTTTTTTATAGAAATATACAACTTCTTAACTAACACATTTATCGGTCTCTCTTCTTTACTATTAAAATTTTTAATTCCAGTTAATGTAATTATTTACATACTATATACGACCGGGCCTTTCCTTCTGTAAGATACAGGTCGAGACACACACTGGTAACTTACGTATAAACATTTTAATCTAGGAAGGATAACGTTTACTATTTATACAAATGCAGAGGTGAATGTTATTTGTAGATCCGAGCGAGAATTTGAAAATTTATGCAAATGACTAAACTTGTTTCTCCCATCGAACAGTTGTTTAGCATCGTGGACAACCCAACTCGAACCTACACTGCTGCCTGAAACGAGAGAAGTAATTCTCAAAATACTTCATAACTCATTTGTTTGACTTAACTTGACTTATGTGTATTTTTTTTAAACGAAGTTCACCCCAAACAAGGCAGGCCGCCACTGTAGACGTAAGGGGCTACTGAGAAGAAAGAAAAGGGGAGAAGGATGGGAGGGGTCAACCTAAACTGGGATCTGCGTAGCGAGATGTCTGTTTACATTAATTTTAAATTTCTGCATGTCAGTACTGTCGGGGAAACAGGAGGCAGGGAGGGAGTTCCAGAGGCCAGCAGCACGAGGAAAGAAGCTATTTGAGTAGAAAGCTCTCCGGCATCTGGGGACCTCCACAGTGAATGGATGGGATTTAGTTGATTGTCGAGTTGATCTAGTAGATTTACGTCGAGGGGGCACCAGAGTAGCCAATTCATCGGAGCATAATCCATTGAAGTATTTGTAAAACAAGCACAAGGATGCTACATTGCGGCGATGGGACAGGGACCGGAGCTTGGTTGACAGTGAGGGACACCAGAGAGCTTCGCTACATGCTTGAGAGCAAAATACCGCCACTTATCGGGATCTTGGGTCAGTCTTTCAACTGTCAGGGACGGCATTCAAGTCTCAACCCTTATCTGGTCGGCGCATCTCTTTGGTGGTCGTCGTCCTCTGGATCTTTCTTCAATTAAATCTTCTTTATATGCTTTCTTTACATAGCTGGAGTCTGGTAGCCGGGACACCTGTCCAAAACCACTTTAATCTCTTTTTTTTTAATAACGTTGTTGATGGATTTGTTAATATTAAGCCTCTTTCTGATATGTGCATGTCTTCGTCTATCTCGCAAAGTCCTTCCAAGGATACTTCTTCAACATTTAATTTCATTGAGCTTCTTCTCATGCACTGCCAGTATAGTCCATGTTTCACTTGCATATTTACAGCAATAGGAACCATCACTTGCATTGTAAAGTCTGAACTTCAGGGTTAGCGTTGATATGTCCTTTCTGCTTCATATCTTTTTTTTTAGACGTCTAAATGCAGACCTTAGCTAAGAAGTATCTGATACTTCAGCCGGAAGAAATTGGTCAATTTGCTACTTACATAATCTTTTCTTTGCATTTTAATCTCCAGTTTCATAAATAAGATAAGCATATATTATTATACTAAATCTGAGCTAATTATATTTCTCAATTTGGGGATTGAGTAATGCTTAAAAGTTCTATTTTGATTATTCTAATTAGCTGTAATTTGCAATTAACTCACCAAGTAACCCATCTCTTATTACGTTTCTCTATCAATTTCATCCCTTCACTGTATGTTGTTTCAGTCCCTTTTCTTATTTTATACGATATATATCACTCTCGCTTCCGTCACTCCCCCCATCTCTATCACTCGTTTTCCTCCCATCGTTCTTTCTCTGTGTTTATTAAGTTTAAAGTTAATACAACTAACTATAAAACACTAAATTGGAATAGTCCACTATAAATAAACGGAAATATCACCACAGTAGTAATACAATTTAACCCATAACTGATGAGGGAAAGGGAGAATAAATAGAGAAAGAGTGATAGAGTAGGGGGTATAGTCAGCAGAAAGAGACTAATTTTTTAATTCTATTTTTATTTTTCAATTTAACTGGTTTTCAAAATCATTTTTTTCTGATTCAAACAATTCTTACCCGAGAATAATGGGTGATTCAACGGGTCATATTTTTCTAATCTTTCTATAAAAGTTTGAATTTCATAAATAAAAGATTATTATTAAACTGGACGAGCGTTAAGGAGAAATGGAGAACGTTTATAGATTATTTACGACATCCGTAATCATAAAAATCTGATTTTCTATTATATAAAGGGAAATTCTCTGTTTGTGTGTGTGTCCACTTAAAAGTCAGAAACTACGCTATGCACAAAAACAAAGCTGATATATTATTTCAACTTTGCCCCCGACAGTATAGGGACATATTTTTTTGTAATATTCATTCTTTTAGGAGTCAACAGGAACAGACTTACACAAGAGGGGGGTCGACATTTAGAGTCATTTTTTTTCATCGACCTCTGGTGTGAAATGATACTTACGATAGAAAGAGAGATGGTTGATAGAGAGAGAGAGAGAGAGAGAGAGAGAGAGAGGGTGGCAAAGAGAGGGAAGAGAGTGGAAAAGAGAGGGAGAGAGGGGTAGAGAGAAAGAGAGTGGGTGTGTGTGTGAGTTTGTTTGTTTGTTTGTTTGTTTGTTTGTTTGTTGGGTTTTAACGACCTTTCAACCCTTATAAGGTCATCTCAGGTCAAACTTTCTTTTTTTTTTCCTTTTTAAAGTTCAAATGGTTTAACTATGTTTCCTCTTTGGGAAGTTGTTTTTATCGAGCAGGACTTGACTGTTCTTAATGTATAATCACTGTTTGCTTTTGGTATGCTTTTTGGTGAGTAGGAAGGAAGGTATTAATTGGGTCATTCTTTTAAGAGATATTTTTGAATTGTCTGCTTGATGACAAGATAATTATTTTCTTTATCAAGTTGTTTGTGTTTTTCTTGTCTAATGTTATTTTGTAAATATTGTATATATATACACATATATGTACATATACATATATATATGTATATATATACATATGCACACACACACACATACATACATACATATATAATTAAAAAAAAAATTTTTTAATTTTATTGTATAAGTTGGATACTTTGAGAAACCCTATTATTTGAGACGGGGTTATAGAGAGAAAAGAGAGAGAGGGTTAAAAGAAAGATGTTACGCACACTTTTTAATTCTTCTATTTTATTGTCCATGCTCCCGGTCAACGCCGGATAGCCACGCGAGCCATAAACAAATGCTTGGAGGGTAACCATTTTTAGCGGAATTAACTGCCGAAGAAAGGAAGATTAGAGAATGAAAAGAAAGCGTAATCTGCTGTCAGCTACAACAGTGACCATCCTGTTTCTAGGAAAAAAAAAAGAAACCTCGTTTTATATCAGGGATCATCTTTCTAATGCGCATGTTTACATTGACCTCTCACCATTCAACGGTTCACATTCATTTTATTATGACATAAGCGCTATTTGACCCGATCTTATCTTCTTCTGTATTATGACATAAGCGCTATTTATCCGTGTCTTATCTCCTGTTATTTCAATTGACACCAGGTGTCGCCCCTCGTTACTCTATATGGAATGCACATTGTTTTCTTACTTATAGGACATCATCTGAAGATGATTCACTGACCGTACAACAATACAATAATAGCAAAGTATTCAGAATCCTAGTGTACACCCTCCATAAAAAAATGACGGAAACATATATGCTTCGCCAGTGTTGACACTCGCTATTTATCTAGATAAGTAAACCCGTCTGAAGACGGCTAAAATTAATTCCCTGAACAGAACAGTTTTGCACCACTTTTATGTCTCCTTATGAATATTACAATCAATATGTAATGTCACTAAACCTTATGTCTAGAATCCTTATTCCAATATTGGTCAAAATCCATTGCATGATTTTTATTCTAGAAAATGTCTAAAATGTAAGGCTTAACCTTAAGGGAGCTGAAGGAGCAATTAGAATTCAAGAAATTATAGTTAACATTGTATAAACATAGATATTACTAAATATTCATGTAAAATCGTAGCATTACATCAGTAATTTAATTTAATTTTCCATATGTAAATTATAAATATCATTTCTAGTGACCTAAAGGAAAAAATCGCATCCACCGTTGACCATTTATTATAGAGTGGAAGATTTCTTTCCGAATTCATTTCAGGTGGAGGGGTAAGTCTGAAGTGTTTGTCGGACTTGCTATTTGCTTTCTGGCTTCTCCTCAAAACTTGGAATGGTTTCGTCCAAGGGCTAGACAAAGGCACGTGTTATTCTTTTGCGTGACGGGGTGGAAGCACACACACACATACACACAGGCACACATATACACATACAGATATATATATATATATATATATATATATATATATATATATATATATGTGTGTATATATATATATATATATATATATATATATATATATATATATATATATATATATATATATATATATATATATATATATATATATATATAATTATTTTTATCTATACAGACATGTACATAATCCGCGACACTGGTTATGTACATGTCTGTATAAATAAAAATGATTACATATAAAAAGCTCTGTTGAATATTGAGCACTCTTTATAAAATCGGTTGAAATTCTTCGGATTTTTATTCTGTGGATGTTTAGTTTACCTTAATTACTATCTATCTATCTATCTATCTATATGCTTGAACATTTTGATTGCCTGGACAAATGGAGAAACAGTCGTTAAAAATAAATTTCTTTACTGTAGTCGATGGAATCTGCTTTTTTTCTATTGTCTATTTTTAATGATCTGGAATTATAAATTAATATATATTGAGTCTAAACACTGAAAGTTTTACTATATATATATATATATATATATATATATATATATAAACATGTATATTGGTCTTTTTTATAGAGTGGAGGTTGTACGTGCTGTCTCCGTCTCTCTGTCTGTGTGTCTTTCTGTTTGTCTATTTCAAGATCAAGCACACGTCTGTAGTAAGATTATACGAGAAAAACAGTGGTTTTATCATATATCTCGACGTATTCGTTCGCAACGTTTTTGAAAATTTTAAATTATAGAAATTTAATAAAAAAAGAATAAAAATGGCAATATTTGGTTCAGGGATGGGAGCAGACGTACACAGGGGTCTTCATTCATTAACTGACAACGCCAATGTATGCTATATTTCTCTTTCTTTCTCTTTCACTCACTCTCTCTCTCTCACTCTTTCTCTCTCTCTCAGTCTCTCTCTGTTTCTCTTTCCCTTGGGATGTAATTGAAACAAAAGCGCTATATCAAGATCAAATAGCTATTATCGAGTAAAATTTTAGAAAGAATGCAATTGATTTTGTATGTATGGCGCTTTTATAATAATACTAAAAAACTGTGATCATTGGGTCACTCATTGAGCTCGGTTACATTGTTTGAAAACAAAAAAATGCGTTTGCAAAGCAATTAAATCATAAAACATAAAAAGACAATATTAAAATCTCTCTGTCTGTCTTTCTCTCTGACTCAGCATCCGTTCCTGTTTATCTGTCTTACTCTCTCACTTCAAAAAGAGAAAAAAAAAATTTCCGATCAATTTTTTAAAAAGTTTTTCTTTTAGTTTGATAAAATTGACTTTTAACGCTCTCACGTCTTTTTAAAGCAAATAAATGCTCTTTCGTTAAGCCCATCATTCACTTGAAGTCCGGGTTGGCTATTAAACATCCCTCATACGCCAGGGTAGCAAGCTCCCTCTCCCAATAAAAAATTTTTTTACATGAACTTTGTGGGGTCTGCTTTTGCGCTAACAAACATAAGTAGCAAACAATCCAATCAACGTTGGGGGCGGGAATTTCTTGCGTATATTACCTTTCCAAGCAACGCCGGGAAACGGGTCCCGCGAATTGTGACTATAAAATAATAATTAGTTTCTGACCACACTCTTTCGAAAAATAAAGACCAACTATAAAAAATATCAGTATACGAGTTCATTTAATAATATTCTATAGGCTTAGATTGGCGACAGATGGTACGAGTCATCGTTCAGAGCATAATTGTCACAATCAGACAAATGTGGATAGAAAAATTTAGTGCGGACCTCCTTTAACGAGATTAATGCAGAAGAAAAATGTATACAACAAATTTCATAGACATTACTAAGATTTCGACCTAACGGTCTCTGTTCGGAGTGGGTAGTGGCCAAAGTACCTATTTGGTCGAAAACTTGCCAATATTGTTTAAAGACATACAATATTATATATATATATATATATATATATATATATATATATATATATATATATATATATATATATATATAGCAGTATGATATATACTTATGGCAAGTGAGCTAATAATAATAATAATAATGATAATAGTCGGGTATAATCTCTTTCTCTCTCTATTTCTTTCTGTAGAAAGTTCGTTTGTCCTTATTTGTAACAAACACAGCAAAGTGTAGTTTATCTTACTAAATCTTATATTTGCCGGGATATAGTGTGTAATCGATAAAATAGATTGGAATTCCCGTTGTCTTCTGTAAATGGTACACATTAAAAAAATCCGTAATTTAGTAGCCAGGCAGAATCAGTTTGGTAGATGTAATGCTATTTAGGTCTGATGTCGACATCTTAATTAAATCTAAAAATATTGAAAACTTTATGGGTTAATATCTGTATTTGTAATAAAGTGAGATTTTTCCATATTTAATGGACCGTATTTCTTTCAACCCAAAAGATGCCAATTTGCTTCGGCATCGATTCAGGCAAAGTATTGGTGTGTCTTTTCAGAAAATATGCGTTCGCTTCGTTCACTTTAATTTATTTTTCTCTAAGTCATTCATACAATAATTCGGAGGATTTTTCACTCTCACGCGCATATTTACTGCTACTGCCCCTCACGTTCAAAGGGAAGACTTCTTCATCGGATACACATGTTCGTAGCACCGTCATAATTTCATACTTCCATCTTGTTATTACATGTTAGCTACTCTACATTTTCCTCGTAAACACGAGACGTTTTCATTACCTACAATTTTGCTGCTTTTAATTGGCTATTCAAAAAACTTTAATTTACTGACTCGGTTCATAGAATAATGGACGATTTTTACATTAGAAGTCGCTTACAGTATTAATACTTATTACTCTTCATTTATTTTTAATACATTTCATATTATAGTCTTCGAACCATATGAATTATGTAAAAAGATTATCGGGCTACGTCGGGTACATAAGTTTCTTATTGAACTTTCCTTCCCCTCTTGAAGTATCGATTTTAAAGGGTTTACACACAATGATTAAACCGTACTTTTATTTATTCGAAATTCATAATTTTCCTTAACTGTTAATACATTATATATTTTTACAAAGTTAATTATGTTTATATATATATATATATATATATATATATATATATATATATATATATATAAAATATGACACTAAAAGTATACTTTTAGAGGATAGAACCTATAGTGAAATGGTTTAAGCTCAATATACGAGATACATGAAAAAAGAGAGATAAAAGTGTACGAATGACAAATGTTTTTACCGAGTACACCTTGCATTGAACGATCGAAGTTAAAATAGATTTGTCATTCGTACATCTTTATCTCTCTTCTTTCATTTATCTTTATATATATATATATATATATATATATATATATATATATATATATATATATATATATATATATATGCACAAAATTCACTCTTAAAGTAAATAACCAGATATTATGAATAGTGGAACACAGATGCGAGGCGCGATGGGGTTTAAATATGGGCTATATTTAGTTTAATGCAATAGTGGGATAAGGAGGGTAGAAGTACGTCCTAAAAAATTAAAATACCTCCGATTTTTGTGAAGTATTAGCGATAGGTATTACGCACCAATTAATAAATATTCCCGAAATTTGAGTTTCTTTTGAGTATTAAGGGGGTATAATGTGGGCACAAACTCCCATTTAAAAATTCAAATATTTCAGATTTGCATTGAATTTGATCAACTAATGAAGCAAGATTCCCTGAATTTCAATTTTTTTCTGAAGGTCCCTTAAGCTTAAGCCTTAAATGTTAGACATGTTTAGAATCAAAATTATGTAAAGAATTTTGCTCAACATTATAATAAGAATTCTAGAGATAAGGTTTAGTATCATTATATCTTGATTATAATTTTTGTAAGGGGACATTATAGTAGTGCTAAACCGTTTTGTTCGAGGAATTAATTTTACCCGTCCTGGGACGGGTATTCGGTTACTTCTGTATACCACTTTCGAACAATATAAATTATGTAACCAAATGTTTATTTCCGGTCAACGCCAGGTAAATAGACTTACTCATTTCAGTTTTTATAGCTTCATAATGTATCGATTTTCAAGGGATTAAAACATCGAGGTGTTTAGTTCTAATTAAAATCATTAAAACCGGGAATGAACTTGTGGCGCAACGTTTAAAGTGCCAACTAATAATCAGTTCGAAGTGACAGTCTTCTAGACGTTGAAGGTTCGATCCTCAGTACTGGCGATACTAAGAATATAATTAAGAATTACTTGAGACGTTGCTGAAGTCACGAGGACAATCCACCCCCGAGTATTCAATAAATTTCGGAGTTCGGCCAAAAAGATTCCCGAGTTCGACAAGAGTCACATGAAGAAGGTAAGAGGTTACATGGACCAAAAACGTTGTGAGAATAAGATTTAAGCTGAGAAATGTAGTCGGAATCATCTAAATCATACAAATTAAATATAAGTTTATCAAAGCATTTTACCTATATACTTTAATAACACAAAATGCATACATTAGTTCTGGGATTGAGTATGGTTAAAAAATGTTCTTGATTCTTCTAATTATCAGTAGTTTATTATTAACTGAAAAAGTCACTCATCTCTATCTTAGCTGTCTATGTTTCGCCCCTCTTACTGTATTTGATTCAATCACTGTCTAATATTCCTTAATTCTTCAGTGATCAATCAGATAGTTAGATCTAATTTACGTACGTGTCTCTGTATGCACAAAACACATACGTAAATTAGATGACAAAATAATAAGGCTCTTTACTTCTATATAAGAATAAGAGAAAATAATATTAATACTTCTATATAATAATAACAATAATAATAATAATAATAAACCTGGGGGAAAAGGGGTAAAAGGCTAAGAGAAATCATATATATATATATATATATATATATATATATATATATATATATATATATATATATATATATATTCAATTATAAGATAATAACAAATAATTATCTCATAATACTTGAATATATATATATATATATATATATATATATATTCAAGTATTATGAGATAATTATTTGTTATTATTTTATAATAATTGAATATATATATATATATATATATATATATATATTCAAGTATTATGAGATAATTATTTGTTATTATCTTATAATAATTGAATATATATATATATATATATATATATATATATATTCAATTATTATAAGATAATATAAAATAATTATCTCATAATACTTGAATATATATATATATATATATATATATATATATATATATATATATATATATATATATTCAATTATTATAAGATAACAAATAATTATCTCATAATACTTGAATATATATATATATATATATATATATATTCAAGTATTATGAGATAATTATTTGTTATTATTTTATAATAATTGAATATATATATATATATATATATTCAAGTATTATGAGATAATTATTTGTTATTATCTTATAATAATTGAATATATATATATATATATATATATATATATATATATATTCAATTATTATAAGATAATATAAAATAATTATCTCGTAATATTTGAACATATATTTATATATATATATTCAAGCATTATGAGAAGAATGTTATGTATCTCCTCTCCAAGAGGTTAGACACAAGGTAAAGTGTTTCTGTGGTATAAACTAGATTCGAACCCGGCACTACCAGCTCTTCCGTCCGCGCCGTTAACCACTTAGCTACCGTGCCATCCTCTATATTTACATGTATTATAAGATAATATATTGATATAAAATAGTTATCTTATAATACTTATATATATATATATATATATATATATATATATATATTCATGTATTATACGATATATATTTATTCCTAATACGATAAAAAAAATATGCTCAACATTGGAGATAGAGCCTTATGATATTGCGAATAGAGCATATTAGATACGATGTAATTATTCTAAAATAAAACACAAGACAATGGTACTTACTAATGCGACGCGGAGATGACTTGGAGACAGATAGATGATGATAGCAGAAAAATGAATTGAAGGGCTCTCATGGCGAAAGTCCGGCCTTTTTTGTTGGACCTGATAAATTCGGTGATCGAAGCGTCTCGGATGTACAATCCCTGAGACCGTTTTCGTCGTATGCGGAAGGGGTCGCTATTTTCGAGACCGCTTGTGAGCTTATTTATTTATCTTTTGTTTGCTTGAACCGCCGTTGGACGTTCCACGAACTGGTGTGACCACAGCCGAGGGCTGAACTGGTCAATTACACTAGAGATGAACAGCGCAGAGCTGAAGATTGGGACGGCTGTACCGTTTCATATGTACAAACTGTAATTGGCAGGTAATTCAGTAGTTTTATATAAAGGTCTGACACCGACATACCCAAACCTCTCCCTCATATACAGAACATTAAAACAATTATATTTCTTATTTCTTCCCTTCTTTTTCGACTCTTTTGTCGTATTAAGTATTTTTTCTCTTGTTTTTATATTATTTTTTCTTCTTCATTTCATTTCTTTTTTTAATACTTTCTCTTTATTTTTTCTTGCATCGCGTCTGCTTTTTTTTCTTGGATATTAATGTGTGTATTAATAAAACTATGAAACAGCATCACGCATGTCTGTCCGTGTGTCGCTCGCCTATACGAAACTTTGATAAATGCACATTGAATTATTATTACTTTGTCTCTACTATCTCTACCTACCGGCGTAGGAGACATATTGCAGGGAAGAAGGCCATAGAGAAAATTAAAAAAAAAAATAATCCGAAATATAGTCATATTTGCAATTCATTTTTAATATGATATTTTAAAAAGTTGTTTTTGTTTTTCTCTGTTTAATCATAAATTAAGAAAACCACTTTTATATACATTTATCTATATACAGGCGCAGCACACGAACACAACATCGTAGTTTTATTAATACTGAGATGAGTCAATGTAGTCAGTCAAAGGGAAATGACTTGAAACATCACGATCAAGAGCTTTATGGACGAGCGCCGTGGGTGTTCACTGCACAAGCCATGCACTGCACATTCGGTTCACTGCACAGGCTGTTGTGTCGGTCCTAAATTGTTCGATTTCGACATCGATCGCAGTGTCAATTGTATTTTTATACCACTCCTAAGCTTTACTCCTGTATTAAGCACTGTTGAAGTAAATACTGAAACAAAAAATATATACATCATATATTATTTTATAAAATCGATTTATATAAAGTTTTTATGTACACACACACACACACACACACATATATATATATATATATATATATATATATATATATATATATATATATATATATATACCTACCGCCATTTCATAACATCAAGGCGATGACGTCGTACCATCAAAGACGTTTATCAAATTAACAAAGAAATAAGTTTCTTTATTCTTGTTTTTTGATGAAAAAAAAAAAAAAAATGACTCAATACTGGTCACCCCTGAAGAAGGAATTTTATTCCGTAATCGATAGGATTAATGTAAGAAAAAAAAAAAATTAATTAATCTTGTATTGCTAATTTGGCTTTCATTTCAATTTTATATATATATATATATATATATATATATATATATATATATATATATATATATATATGTGTGTGTGTGTGTGTGTGATTTTTTTAAGGTTTACCAAAACATTCCGTTCAGAAGATCATTCATCACCACAAAATACTTTTTCTTTCAAAGATTATTTATTTATCATATATATCAAATTAAAGAGTTTCTTCCTACACGTGTTTCACTACCAAGGAGGTCCTTACTTGGCAGATCATCAGGGGAATTAAGTACCTGGAGTAAGGGTTTCAGCAACTGACAATACACAATGCGGTGTTGCTTTAATTGATGTAACTTAAGAAGAGGACAGAAGAAAAAAATTAAGAGAAAAAAGAAAAAATGTCTTTAGAAAGTAGCTTGTAAGATTTTCGCAGTATTGTTGCTGCTAAGCAAAACAGCAAAGAAAAATAGTCCCAGGTACTTAATTCCCCTGATGATCTGTCAAGCAAAGACCTGCTTGGTAGTGAAACACGTGGAGGAAGAAACTCTTTAATTTAATATATATGATAAATAAATAAACTTTGAAAGAAAAAGTATTTTGTGGTGATAAATGACATCCTGAACGGAATGTTTTGGTAAACCTTAAAAAAATCACATATAAATGCTCTGTACCCTGTAAACGAGTATCATCGAGCTTATTCTTATTGGCCTAATCCCGGTCTTCACTGAATAAACTATCTTCGAAGTGAAATATATATATATATATATATATATATATATATATATATATATATATATATATATATATATATATATATATATATATATATTAAAATGCTTACCGTAATGCGATTTTGTTCTGTGATATCATCCAGCATTGCTGAATTTAAATCGTACACCAACTTCTCTGAAACAGTGCGAAAAACTTTCTATGTGCGTTTCTCCGGCGTCTTTTTAAAATTCTCTTCTTTCTCAGGCTTTTTTTTTTAAAATTTGTTTTCGACACCTGACGAAGAATCGAAAACGTTCATGAAACCTGTCAAACCTATGGAACATTTTTTTTTATTTTAATACAAAAAAGACCATCAGAAATATTGAAAAAATAAAAAAAAGTTTCATTAAACAGACGAATTCTGTTATTTTTAACAATGTTTGCATAAATGAGAAAATGCTGCCTAAATACACACACACAATATATATATATATATATATATATATATTTCTATGTATTAGATTTACTCCTAAACTAATTAACCGGTCATTATGAATTTTTGAGCGCAGCTGCTAGGAGTAAAGGGCCGAAATGTCAGCTATGTTTAGTTTAATTTAGTTTCATGCAAAGTAAATAAAGAGGGGGTAGAAACCCTTCGCGAAAATTCAGATATCTTCACTTTAGTGAGTATTTGAAAGGGTTTTAGGGGGCATAATATGGACACAATTTCTCATTTAGAATTTAAGTATTTCCGATTTTAATTCCATTTTATCCATAGTCGTTAGACAGAAATTAAGCAATATTCCTTGAATTTTGATAGTTTGTTACTTTGGGACCCGCGCTTAAAAGTCCCTCAGCGTCGGTGCTTTCCGGATATTTACGTTAAACGCCGGAGAGTACCGAAAGAAAAATCCGTTGACTTACCTGCGTTAAAAAAACAAAACACAAACGAGGCTGGATTTACAAGTTTGACAAAACAAGCAATATCTTTTCGAAATTATGATTTATTTTTTTAACAAAGTTTCAAATAAGTGTTTAAATTTTAATTTAAACACTTCATTTTTTTTTATTTTACTTTTTTTCTTATTAAACATTTGTACGAAAGAAAGTTTTTTTTAAAACGAAAAAAAACAAAACAGTGAAACGTTAATCAAGTGTTTTCTTTTTTACATTTTTTTGCGAATTTTTTTTTTTCAACTTTTTTTATGACTATTTTTGTTTTTTTTCGTTATGGTTCAGGATTAGGAATTAGGGTAGGGCAGTCGGGTAAGGGTTATGGATTAGGGTTAATGCAGGGTTATGAATTAGGGTTAGGGCAATCGTGTCAGGAATTAGGGTTAGGGCAGAGTTAGGAATTAGAGTTTTATTCAATTTGACTGCTTAGGAATAACGGTTAGGAATTAGGATTTTGGCGTTAAGGCATCTACAAGAGCATTTATCCGTGAGTTTTGTTCGTTTAGCAATCTTGCATTTATCTCCACATTTTCTTTTCTTTAGCAATCAATTTATGGTCCTCGCAGAAATTTATCTGATCTTCTTCACAAATGGTAACGTTGTCGATGTAAGCATAGGTTCCTCGAACGTCTTCTCGCTTGATGATGTCATCGATGACTCGTTGAAAACTCGCTACTCCATTGGTTACTCCAAACGGGATTCGATGAAACTGATCCAGAAGCTTCCATGATACTAATTTGAAAGAGTTCATGAATGCAGTAGCGAAGTACGGACTGACGCTGAACAAAGACAAGTGTCATTATTCACTTACTTCTGTAGACTTGCTTGAGTATACAATAAGCAAGGGCTCGGTAAAACCTGACTCTGATAGGCTCAAGGGATTGATGAACTTGCCAGTACCTCAAGATCTTCCTTCTCTTCGCCGAGCAATGGGGATGTTATCTCACTATTCTAGGTGGATCTCGAACTTCTCTGAAAAACTACACCCCCTTACCAAAGTTACCAATTTCCCCTCACTAGGGAACAAGCAGACGCCTTCAGGTATCTGAAGAAAGAAATTACAAAATTATCCCTGATAGCCATAGACTCTTCTCTCCCTCTCGAGGTCGAAACCGATGCTTCGGAACATGCGATTGCTGCCTCTTTAACCCAAAACTCTCGGCCCGTGGCTTTCTTTTTAAGAACTTTAACGTCTGCCGAGCAGAATCACTCCTCTGTTGAAAAGGAGGCCTACGCTATAGTCAAGGCGATCCGAAAATGGCGACACTTACTGCTCGGGAAGCATTTTAAGCTAATCACAGATCAAAAATATGTCTCTTTCATGTTCAACCCTAAAGGCAAAAGCAAAATAAAAAATGAGAAGATAACAAGATGGAAGTTGGAACTTGCCTGTTTTAGCTACGACATTGCATATCGCCCCAGGAAAAAGCGCCGCTGCAGACGCCTTGTCTCGCATTTGCTCTACTACCACCTCTGCCGACAAGTTACACACCTTGCACTCAGACTTATGTCACCCGGGTGTCACCCGAATGCTACAGTTTGTCAGGAGCAAGAATCTGCCATACTCGGTGGAAGATGTAAGAGTAGTAATAAGGGCCTGTAAAATTTGTTCGGAGATAAAACCGAGATTCCTTAATGAAGCACCTCAGACTCTCATAAAAGCGAGTCAACCATTTGAAAGACTAAGCGTAGACTTCAAGGGACCATTAACTTCGAATACTCGCAACCGCTACATGATGAATGCTCTCGCTTCCCCTTCGCTTTCCTTTGTGCCGATATCTCAGCCGCAACTGTCCGGAAACATCTAACTAATCTATTTTCTGTTTTCGGAAATCCTTCTTTTGTACATTCTGATCGTAGTACGGCTTTCATGTCAAACGAACTAAAGGAATTCCTGCTATCCTGGGGCATTGCTACCAGTCGAACGACCGCCTTTAATCCTCAAGGTAACGGACAAGTGGATAGGTACAACGGTATCATCTGGCAAACAGTAAGTCTGGCTCTTCGGTCGAGAAATGCCCCTATTATGAATTGGGGAAAAGTGCGAGATGTAGCCCTCCACAGCATCCGCTCATTGCTCTTCACCTCCACTAATTGCACTTCCAAAGGAAATCAGCTACTGGAGATTCCATACCTACATGGTTAACGAAAGTGACATCTGTTTTCTTAAAGCGGCATGTACGTGGAAGCAAATACGAGCCCCTAGTAGAACCCGTTCACGTACTTGAATTCAATCTCAGCTATTCTCACGTACGTTTCAATAATGGACGAGAAACAACGATTCCCTACGCCACATATCTCCATGGTGTGATGGAACGGGCAGTCCGAATACAGAAATTGATCCTATGCTAGAAAACCAAGAGATACAGACTGCGCCTTTCCAGTCTAATATTTCTCCCATTCATCCTCTGCCGAGAGCTCACGAAAATTCCATAAGCTAATGGTAAAGTGCACATAGACAGACAAATTGTATGACCAGCGACACACCCCTCCCATAACGATTCGGGCCTTGTGCCTAAGGCGTACACGAACATTTGCAGACATTGTGTTTTTTTAAAAAAAATTTTTTTGCTGTAACCGTTTTTTATCCGCTTAAATAAAATCGCCGAGAATTCAGTTCCTACTCCTCCTCACTCCCCACACTCCGAGGGTGGCTCGAGGATATCTTCAGAAGATGCCGATGTACCGAATCTTCGACGCTCTACCTGAATCTGTCGAAGTCCTCAATATTTAACTGAAAACTATCAGCTTTGAACTTTTGTTTGAATTTCTCTTTTTCAGTTTAATCAGAGATGCCCACCTGAGAGTCTTTAGAACCCTTCTTCACAAGACGAACACACAGCCTTGATCCTTCCGTGGGTTGCGGAGAATGTGATGAAAAGAGAACTCTTCTATCCCCTTCTAGGCTTTGGAAGTGAATTACTTCCCTTGATCACTTCTTCTATTTTAGTCAGCCATTGTTTTCTCGTAGAGACTAGATCCATGCGTAGATCTTTGTCGAATAAAGCATCTTCAAGCAAATTCGGTCTTCTTAAACTCATATTATTATGTCCTTTTGACTAACTCATTACACCTACAAGTACACTTATCAAGTAATATTAAGAAATTAATGTTCTAATAGTTTTATTAGTAAGAAGAAATGCAATTATTCATCTGATAACGAAAATAGTAAGGAAAATGGTGAAATGTATATTTTTTTATTAATGACGTCAGTTGATTTTTCTTATAAGGGCATTAATGAAGAATGGGTCTTTTTTTTTAAGTTCACCCCAAACAAGGCAGGCCGCCACTGTAGACGTAAGGGGCTACTGAGAAGAAAGAAAAGGGGAGAAGATTGGGAGGAGTCAACCTAAACAGGGATATGCGCAGCGAGATGTCTGTTTACATTAACTTTAAATTTCTGCATGTCAGTACTATCGGGGAAACAGGAGGCAGGGAGGGAATTCCAGAGGCCAGCAGCACGAGGGAAGAAGCTATTTGAGTAGAAAGCTCTCCGGGATCTGGGGACCTCAACAGTGAATGGATGGGATTTAGTTGATTGTCGAGTTCGTCTAGTGAATTTACGTCGAGGGGACACCAGAGTAGCCAATTCATCGGAGCATAATCGATTGAAGTATTTTTAAAACAAGCACAAGGATGCTACATTGCGACGATGGGACAGGGACTGGAGCTTGGTTGACAGTGATGGACCTATTAGGTTGGCGACTCTTTTTCGGACCTTGTCAAGGAGGGAGAGAGTAGTAGATGATGCACCAGCCCAGATGTGGCAACAATACTCCATGCATGAGTGGATGGTGGCTTTGTAGAGATACAGGATAATGTCAGGTGTGAAAATTGTAAAGAAATGGAAACAAATTTAAAGATTATATATTGGGTTATTTTTATTTATTTATTACTCCACCCAGAAATGTTTCTGAGAAACGCCGGTTGAATACAGTCAGTTTTTAATATTGTATTTATTTTGCCCCGTATTTATTCCATCAGTATTTTCAATATCTTAATATTTTTCTTTGTTTCTTTCTGTATTTCTGTCTGTATTTCTTTTCTTTTTTCTTCTTTCTCTCTAGTTTATTTCTAATAACTTTATGTTTTCGTTTTTGTCGTTCTTTTTACTTTTTTCTTTCTGTGGTTCTTTTTTTTTTAAATATCTCCTTATTCCCCTTTTCTCTTCCTTTTTTCTTAAATATTTCCGTAATTTTCTGCTTGTCGGTTTTTCCTCTTTCTTCCGAATAGTTTGTTATTTTATTCTTCCTGTGCTTTTCTTTCGTTTTTTTTTTCTTTCGTTTTTTTTCTTTCATTGTTTTGTCTTATTTTTGTTTGTGAGAATTATGTATGTTTTGGTATTTTGGTGTTTTTCTTTAAGTATTCTGTATTTTTTCTTTCTTTTTGTATTTGTTTAAATCTATATAGATTTTATCCCTTTGTCCATTTTTCTTTGTTTTTTTTTCTGTATTTTGGAATTGAATAATTTTATATTAGGTGTTTTATTTATTTGTGTGTTTTTTTTGAAATTTTGCTCTTCTATTCTGTATTTTTTGTCTGTATTTTGGAATTTCTTCATTTTTATATTAGATGTTTTATTTATTTGTGTTATTTTTTTAAAATTTTGCTCTTCTTCTATTCTGTATTTTTTTCTGTATTTTGGAATTTCTTCATTTTATATTAGGTGTTTGATTTATTTGTGTTTTTTTTAAATTTTGCTCTTCTATTCTGTATTTTTTCTGTATTTTAGAATTTCTTCATTTTATATTAGGTGTTTGATTTATTTGTGTTTTTTTAATTTTTTGCTCTTCTATTCTGTATTTTTTCTGTATTTTAGAATTTCTTCATTTTATATTAGGTGTTTGATTTATTTGTGTTTTGTTTTAAATTTTGCTCTTCTATTCTGTATTTTTTCTGTATTTTGGAATTTCTTCATTTTTATATTAGGTGTTTTATTTATTTGTGTTTTTTTTAAATGTTGCTCTTCTATTCTGTATTTTTCTGTATTTTAGAATTTCTTCATTTTTATATTAGGTGTTTTATTTATTTGTGTTTTTTTAATTTTTTGCTCTTCTTCTATTCTGTATTTCTTTTTTTTTCTGTATTTTGAAATTTCTTTATTTTATATTAGGTGTTTTATTTATTTGTGTTTTTTGAAATTTTTTTGCTTTTCTTCTATTCTCTATTTGTTTTTCTGTATTTTGGAATTTTTTTAATTTTATATCAGGTATTTTATTTATTTATGTTTTTTTTTTAATTTTGCACTTCTTCTGTTCTGTATTTTTTTTCTGTATTTTGGATTTTTTTAATTTTATATTAGGTGTTTTATTTATTTGTGTTTATTTAAATTTTTTTACTCTTCTCCTATTCTGTATTTAATTTTTTCTGTATTTTGGAATTTCTTTATTTTATATTAGGTGTTTTATTTATTTGTGTTTTTTTAATTTTTTGCTCTGCTTTTATTCTGTATTTCTTTTGTTTCTGTATTTCTTTTGCACTTTTTATTTATATTTCTGTATTTAATTCTTGTCTGTTTTTACTTTGTTCCCTATATTTGTTTATGTATTTTTGTACTTTCTTTCCGTATTAGTCTCGTTTTGATTTCTTTTTTAAGAGGAATTTCCTGATTCTTTATTTTGGGTTTATTTCTCGCTTTTTTGTATTTCTGAATTTTTCTTTCTGTATTAGTTTCTTGTTCATTTCGTTTATTTTTTTATTTCCTAATACTTTTTTCCTGTGTGTATTTTTTATTTTCTTCTTCTTTCTGTGTGTATAACGTTATTCTTCCGTTTTCTAATGTTTAGTTTTGTTTCTGCATTAGTTTCTTTTAAATTTCGTTTTTCATTTCTAAATTCTTATTACTGTATTGATTTATTTCTTTATCTTTTGGATTTTAATTTCTGGATTTGTTTTTTTATTTCTTTTTTTTTTTTGCATTTCCTAATGATTTATTTCTATCCGTATATATATTTTTCAAAATTAGTCTATTTTTTTTCTATATTTTTATTTACTAATTACGGATTTATTTTTTTCCTGTATTAGTTACATTTTTCTATCCGTATATGTTTTTCAACTTTTTCGTTTTTTTATTTCCTAATTCTTTATTTATGTGTGTATTCCTTTCTATTTCTGTATTTTGGGATTTTTCTGTCTGTATTGTTTAGTTTTATTTCGTTTTTGTTTTTTCCCAATTCGTTATTTCTGGTGTATAACGTTTTTTTTTCTGTATTTTTAGAATTGTCTTTTCTGTATTAGTTTATTTTTATTTCGTTTATTTTATTTCTTAATTCTGATTCATGTGTTTATTTTTTCTATATATTTTAGCTTTATCTTTTGTATTAATTTCTTATACATACATACATATATATATATATATATATATATATATATATATATATATATATATATATATATATATATATATATATATAAGACGAATTTCAACTTGACTGCGATAGATATGTCTCAATCAATGGAGGATTAAACGAAAAAAGAAGAAAAAATATGCTTATACTTTTGACAAGGGTGTATATCACCGAAAGTACTCAAGTTTTTAAAGTAAATAAATAATTTATTTAAAAAAAAACATAATTAAATGCGTTGTACAGATTTTAAAAAATATTTTTTCAAAATATTTTTTCAAAATATTTTGAAAAAATATTCTCGTTATTATTGCCATTTCATCAACGCTTTCTATGCGTGACTTTTCATTATATATATATATATATATATATATATATATATATATATATATATATATATATATATATATATATATATATATATATATCGATTCTTTAAAAAAATTTTCTAGTTCTTTATTTCTATGTGCATTTGTCTCTTTTTCTGTGTATTTGAATTTTTCCGTATTAGATTTGTATTTCCTAATTCCTCATGTATGTTCGTATGTCTTTCTCGTTCTGTATGTTTGGATTTTATATATAAGTTTATTTTCTAATGCGTTTATTTTTGTATTTCCTAATTCTTTATTTCTGTGTATTCTTTTTTTGTATTTTTTAATATTTCTGTATATTTTTAATCGTTTTTTTAAAATTATTTCTCAATTCCTCATATATGGATGTATATATTTCTATTTCTGTATTTATTCTGTATTTTTTAGATTTATTTTGAATTTTTTTATTCCTGTTTTTCTATTTCCTAATTCGTTATTCCTCTGTGTATTTCTTGTTATTTTGTATTTTAAAGTTTTAGTTCTGTATCATTTTCTTTTTATTTCGTTTCGTTTATATTTTCAAGTTTCTTATTTTTGCGTCTATTTCTTTCTTTTTAGATTTTTCTTTCAGCATAGGTCTCATTTTCGTTACTTTTTTTGTATTTACTCATTGTTTATTTCTGTGTGTCTTTCTTTCTTTTTAATTTATTTTCAGATTTTTCTTTCAGTATAGGTCTCATTTTCGTTACTTTTTTTTGTATTTACTCATTGTTTATTTCTGTGTTTCTTTCTTTTTTTTACTTTATTTGTAGATTTTCCTTCAGTTTAGCTCTCCTTTTCATTACTTTTTTTTGTATTTACTCATTCCGAATTTCTGTGTGTTCCTTTTTATTTTATTTTTAGATTTTCTTTTAAGTATAAGTCTCATTTTCGTTACTTTTTTATATTTACTCATTCTTTTATTTCTGTGTGTATTTCTTTCTTTTTACTTTATTTTTAGATTTTTCTTTGAGTTTTTTTTTTCTCATATTCGTTATTATTTGTATTTACAGACTCCTTATTTCTGTGTCTATTTATTTCTCTTAGTTTATTTTTAGATTTTTCTTTCAGTATAAGTCTCATTTTCGTGAGTTCATTTGTATTTACTCATTTCTTGCTTCTGTGTGTATTTTCTTTCTTCTTACTTTATTTTTAGATTCTCCTTTTCTTTACTTATTTGTATTTACTCATTCCTTATTTTTGTGTGTCTTTTATTTTTACTTTATGTTTTGATTTTCTTTTCAGTATAGGTCTCATTTTTGTTACTCTCTTTGTATTTACTCATGACTTCTGTGTGTATTTCTGTTTTACATCGTTTTTTAATTTTTCTTTTTGAATAAGTCTCATTTTCGTTACTTTTTTGTATTTACCCATTCCGAATTTCTGTCTGTCTTTATTTCTTTTTACTTTATTTTCAGATTTTCCTTTCAGTATAGGTCACATTTTTGTTACTTTTTTGTATTTACTCATTCTTTTATTTCTGTGTGTATTCGTTTCTTTTTACTTTATTTTTAGATTTTTCTTTCTGTATAAATCACATTTTCATTACTTTTTTGTATGTACTAACTCCTTACTTCTGTGAGTATTTCTTTCTTATTACTTCATTTTAAGATTTTTCTTTCAGTATGGGTATCGTTTTCGTTACTTTTGTGTATTTACTCATTTCTTATTTATGTGTGTATTCATTTCATTTTACTTCATTTGTAAATTATTTTTCAGTATAGGTCTTATTTTCTTTACTCTTTTTGTATTTACTCATTCCTTCTTTTTGTGTGTATTTCTTTCTTTTTACTTTATTTTTAGATCTTTCATCAAGTGTAGGTATGATTTTGATTACTTTTTTGTATTTACTCATTCCTTACTTTTGTGTGTATTCCTATCTATGTACTTTACTTTTAGATTTTTTATTTGAGTATAGACCTCGTTTTCGTAACCTTTTTGTATTTACTCATTTTTATTTCTGTGTGTATTTGTTTCATTTTACTTCATTTGTAGATTATTTCAGTATACATCTCATTTTCGTTACTCTGTGTGTATTTACTAATTCTTTACTTCTGTGTGTATTTCTTTTTTAAATTTTATTTTTAGATTTTTCTTTCGATATAGGTCTCGTTTTCCTTAGTTTTCTGTATTCACTCATGGGGTATTTCTGTGTGTCTTTCTTTTTTTACTTTATTTTTAGATTTTTCTTACAGTATAGATCCCGTTTTCGTTACTTTTTTTGTATTTACTCATTTTTTATTTCTGTGTGTATTTGTTTATTTTACTTTATTTGTAGATTTTTTTTTACAGTATAGGTCTCAATATCGTTACTTTTTTGTAGTTACTTATTCCTTTTATAGTCTTTTTTATTTTTTCTTTGTTTTTAGATTGTTCTTTAAGTAAAGGTCTCATTTTTGTTACTTACTTTGTATTCACTCATTCCTTCTTCCGGGTGTATTTCTTTATTTTTACTTCATATTTTGTTATTTCTTTCAGTATAGGTCTAATTTTCGTTACTTTTTTGTATTATATCATTTTTTATTTCTGTATGTCTTTCTTTATTTTTACTTTTTTTTAGTTTTCTTTCAGTATACGTCTTATATTCGTTACTTTTTTGCATTTACTCATTGTTTATATCTGTGTGTATTTCTTTCTTTTTATTTTATTTTTAGATTTTTTTTTTAAGTATAGGTTTCATTTTGGTTATTATTCGGATTTACAGATTCCGTATTTCTGTGGCTATTCATTTCTCTTTCTTTATTTTATGTTTTTTCTTTAAGTATATATCTCCTTTTTGTGACTCTATTTGTATTTAGTCATTTCTAGCTTCTGTGTGTATTTCTTTCTTTTTACTTTATTTTAGGATTTTTCATTCAGTATAGGTCTCATTTTGATTACTTTTTGTATTTACTTATTCCTTTCTTCTGTTTGTATTTCTTTGTTTTTACTTCATATTTAGATTTTTTTCTTTCTGTATAGGTCTAATTTCGTTACTTTTTTGTATTTACTCATTCCTTATTTCTGTGTGTATGTGTTTCTTTTTACTTCATATTTATATTTTTTCTTTCTGTATAGGTCTCATTTTCGTTACTTATTTGTATTTACTCATTCTTATTTCTGTGTATTTTCTTTCTTTTTACTTTTTTTAGATTTTTTTTTCAGTATAGGTCTCATATTCGTTACTTATTTGTATTTACTCATTCCTTATTTCTGTGTGTATTTCCTTCTTTTTACTTTATTTAAAAAAATTTTCTTTCTGTATACTCTTTTTGTATGAGCTCATTCCTTGCTTTTGTGAGTATTTCTTTCTTTTTATATTATTCATATTATTTTAAGTTTTTACTTTCAGTATAGGTCTCATTTTCGTTTATTTTTTTGCATTTACTCATCCTTTATTTCTGTGTGTTTTTGTTTTTTCTTTATTTGTAGACTTTTTTCAGTATAGGTCTCATTTTCGTTACTGTATTTACCCATTCCTTGTTTCTGTTAGTATTTCTTTCTTTTTACTTTTTTTTAGATTTGTCTGTCAGTATAAGTCTGATTTTTGTTATTGTTTTGTATTTACTCATTCCTTATTTCTGTGTGTATTTGTTTCTTTTTACTTAATTTTTAGATTTTAGTATACGTCTTATTTATGTTATTTGTTTCTTTATTTGTATTTTAGGAATTTTGTTTTCTCTGTATTTTTTATATCTTTGTTTATTGTATTTACTAACTACTTATTTCTGCGTGTATTTTTTTTATTCTGCATTTTTGGATTTTTTTATATAAGTATCTTTTTTATTTGTTTTTTTTGTTGTATTTGTTACTTTATCTTTAAATCTTTCTCTCTGTATTAGTTATTTTAATATCGTTCGTTCTGTATTTCCTAATACTTTATTTCTGATTGTATTTTTTCGTTTTTATATATATTTGGATTTTTCTTTCCGTATTAGTGTTTTAGTATGTTTTGTTCCAATTTCTTGCGTGTATTTCTTTCTTTTTCTATATTCATGGATTTTTCTTTCTGTATTAGTTTCTTTTTTATTGCGTTTCTTTTTGTATTTCTTTTTTTTTTTATTTATTGTACCTTTTTTCTTATTTTTAAATGTTTCTTTCTTATTAGTTGAAAAAAATTCCAATTCCGTATAAATGTGCGTATTTCGTTATTTTTTTGTATTTTTAAATTTTCAATCTGTATTAGTTTCTTACATATTTTTTATATTCCTTAATTTTTTTTATTTCTGTGTGAATGTTTTCTATTTGCTTTATTTTTCAGATTTTTCTTTTAGTATTTTCTTATTCAATTTTTTAGGGATTTCCTAATTACTTATTTCAGTGTGTATTTCTTTCTTTTCTGTAGGTTAGATGTTCTTTTTTGTATTAGTTTCTTTTTTGTTTTTTCATTTGTATTTACAAATTCTTTATTTAATGGAATATTTTTATATATTTCTGTATTAAAAAAATTATTTCTGTATAAGTTTTTTTTATTTCGTTTTTTTTGTAGTACCGAATACATTATTTCTATGTGTATTTCTTTTTTTTTCTGTATTTTTGGATTTTCTTTCTGCATAAGTTTCTTTTTTATTTCGTTAGTCTTTTTGACATTTCCTAATTCTTTTATTTCTGACTGTATTTCCTTCAATTTTCGTATTTTCCATTTTTGTATTTGTTTTTGTTATTGTGTTAGTCTTTTCGCATTTCCTAATTCTTTTATTTCTGACTGTATTTCTTTCTATTTTCGTATTTTCTTTTCAGTATTGGTTTCTTTTTATTATTCACTTTTTAGCATTTTCCAATTCTTTTATTTCTGATTTTTTTCTATTTTTCGTATTTTCTTTTCTGTATAAATTTCTAATTTATTGTTATAGTTTTTTGTGCATTTCATACTTCTTTTATTTCTGACTATATTTCTTTCTATTTTTGTATTTTCCTATCTGTATTAGTTTCTTTTTTATTTCACTAGTCTTTTGGCATTTCGTTATTTTTTTAATTTCTTACTGTATTTGTTTTTGTATTTTCGTATTTTATTTTCTGTAATAGTTGTTTTTTATTTTGTTAGTCTTTTGCCATTTCTCAATTCCTTTAGTTTGTATTGTATATTTTTCTATTTTCTTATTTTCCTTTCTGTATTAGTTTCTTTTTTTTATTTTTATTAGCTTTTTAGCATTTTCTAATTCTTTTATTTCTGACTGTAGTTCTTTCTATTTTTCGTATTTTCTTTTCTGTATAAATTTCTAATTTATTTTTATAGTCTTTTGGCCTTTCTTAATTCTTTTATTTCTGAGCGTATTTCTTTCTTTTTATTATGTATTTTTAATTCACCAATTCCTTATTACTGTGTGTATTTTTTGCTATTTCTGTATTTTTACTTTTTCTTGTATTTATAGTTTGTATTTACTAATCTATATATTAATACGATAGCGTGTGTGTTCGTGTGTCACGCTTCCGGCAAAAGCTCTGCGCATGCGTGCCGCACCTAGATTTGGAAAAACATTCAACTCACTTAATTTTCGAAACATTTTCAAGTATTTCCATTTGGCGCAACGGTTAGCGACGTAGTATTTTTGACTTCGGCTCGACTGGTTTATAGTTCGATCCCAACCAACCTCTAAGATTTTTTTTCTACAGTTCGAGGGGAAGAGAGGTAGGGAGGGGACGACCGGGAAGACACATATTAATAAAATAGCGTGTGTTATTTTGTGTGTCATACTTACATCAAAAGCAACGACCTCCCGAATCTTTGTATGCTACTCATGAATTGGCTTGGCCTTTTGGCTAAGATCAAAGTGTAGTATCTGTTCCGATGGATACTGCACTCCATAGACTGGTATTGTCTTGGACTTCGAGGCTTGCTTTACGCCAGTCTATGGTCTGTCCTGTGCAGTTCTAGGAGGTCCACCTTCCCAGGCTTCGCCTCCCCTCTTTGGGGAGGAGTAAGTGTATTGCTTACTGCTTGGGACGCACCTACCGGGGAATACCAACGGGGCTGCCCAGGCAATTTTTAATGGCCAGAGTGCTCACCATCTCGAGCGCTGGCTTTTCAAACCCCACTTTCCCGACCCGACCTTGGGTCACATCTTACTTGTGGGAGTAAGATAAAACTGGCCTTGTGCCTAACTCCCGGAGAAGAGTAAATGCATATTCATGAATTGGAGCCAAATTTAATTTAATCTAAAGCATTTACAACGTAAGGTTTAGTCGTCGAAATATTACCTTCACTAGAAATATTGTATATAAAGAAGTTTTGTAAATTGTTTCATGTATTGTTTCTTTTTAAAAAATAAATATACAAGTCTAAATCTTAGCATATTTTATTCAAACATGTATAGGTTAGGAACAAGATACTTAGTATTAAAAACATCATTTCGTGTAATTTACACGGGTCCCGCTAGTTCGTCATTAATGTGTGTATTTCTTCTTGTGTTTTTACCTTTGTTGCTTTCTCTTTTCTTTCTTTCTTTCTTTCTTTTCTATCTTTATTTCTAATAACTTTTTTCTTTATAACTTTATATTTTCATTTATTTTTGTATTTCTTTCCTCCGGCATTTTTTTTTCAATATTGTCTTTCTGGACCTGTGTCTTTATTTCCATAATCAGGGTTTTTCTAGTATATTTTACTTTTTTTTTCTCTTTCTTCGGGATTTCTTTCTTTCTAATGTAGTGATATATTTTTTTTAACTTTTTCTTTTTTACTCTTTTTTTTCCTTTCTGATACCTTTATAATTTCTATTTACTTTTTCTGTAGTTCATTTCCCCCTTTACCTAACCTTTTCCTTTCTCTATTTCTTTATTTATTTTCATAATATTGTACTTTTTTCGTTTTATATGTATTTTTTTATCTCTCTTTGTATATTTTTCCTTTCCAAATATACTTATATTTTCTTCATTTCTTTTTCTTCTCTTTCTGTTTTTCTTTTCTTTTCTTTCTTTATTCATGCATTTCTTTATGTATGGTTTCCCTATTTCGAGTACATCTTTATGGGACCGACTAACCCATGTGCTCACCAAATAACCTGATATATAGGAGACCCTTAGATACACAGGCAAATACCTATTGACGAGAGAATGCTTATCTGCTTGCTTTGTCGCAGGAAGCTTGCCTCCAAAATATTACTTCCATCTTTCGGATGCGGCGAAGTGTTTATTTTTTAAATCTCCTTCTTTTGAAGGAGGTGGGTTTATCGCCCGTCGTTTGAAGGACTCTGACCGGTGACAGAATGTCGACAGGACCGACCAGGCTATATTTTTACCGGATCTGAGTGCACCCTTTTGGGGAGCTTTATTCCCACTATAAACTGACTTTGTGTCTAACTTTGTTCATGTCGAATTCAGGCAAACAAAATTTTCAGTAATTACCTGCCCATTTCAGAGTTGGTGAAGGGTTTATTGCCTTTTGTCACCACCTTTAGGAGGTTATGTATCTATTGTTAATCGCCTGCATTTGTTTTTTCTTTTTGTATTTCCTCTTCTTTCTTTCTTCTGCATTTTTTCTTTCTTAGCTTCTGTCTTTCTTTCTATGTACACGGTGCCCCCCCCCCCAAAAAAAAACAATGTCAGCCATGGCTGTTAAGAAATGTTGGGCAGATGAAGAGGTGTTGTGTGGATGAACAGTGGGTTGTGAAGAGAATGGGATAACTCTCCACGATTCAAATGGTTGTGGGATACTTTGGTGATTTCCTCGTCAGTAGTAGGTTCGATCCTGAATGGGCTTCACACTCAGTGAATCTCTCGTATAATCACGTGTTTGTCTTTGGGTTGCATATGTCTCGTAAGAAACGTGTGCAAACTCTCAGACAGCTAGCATAAACTCTTAACGACAATCAAGACTGATGCATGGTATATTTTAGACACAGGTTTATTGATCATCGACAAAGGTTAAAACTGAAAATAATAAAAACATTGTTTTAGAAACATGTAAATACAAAATGAAGACAAGGCAGAGACGAGGAGTTGACTAAAATATAATTGAGTCGTAATATAAAATATTGTGAGCATAAAAGATAATACTAGAAACGAAAAAAAAAGCGGCGAGATATAGGCTAAAAACGGGGGGAAGATAAACAAAGTTCGTTTAGATAAATAAAATTCTAAAAATAATACTACCGCTATTTAATTGTATTTTTAGAGAGAAGAAAGGCAATAATTCTTACCGGCGATGCTTAAAATGCCGGAATATTTAAAGATATAGACTTCCAGAAGGCTTCATGAAGAAAGCAGATAAAAAGATTGAGGACAACGCACCGAAAGACTCTCGCCGATGAGGCGTTTGAAGGAATCCCCTATAGAAAAAAGAACCAGCAAAGGTAGATCAATGCTTGGGGATCTTTTCCACGCTAGACAGAACAAGCATGATAAGAAGAATAATAACATATTTCTGAAGGTTTTTCTATTCACTTTTTTGTTCTGCGTTCTTTAAACACTAATGTTTGCCACCTATACAATTTGAATATGATTTTATGGAAACATAAAACTAACTTTAGTTCTTGCTTGAATTATTGTTGATTTTTAAGGACACTTTGGATATTAATAACTTTCCTTATTTTGAATTATTTCCCCTTTGGAGAACTCTCCTGCTTTTACTAGACAACATAAATAGCAGCAGTAATATTGTACCGACATTGTATGCCGAATGAAGCTTTCTCAAGTTACGTCTGTTCTCGTTTGTTATTACACTGATGATCAAGATTTTTCTGATGCACTCCCTGTCGCCCTAGGGCATTTGGTGCAACAGGGGAAAAAGTAGCTTGTTACTTTTAACACGTCTAAAACCAACCGTCTCTTATTTCACCACCAACTCTCCGACTCCCGTTTTTCCACAATTGAAATGAATGATCCTATCGTTGGGAGAGGCCCCTGCTTTGATTAGTACTGTTCTTCAATCCAGACCTTAAACAGAATACTTACATCAAATCCATTGTTGAGGTCGATGGAAAATGGTTGGATCTTTTCTACCGCTCCAGAATGTTCCTCACTCCTGACGCAAACCTTCTACCTGTATACTAGTCAGATACGTCCTAAGATGGAGTACTGTTACCACATCTTGGGAGGTGCCACTCAGAGTACCCTTTCTTGGGTACAAAATTGACCTCGAAATCTAGTGGAGATGATCTATTTTCTTCCATACACTTATATTCTTATTTACCTTGTACCCCAGCTCTAATATTTAGTTCCCCATGTCAAACATTCGCAGCCAGAACTCGTCAAGCTACAACCACTATAAATAAATAACTCGAGCTAAACAAAACTTCCATGAGCAGAGTTTCTTTCTGACATCTGGTGGGGGTGATCTATTTTGCTTACAACAGCCCCTTTCTCACAGAAGAGAGGCTGATAGTCTTTCTCTACTCTACCATTATTTTCATCGTAGGTGCTCGACTGAGCTCCAATCTCTGGCCCCCTCCCTGTAAAGCATTCGCAGCAAAAACTTGTCTAGCAGCTAAAATCAGTACATAAAACTAAATGTAACAAAGTTTCTTCTCAAAAACCTTCCATCTGTGGAATACAATACCACCAATCGACAATCTCATTCATCCCTATCCTCAAGTTGCGTTTGGGCCTTGATAAGCGGTGACATACTATCAAAAATAGTTTGACACTCGGCAGAAATCTTTTACGCCTTCGTAAAGGCGAGTGTTCATTTCCAATATCAGCTACAATAGCTATTGTGCTTTTTTAAACTAATGAGTCACCGCTTACCAAGAGCAAAATCCACTCGAGGATAAGGGTCAATTAGATTGTCAGTTCGATGATAAACAATACTCTGAGAGGATTAAAAACGATGAATAGAATGGACGAACATTGATTACTACAGAGGACGGTTCGACAAGTATTTGTTGACATTGGACTTGAAGACGACCATGTTGTAGGTTAAAGGGACGCACTCTCGTGGTAATGTGTTGCACAGATGAGAAGCTTTCGAAAAGATACTCATGCAATGTTCTCCGAAGAACTTTCTGCATTGGTGCGACTCAACGTAAATACCCCGGCCGACCCGTCAGTCAGCAAAATCACACCCCTTCACAATATAGGTAACAAGATATCGGAAGGCTTTCTACTCTAATAGTTCATTTCCTCGAGTCAGCAAAATCACACCCCTTCATAATATAGGTAAAAAGATATCGGAAGGCTTTTTACTCTAATAGTTTCTTTCCTCGAACTGCTAGCATTTGGAACTCCCTCCATGCCCCTTGTTTCCCTGACTGTACCAACATTAAAACGAACTGATAATGCCTGGTGTGGTATTAGCCCTGGTCGGGTTATGCCGGTTTCCTCCGAAGGAGAAAGTTTACAAAGAATATCAAATTCACAAGCTGTCTCCAGCCGCATGTATATCACGGTCATGGGAAGATGACATAAAGCGCCTAGGATTCCCAAATTGTCACCCATCTGGTACTGGCTAGGCTCCACGTCGCTTAACTTCGGTGATCTAACATCCTGTACAAACATGCAGAAGTTTAAAATGTAATGTGAACAAACATGTCGCTGCACAAATCCCCACTCAGGATGCCGCTGCTTAATTCACGGCAGCCCACAATGTCTCAGTGACCATTGCCTTGTTTTGAGTGAATGAAAGTAAATAAAAAGTTGTTGCTTCAGGGAGAAACCGGAGTTGGAGCTCAGTCGAGCACTTTCCATGGAAATAATGATAGAATGGAGAACGACTAGCAACGACAATTCTCTGAAAAAGGGGCTGTGGGAAAGAGAAGGAATTTTCATTATTAACATTATTAGACGCTACTGTTTATGTATTTAATAGACTTAAAGTATTATTAGACAGATGCCACTATTACACTTCAGTAGTTTTTAAAAATCTTTATTGCTGGGACATTTTTCTTTTGATTTACTTATACTTTTGAATTGATATATCGCACACACGCGTTTTAGAGCTGTTATTTAATGTTATCCACCCAATGCTGGGTAGTCTTGATCGTTTATCTCTGTATTTCTATTCTTTATTTATTTTTCTATTTATTTTTCTTTCTGTTTTCTTTCTTTCAGTATTTTTTCTTTCCGCATTTTTTTTTTCAATATCTTGCTATTTTATTTTCCTTATTTTCCCTTCATTTCTTTCTTTCTTTCTATATTTCTTTTTTAACTTTGCAATATATAAAAATAGTCTTCTTTTGATCTTTTCTTTTCGCCCTTTCGAATATATTGGTGTTTTTTTGTGCTTTTTTTTACTTTGTAAACTTTATACGTCTTTACTTTTTCTTTCTCTAAAAAAAAACACTTCCAAATTTCGCTCAGTTTTAAAAAAACAACAACTTTCTACTTAAAATAATTGTTTTCTTGATCGCTTAAAAATGTTTTAATAAATTTTCGTATACCCCACTCTCCCCCATCATTCTCTCTAATCTATTGTGTATATTGCCTCTTTCTTTCGATATCTTTTTTTCTTTCTTTCTCATTATTATTGTAATCATGTTTTTCAGCTGCACCTTCGTTGTTTATTCAAATCTTGCCTCGTACAATACAACCGCCACACTGTACCCGTGAGTGTTTCAACCTTATATGTTACATCTTTTGCATTGTCAAAATTGTGGATACATGGGCGAGAAAAACAAGTTTCAGATTTAGACTTACAAAACACACCTTATTCCCAAATAGCTAAACGTTTCAACAAAACTTAACACACACTAAATAACATGAAACACATTTTAATAGACACCAAATTCTCGTCAACATATGCACGCAAAAAAAAAAAAAAAAAAAAAAAAAATGGACGTTTAAACTATACACTCATTAATTAGGTCTGAACTTCGATTCGAGTTGTTTTAATATGCATGAGTTTGTTTGTTTTTTGTACTGACTGAGATGGATTTTGAAAATAAAGTTTATTCTTAACGGTAATTACAAGATAAGCGTATGTAAGTTGATATTAAGAAAACAATGACCGGTTCTCTTTGCCATTCCTCAGAGCTATTGCACGCTGACCGACTAGTACGTTGCGACGAAAGATGAACGCTGCATGAAGTTGAAAATGTCCAGTTTTTCATAAAAGTTTCATATTAATTTATATTTTAAATATATTTAAACCAAATGATTTTTTAAAATTTTTAATCCAAATGATTTTTTTAATTTTTAAGTTTTTTAATCCAAATGAATTCGATTGGTTGAAATTTCTATTACTTACATGTTTAACTTTTTAAGTATGATCTTTTAGATTCTTGTCCATTGAATATAAACATGGTAAAAAGAGAGGAATTTATATGACGTGGGCGTATTACAATATGAACATTTATATTAAAAAAGAATTAGGGTTAAGTAAGTATTTCCTTCGGAAAAAATTGTCAGGAAAAAATATATAAAAGATAAATGAATATTAGATGCATTTCATTTTTTTTTAGCCTGACGAGTAAACTTTTATGCACTGAGGAAGCCTCCTCATGAACAATTGATGATATTTTGTACATCATGAAAATATATAAAATGTATGTTCTTGAGATGGGCAGAAACAATTGTTTGCAAATAAACGTGTTTTTTAATGCATATATGGAATGTTATTCCCTGAGTAACTAAGGGTTTACATAAATGTTATATATATAGTCATCTTCAGACATACTGTTTCGCTGTATCACAGCTCTACAGTGCAGCTAGACTAGCCCCATTCCAAGCCAGGGATCGAACATTCAACCATCTAATTGGTAGTCGGCGTTTAAATGTTGTTAGTGGTTTAATAATACGTTATGTGTGAAATGTGTATGTATGAAACCAGTAACAACATTTTAAAATGCTTAACGTAATACAATTTTATCCTGTGATGCTAACTCTGATGTCTCGGAATTTAAATTGTTAACGTCTTTTCTGGAAAATTACGAGTCTGTTCTTTTGACGTCTAACTGACTTAACATGTGCATTCTTGCGTCTTTTGAAATTCTCTTTTTTCCAGCTTTTTTGTTCATTTGCTTTTTCACCTGAAGATGATTCGACTATGAATCGAAAACGTTCGTGATACATATGTAACATACATTATTAAATATATATATTCTGAAGTTATACTGATAACAACAAAACATATCATTAAAAATTTAAAAGGAAAATGAAAAAGTTATAATTAAGCAGAAGAATTTTGTTATTCTTAACAATGGTTACTTATATATATATATATATATATATATATATATATATATATATTATACATTTCTATTTATACAAACATTATTGGTTACATATGTGCATACATGTTTCGGTTGTATTCTTCACAGCGAGTGAATCCCTTCAGACCAAAGAAGACAGAGAACCCACTCTCTGTGAAGAGTACAACCGAAACATGTATGCACATATGTAACCAATAATGTGTGTATAAATACAAATTTATACTATATATATATATATATATATATTTATATATATATATATATTCCGCCCGACCGGGTCGTTGAATACTTTTTATAACAGCCTCCTAGATATGTTCACTTACATAGGCATAAAACGACCGTAATCCTCTTTCTTTCACCGTGGTTGTTTTATTAGCCGCATGTTCCTAAGCGTTTAGACAAAAGTTAAAATGTTGATTTTGGTCTGAAGGTTTCGAATCGTGTGACTGGCAGAACAATCATCCTCCACACTGATGATTGCAGTAAATAGATGAAACACATGTGTATGTGGATTAGAATTAAAAGATATTTATCATGATATTGTATATATATGGCTTATACGACACCATCCATTTTCTTTACCAAGTGACGGGAGGTTAACATCTTCTGAGCTTGAAACCTATGGTACTGATGTTGTACTGATTTTCTGTACAGAATTATTTATATATATATATATATATATATATATATATATATATATATATATATATACGCTCTCTTATGTGTGGTGTGGCGCACTCTAACGGAAATAAATAAATTATGTTTTACGTTTAGCGTAATACTCTTCCGTAAAAAAGTCGAATCATCTCGGTTACCTGTGTCGTAAAATTTTAAAACTAATCAGGTGTCAACCTTTTGATTGCTTGTATCGGCTCGGTTTCGGGACCGTATGTTGGAATCTACAAAGGCCTACTCGCATTTATTTGACTGTTGAATACGTCGACGACAATCGCTCAAATATTTCGTATAGCTCGTCCTCCTCACCTAAACTTACCAGTCGAGGATACGTCCTCGGCATTCAGTCCGACAGTTTCTTTGTTGCTGTCGGACTAATCTATGATTCTGCTTTGTCCTAGGGAGAAAACGTTCTCAGTTTTTACCTTCTCTTTGAGAAGATGTTTATTGCTAATCCCCTCAAGACCACGATAGTGCTACATAGCCGGGAGGATATTCCATGCTTTAACTCTAATTTTTCCTAGTAGCATAAAAATTAATATGCCGAAAAATTATATAAAATAATCGATATCGTTAAAGCCCACACAAAGGCAATAGTTATACACAAAAGACTGTAAGAATATTGCACTAAACATTTCCAAAATTGGGTCTAATTACAATAAGATTAAAATGATCCAAGCAAACAAAGATTCTAACATACTTGTAAAGTTGAACTAAACGCAACTGTCCTCTAAACAATAATTGCATGCACAATAATTCCGTTTATAAATGTATCGTTAGGCATCATAATAATAATTACAATAGCACTAATATCAATAATAACAATAATAATAATAATATCAAGTAAAGAATCAACGGTAATGAAAATAACAACAATAATAAAAAATAATGTGTGTAGCCTGTCGTATTCTTTCACCAGATATTTCAAATGGAAGCTTTTACTTACATTGCATCAAGCGCAATGAAAATTAACCACATAATTTTTACACACTCTTTCAATTATGACGAACTCGCAAACGCTACCTCATTATCTAAACATATTTGGGAACTTAAGCACGGACAAACCTCTTACTGCATAGAATGGTCTATCATTAAAAAGGCTAACCCTTACTATCCAGGATCCAAAGTTTTTAATTGTAGTCTCTTAATAAGAAATCTGAAATTATCTCCGCTTGTTTACACAAAAGAAGATTCAAATATGACCAGTTTAAAGTAAGTTAAACAAAATGAACCTCTATTATCTTTATCCTAATTTAGAGCCAACCTTTGTAATTTTACATTGACATAGAAATTAAACTTCTGCCACTTGACTTCTATAATAGCAGTCAAATATAACAATATCGCATTAATAACTATAATATACCCTACCTATGTTATTGGGTTCGAAATTAATTGATTACAGCTCTAATATTGAATCCATAGTACTTAACACAGAGGAGGGATCTTGGCTGGTTTAAGTCAATTAATTAAACCTTTAAATTAAGGCCAAAACTACATCCTTCACTACATATTTGGAATAATCTTTAATATAACTTTCTTAGCATATCAAAATTTAATTTTAAGTAAATTAAAACCATCAGTTAAATTAAAGATAAACAAAATAATAATAATAATAATAATAATAATAATAATAATAATAATAATAATAATAATAATAATAAAAGCTGGGTATGACTAAGAAAATTACACTTAAACAGAGAAACGGAATCATTACTGATAGCTGCACAGAACAATGCGATTAGGACAACCACATTAAAGCTAAAATAGATAAAACCCAGGAAAACAGTAAATGTAGACTGTGTGGACAAAGAGACGGAACAGTAAATCATATAATAAGTGAATGCAGCAAACTAGCCCATAAAGAATACAAGAACAGACATGACTGCGTGGGGAAAGCAGTACACTGGGAAATGTACAAATGATTGCATTTCGAATACGCGGACAAATGGTACAAACATAAACTAAAAACAGTACTGGAAAACGAAAAACATAAAATCCTCTGGGATATGAATACACAGACAGACAAACTCATACAAACAAGGAGACCGGATGTTATAATAATCGACAAGAAGGAAAAGTATTGCAAAATCGTAGACTTCGCCGTTTCAGCAGACCACAGAGTGAAGATCAAAGAGACGGAAAAACGAAGCAAATACACGGAATTACCCAGAGAACTGAAAGGAATAAAGAGCATAAAGAAAGTCAATATAATACCAACAATCGTAGGAGCACTAGAAACAGTCCCCAAAACCCTGGAGAAAAGACTGTGAGAAATTGGAATCAAAGGGATCACTGAGACCATACAAATGACGGCAATGATCAAAACAGCTGCTATCTTAACGAAAATCCTCGAATGCGGAAACCAACCCGCATAAGCTACGAAGGGTAATCAGTCATATGGAATGCACAACAGGGAGAAAACAAAACCACATGAAGAACACTAACCAAGCAACAGAAACCGCAAGAAACATCACATCATAAGCTTTCTTCCACCTCCTCTAAACAAATGGCGACGGCCTAGGCTGACACCACACAAAATATTTGGAAAGGGTCAAGGAGGATGAGAAGACCGAGGAAGGGCAGCACAAACCAGACCTCCACTGGAAGTGCAGAGAGTTCTGGGACCTTGGGGAGGCTTATTGCCACCCAACTCTCAGAGAAGACCAATGGTCCTTACCAGCGAGAATCAATGGTAAACGGCTGTTGCGATACTGCAAGTTTATTTGCGGTGGCTATCGAAAAGAGGTGGAGAATACTGGAAATCTGGGGAGACTTGTTGTCACTCAGACTCCAGGGAACACTTCCGGTTGTCGGTGAGCAATCACTGATGACCTGTGTGAGAACTCCTAGTGAGTACAAATAATAATAATAATAATAATAATAATAATAATAATTAATAATAACTTTTCAGTTAATTAGAAATAATTAGAATTATTAACCTTTAGCTTAAATTATGACCTATGAAAAACAACCTTCCTAGCGATTACTCCAAATATTTTACTAAAAATATGAAATATAAAACACGCATAAATATTATTTTTCTTAGTTCATCTGAACATTTTTCATGAAAAAAAATAAAAAATTCTAAGATTCACTTTTCAAATTCCAGAAAACTAAGTTACTAGATATGCGGGAGTTACTTCACTTCGGCCCTTATAATTTGATATTTTCTCCGAGTGAGTTATCTCCCTGTCGATCAAGTTATAAACGAATTGATGGAGGACGCCATATTTGTTTAGGTGTCCAGTTTACTAACCAACATGATTTCTTATAATTCTTTTCAACTTATGCCGGAATTTCTTTGTAATAACGACTGTTACGTGTCTCTGATTCGATATATGCTATCAGAATCGCGTTACGTGTTCGTTACTTTTAATAGGTTCCTAAGTAAGCTTCATTTGAGAGAGAAAGGGGACTGATCTTGCCTCGATAATCGTTGTTTTGAAACACAGGTAAAAACTCTTAAATGCACATTTGTTTCTGAAAACTGATTTAAATCAATAAACACTAAAATATATGCTCTATCATCGAAGAACAAAATATTGAGCTTTTTTACTTCACAGCTCGAAAACAACTTATATACAAATCTCTGTATGAGCTTTTCTAAATTAATTTAATTTAGATTATTTATAATAATTTAAATACCTTGTTGCCACATCTGGGGAGGTGCCACACAGAACACTCTCTCATGCCTTGACAGAGTATAAAATTGACTTCGCAATCTAATGGGGGTGTTCTCTTCTCTTCCCTGCAGCCTCTTTGTCACAAAAGAATCGTTGCTAGTCTTTCTCTACTCTATCGTTATTTTTATTTGCAAGCTCTAATATTTGGGTTCCCCCAGTAAAACATTTACTGCAAAAAAAAAAAAACGTCTAGCTACAACCACTGAAAATAATTTCCCTTTCTCTCTCTGTGTACCTAAAACTAAACGGATCGCGAGTGCCGTATTTGCCTTGTTTTTGTATCTGAAGGTGTTTCTGTGTGCGTATAATCTTTGCTTAAAGTTTCCCTGCGTCATGCCAATGTATTTTTCTGCTCTACCGGTAGTCTGATTTGTGACGGTGGCTTCATATACGAGTGAATAAATTTTGCAATTCATCTCTAGGGGGCAATTGTTTTTGTCCTGACATGAGCAGCCTGCGTTTGCAATTGCTTTGGGTTCCGCAGAGATGATTTTTCTTATCGATGGGACAGTGGAGTAGCTAACCTTAATAGAATTTCTGTTAAAACGTTTGTGCAGGTTGTGTGTGTGGGGGGAGTGTTTGTCGAGTAAGTTAAGGAAAAGGTGGCCTACCTTTGTCTTGGTATTGGTGGAATATATACAGGTCCCTCATTAAAAAAACTATATATTTTCTTTTTGTAACATCGTTGATACTTAAGCATTTCTTCTATTTCGTGTGTCATTTTTATTTGATAATATTTTGATATAAATTTTATTTGATTTCCTTTTTTTTATTATTTCAGATTGACATCATGTCTACACGATTAATAAAAGCAAAAAAGAAATGCGGGTTGGAAGTTGTTCTGGAAAGCATAGAGCGTGACATTCGTCCAACGAGAATTTTGAAAGCAATTTCAGTCCCAGCCGCCTAATTATTTGTCTGATGGATATATGTTGAAATAAAAGTATATAGTTACTTATGGCAGACCTTATATATATATATATATATATATATATATATATATATATATATATATATATATATATATATTAGTGCGCGCGCAAGAGAGAGAAAGGAAAGAGAGGGAGAAACATGGAGTAACAGGGAAAGAGGGACGGGGAGAAACAGGGAGTGACACAGACAGAGGGATGGAAAGAGAGACAGGGAAAAGGAGAGAGAGGGAGAGAGGGAGAGTAAGTTGGGAGTAATGAATATACTTTAAGTAACTTTTGATTCTAGCATTTTCCTTCCGCCGCCTCCCGCCACTTCCCGCCGCCTCCCGCCACTTCCCGCTACAATTTCAAAAAGAATATGTTTATTACTTTTTGTTTAGTCGATTGGGGCAGTGGGAATTTTTTAGTCGACACGGAGGGAGGTTTTTTCTTAAATGGCGAGAGGAGGGCGGTGACTCTTAAATATTCGTTTCTTCTTCTTCTTCTTCTTGTTCTTGTTCTTGTTCTTGTTCTTCTTCTTCTTCTTCTTCTTCTTCTTCTTCTTCTTCTTCTTCTTCTTCTTCTTCTTCTTCTTCTTCTTCTTCCCATGACCCTTACGTCCGTTGTTTTGTCACATGACTCTTTTTGCTTTGTCGGGTACTAAAAATCGGTTGGTGACCCAAAAGGTCCCTCTTTTTGTCCCCCCCCCATCTTTATTATTCTTTGCTCTCACACACGCACGTACGCGCATAACTTCTGGCCACAATTGTTCTCCATTTGCGGTTATTGGGGAGGGTTGTTCTTTTAACGATCTAGACGCTGTCATATTCGCAGAAGACTATAATTAATTAGATGCACTTTTACCTTATGTCTATAAATGGTCACAATGTGAAGGCATCTGCATTTAAGTGAAGAATATTTCTATACCTGCGACACACACACACACACACACACACACACACACACACACGAACGTAGAAAAATAATGTCCAGTGCCGTCCCTTCCCCAATCTACAATGCCTTCACTCAATAAATGATATAATTTATAAGGAATGCAAGTTTTTCAACTTTATAGAGATTTTCCAAAGAATATATATTTGCCTGAAATTTAGTTCGGGCCAGAAAAATGAACATGCGCAGTATTTTTTTTATTACAAAATGTTTTTACTGTTAAAAACAACTCTATTTTTTTTTCAATAACATTTTAAGTAAGAGTGGAAAAAATAAAACTAAGAAGGTCTCCAAGGTTCTACTGAAAGCATCCATCCCGGAACTCCTTCTAACAGACTTACTCTCACCATCACCAGGTTGAATTATATATAAACACCTATTTACTTGCCTCCCCGCGAGGGCAAAGTTTGGGGCAAGGTCGGTTTTTTATAGCGAGAGATGTCCTGCTTCCCCCAAAACGATCATTCCGGATAAGACAAAATTAAAAAATTTTCCCAGTCAAGAAGGATTTCTCCGCCTCAGACTTAAGAGAAAACAGATACTATACCTTGGTTCTAGTCCGAAAAGTCGGTTTCACTGTAGATCTGTAGATCTACTTTAGACAAGTTTATGGAGGCTCAGTTTAAATGTTTCGTTATTAAGATTTGCCGTGCTATTGAGATTGTTCTTATCGAAACAATAATTTAATGTCAGTAAAAATATTTAATCTCACCTTTTTTCGATCCGCGCCAACTGTTTTCTTCCTTGAAAAGAGAGAGAGAGAGAGAGAGAGAGAGTAGAATTAAGACAGCTACCGAAACTTGTAAGGAGATGATGAGTGGGATGAAAGGAGTTATCCTTTTATCTTCTCGTAAAGAAACGGAACAACGAAAAGTATTTCTGTAACTATAACAAAAAGGGGTTTTATTAACTCAAGGTTACCCATACCGTTTGGTATAGGTAGATGAGAGTGGGACAGTGTCCGTCTGAGGAAGAGGAAGAATATAAGAGTTCTTAGGGCTGCCCGTGATTTTCTTCAGGTGAAGATGGTAGTAGTCGTCAAGTGGCGACGGCGGCGGAGAGATAGCGTTTCCTCGTTTCTCGCTGGTGCTCTGCGATGTGTCCAAGCTGGTGCCAGGAGATCTCTCATCTTTTTCTTCGAACCCTAAGGGAACAAAAGTAGTACCTTAGGGAACTACCGATATTACTGCGCCCTGTGATTTGATTGGACAAGCCAGCGCATAGGGACAGTGATTACGCATTCAAAAGTAGTCCCTATTGGTGACTGCTACATAACCCCCTGCTTAGGCTGAAAGCCGACAGGAAATAAAAGGAAGTGTAGCAGTGGGAAATAAAAATTACAAAATTTGTCAATTAGCAAATGTTTAAAAAGTTTTGTTTTTTTTTTGCTTTGCAGGGAAAAGTCTTTTCTGCAAGAAGTATTTTCAGGAAATGTTTGTATATTAATGAAAAAATTTTTTTTTTTATTTAAGAGTTTGTCTTCTCTTTGAAAAAAGTAATTTTGGAGAAGTGTGGATCCTTAATGTGAAAAGTATGTTTTGCAAAATAGAGTACAAGGCTCATTCTATATATAGACAGATTTAGACAGTTTTTGGGGCCAATGTACTCGTCGACCACTACGTATGGTGGTGACATATTTTTCTTTAGGGGTTTCTAAAAGTAAATGTGTATTTGCAGTTGTCTGATGCACAGTAGGTGTAATATGGGGCTCAGGTGTTTCTGCGTTAAGAAAAGCTCTTTTCACCCTGTCGATGGATACGGTGTCTTTTTTGCCACCAATGTCAAGGGTGAAAAGTTTGCCAGTGCGTGAAAGCACGCGATAAGGACCAGAATAAGGAGGAGTAAGAGGGGCTTTCACAGAGTCTTTTCGCACAAAAACATGAGTCCACGAGGAAATGTCTTTAGGGACCGAAGATTTAATGGTCTGTTGCCTAGGGTGCATAGGTGGGAGCTCATTAAAGTAAGCTCGCAGTCTGTTTATATAAAGAGCTGTATTTGTTGCCGTTAAATCTATCGGGGTCAGCATCTGACCCGGCAACGATAGAGGTAGTCCATAGAAGAGTTCGGCTGAAGAGTATCCGAGGTCCTCTTTGATCGCGGCGCGACAGCCAAGAAGGACAACAGGTACGTACTCGCTCCATCGCTGCTGGTCAGGATAAGCACGCAACGCGACTTTCAATTGGCGATGAAAGCATTCTATCATCCCATTGGAAGCTGGATGATAGCTGGTCGTACGGATACGTTTGATCCATAAAATCCTGGAAAGTTCCTGGAATAGGTGGGATTCCAACTGTCCACCACGGTCGGTGGTAATAGTTGAGGGGACTCCATAGCGCGATATCCAGCCCGATATAAGGGATCGCACTACGGATTCAGCCGAAATATCACTTAGAGGGATGGCTTCAGGCCACCGTGTAACACAATCTATGCAGGTCAGGAAATAAGTAAATCCCTGACTGACAGGCCATGGTCCAACCATATCAATATGAAAATGGCTGAATCGAGCGTCTGGCGTGCTGAATGTTCCAAGGGGTGCACGGATATGCTTGTACACCTTTGACTTTTGGCAGGATACGCAGGAACGTGTCCAGGCAGTGATATCACGCCTCATATTTGGCCAGAAAAATCTAGCTGAAATCAGCTTCACTGTGGCTTTGAGTCCGGGGTGTGCCAAGTTGTGAAGGGTATCAAAAACAACCCTACGATGAGTCAGTGGAACAAAAGGGCGAGGTGAATCTGTTGAAGTGTCACAGATGATCTGCGTATCCGAAGTGGGCACAGGCAGGTATTTAAATTTGCAAGTTTCAAACTCAGGTGACGACAGATCCAGAGTGTCCAGACATAGCTGGTCTAAAGCCATCTGTTGTAAGTCGATATCCGAAGGTGAAGACAGAGAATTTATAGGAAGGCGGGACAAGGCGTCTGCCGCCGCATTCTGTTCACCAGATATATGTCGGATATCGTTAGTAAATTGCGAAACAAAATCCAAGTGGCGAGTTTTGCGAGGAGAATATTTGTCCGGCTTAGCACGAACTGCGTATGTAAGTGGACGGTGATCAGTGTAGATCACAAATTGACGGCCCTCGAGTGAATGTTGAAAGTGTTTCACTGCGAGGTACATTGTCAGTAGTTCACGGCCAAACGTGCTGTAACGTTGTTCTGCCGGTTTCAGTTGTCTCGAAAAGTATTCGAGAGGTTGCAGTTGGCCTTGGTGCTGCTGTTGCAACACTGCACCTACAGATGTGCCCGATGCGTCAACGACCAGTGAAAACTGGGCATTGGACACATGATGTGCAAGCAAGGATGTCGTCGCTAGTTTTTGCTTCACTTCATTGAAGGTTTTCAGCTGAATATTATTCAATGAAATCTGCTCGTTTTTCTTCTTCCTGTTATGTAACAGGTCGGAAAGAGGAGACAGGAGATCAGCACAGTGTGAGATAAAACGTCTGTAATAATTTAACAGACCCAGAAAGTGCCTTAGTTGGCGAAGTGAAGTGGGTGGTTGAAGGTTTTGTAGAGCTTTAACCTTTTCAGGCAAGGGAGATATGCCTTCAGGGCTGATAATGTGGCCCAGGAAAACTAGTGACGAAGCACCGAAAACACATTTACCAGGGTTAATCCTCACCTGGTATTGCTGAAACCGTTCGAACAGTAGGCGGAGATGGGTGACATGTTCCTCAGGTGAGGCACTTGCCACAAGTATGTCGTCTATGTAATTATAGACGAAGTCAAGATCTCACACTACTTCGTCCATGGAGCGTTGGAAGGTACTAGCCGCGTTTCACAAACCGAAATGCATAGTCAGGAATTCAAACGCTCCGAAAAGAGTTGTTACCGCCGTTTTGGGTATATCGGCCGGATTCAGTGGAATCTGATGGTAAGCCTTTACTAAGTCCAGTTTGGAGAAGGTCTTACAACCGTGCAGAGACGAAGCAAAGTCCTGTACATGTGGGATTGGGTAACGATCAGGCACCGTCATGGCATTGAGTTGTCGATAGTTCCCAGTCGGACGCCAATCTCCGGAGCGCTTCGGGACCATATGCAAAGGGAAAGCCCAAGGACTGGATGAGGGGCGTATAATTCCCAGTTGCAGCATATGGTTAAATTCCGCCTTCGCCGCTTTTAGTTTCTCTGCAGGTAAGCGACGAGGGCGTGAGAACACAGGACCTCCTGTGGTCTCAATATAATGTTTTGTTGAGTGAGTTGGATTACTCACAACAAAATTAAGGTTCGTTAACTCTGGGTAGGAGTGGAGTAGGGTCTGGTATAGATCATCGGTTGCGGCAATAAAGAATACCGGACTAACAGATGGGGTGTTTGATTTAAAACCCGGTACGAAAGTTCCGTATTAGCATCTATCAGCCGTCGTTTGCGCATGTCCACTAATAGATTAAAGTGGTGCAGAAAGTCCGCGCCCAGAACGGGGTAGGGTAAATCCGTGACTGTAAAGACCCACGTAAAGTCTGTGCGCAATTCCAAGTCCAAAGAACGAGAAATTTGACCGTACGTGGGAATAGGGGAGTGATTTACGGCTTACAGTGAAATGGGCGACACTGGTGGCTTTTTAGCTAGTAGTTTCAGTGGCCAAATACTGCAAGCAGCCCCAGTATCAACCAAGCAACGTGCTTGGGATATTGAGTCCCTAATGAAATATGCACGGTTATCATGAGAACCTAGTGGAGACCGTGTCGTGCTCGGGTCCCCAGAATTTAGTTTCCCTGGTTAGGGAACGAACAAGGTTGTTTACACTTATGTGCTTGGTTGCCATAGCGACTGTGGTAGTAACACAATCCTGGCTTATTTGAGTGGCGATGGTGTGGGGACGACGAACGATTACGACGTCTAGGCGATTGAGATCTAGACATGCTTAATTTTCGCATGTTTCTCTCAAGTCGCTCTATCGCATGGAGTATGTCGCCGGCGAATACAGGTAAAACGCTCATTTTTTATGGGACCCCAGACCAAGAAATCTAAGTTAAATAAAAATTGAAAACATCGTCATGGAGACACATTTCAGAGAGAAAAAAACGAAAGAGGAATTGTGTAAGTGTAGAAAGCCAAGAAGTTAAAAAAAATAATAAGTATGTATTTTTTTAATTTTTGGTGACAGAGGGGATGGATATATTTGAGTGTATGTATTTGTGTGTAAAAGGGAAAACACTAATGTACTTACTCTTTTAAGGGGTCTTTAAAAAAAATTATTCGTAAAAACAAGAGTCTTTTCTTTTCCTTTTTTTTTTAAAGGCAAAAATAATGCTTTCTTTCTTCGTTTGTTGAATCTAATTTCTTCGGTTGAAGTCAAAAGAATTGGTCGGCGCCATTTTTGGAGGGTGGATACGTCGCGGCGTCGAAGAGTCTGACCGTCTAAAGTTGTTTAAAACTTGTTTTAAATTCGGAAAAAAGTTTTTTTTTCTGTTAATAGTTTTATATTTTAAGGTATTTTGAAGTATTTCTCTGTCAAGAATTCGTTCAGTTAAAGACAGAACAATATTTTATAAAAGAAAAAGTTTCTTCGATGCGAAGTACGCCTTTACTGTGATAGAGAGAAAGAGCGAGAGAAAAAAAGGGATTTCGGTAGTTTTTTTTCTTTTTTGGTGTTAAAAATAACTGTCCTTTTTTATTTTTAGCTTTTAAAGAGAATTTAAAAAGTTTCCGAATTTTTCAAGGTTGAAATTTTTTCTTTTTCTGTTTACAAAAATGCGGAGTTTCGTTTCTTGCTCAATTTGTGACTTTTTTTTTAAACGACGGAGTTTTTTTGTCGCCGTGGGGTTGAGTTTTAAAACCTTTTCGTCGCAGAAATAACTTTTCGATGGTTTTCTTTGTTTGTTTTTTTATATTCCGTTTTTTCCTTACGTTTCGTATATCAGAAGGTCTGTTTTTTTTTCTTTTTAGCGTCGGGTCACCATTTGTAAGGTTTGATGAGGAGATGAAAGGGGTTATCCTTTTATCTTCTCGTAAAGAAACGGAACAACGAAAAGTATTTCTGTAACTATAACAAAAAGGGGTTTTATTAACTCAAGGTTACCTATACCGTTTGGTATAGGTAGATGAGAGTGGGGCAGTGTCCGTCTGAGGAAGAGGAAGAATATAAGAGTTCTTAGGGCTGCCCGTGATTTTCTTCAGGTGAAGATGGTAGTAGTCGTCAAGTGGCGACGGCGGCAGGAGAAGGGAGCGTTTCCTCGTTTCTTCGCTGGTGCTCTCTGCGATGTGTCCAAGCTGGTGCCAGGAGGTCGTCTCATCTTTTTCTTCGAACCCTAAAGGAACAAAGGTAGTCCATTAGGGAACTACCGATATTACTGCGCCTTGTGATTTGATTGGACAAGCCAGCGTACCGGGACAGTGATTACGCATTCAAAAGTAGTCCCTATTGGTGACTGCTACAAACTCTCTCAGAATATGTTAGCCGCGATATAGATAGATAGATAGATAGAGAGAGAGAGAGAGAGGGGGGGGGGCGACGACTATTTATTAAATGTAAACATAAAGTAAGGATTTAAATCTAAAACGAATTTTTTTAAATCCCCATAGCAATGATTAATTCGTTTGTTTACATTTTCAAGACTTAAAAAAGTGAAAATATTTTTTGTTTCCGTTAATTAAATCGTGAGTACGTTGGTGTTTATTAATTATTTGTGGGTTTTCTATGTTGCACAGATCGACTGTTTTCCGAAAAGGACCACCTCAAAGTATTTTCTATGTTGAACAGATCGACTGTTTTCCGAAAAGGACCACCTCATAGTATTTTCTATATTGCACAGATCGACTGTTTTCCGAAAAGGACCACCTCAAAGTATTTTCCATGTTGCAAAGATCGACTGTTGTCCGAAAAGGACCACCTCAAAGTATTTTCCATGTTGCAAAGATCGACTGTTGTCCGAAAAGGACCACCACAAAGTATTTTCTATGTTGCACAGATCGACTGTTTTCCGAAAAGGGGCACCTCGAATGAACAAAACAATAGAAAATTTCTCTAAAATTTCTTAACAAATGCTTTTTGTGGCAAATGGAAGAAATGCAACAAGGAAAAGAAAATACATGTGAAAATATTGCGCATTTCACATCAACGGACACCTCACCTTCACACGCAGAAAATGATTTTAGCTTAGTGCTTAATCAGAGATTTTGCTTTCTAAAATCCAACCTCAGATCCATGACCAGGATTAAAATGGAGAATTGCAGGCTATTCGGAATAGAATGTGATGTAAGGACACTTATACGCCATGTATACTGAGATATATAATAAAGTTGTAGTTCCTGTCTGTCTGTTTGTGTTTGCTAAGTGAAATCGCCAACTACCAAGAGCAATCATGCAAAGCTATTTATAAAAGCGAATGGAACCCTTTTCGGAGGTTGACAGTGTTTATATAAACATTGAGATTTTGCTTACTCGTTGCTCGTGTCTGGCGGCGCAATGATTAGAATCGCTGACTGCCAACTAGACGCTAAACGATCGAGTTTCGATCCCGACTGGAAGCATTGCCCCTCTAGTCACACTGAAGAACTGTAATACAGCGAAACAGTCTGTTTGTGGATGGAGGGAGTTCAAAGTTCCCCAAAGAGATTAAGCGATCTAACAAATTCCTTCTGCCGGCACAAGGAAGGTTTCCGTATAACGATAGAGACAGACTCCAATATTTTCAAATGGTTCTTGGAATCTGCTCTATGAAAGACCTCAAAACGGTCTACTTTATAGCTACTGACACAGCTAGGGATTTCAACCAAATGCTGGCCAATAGCAGAGTCCAAAGTGTTAGAGGAGGGGTAACCCAATGATCCTACCCTTCCCTGACGTATTTTTGATGGAATGTGCTGGTTTTCTTCTCCCCTAATGCAGTGCCTTTTAATCGTTTTTTAAGTAAATCATTAAATTGACTTTTAATCGCTCTATTATTTATTTAGGCACTTTCAAATCCCCATTTGCTCTTTCTTTCGACAATATTATTAATTAAAACAATCGATTTTCTCCTGACGAGATGATAGTCGTAAGGGCCTTAGAGAGATTTCCGCGTATCATTTTTAAATGTATATATATATATATATATTACTATTTCATGTATCCACATACAATTTTATAAGGAGATATAATTTTTTTATGTATCAATTTTCAGTATTTACTTCAACAGTGCTCGATACGTAAGTAGAGCTATATAGTAAGCTATGAAAATATATTTATGTCAATTAAGCTACACAGCGGGTCCCGCGTTTCATCTCTGGGGTGAGGAGAATCTTCAGGCTCAAATGCATTTGAGCCTGAAGACCCCCCCCCCCTGGGGATGAAACGCGGGACCCTCTGTGTAGCTTAATTGCCATAAATATATTTCCATAGCTTACTATATATATATATATATATATATATATATATATATATATATATATATATATATATATATATATATATGATGATAGCTACGTATTCAGTTATTCAAGCAATTAGCAAACTAGTAGCACATAAAACCCAGCGATATAAACGCATTTAACTAGCACAAAGTAGAATATCAAACAGGCCTAAAAATAGTCGATTTAACGACAGACTAATATACAAGGAAGATACAAACACGAACAGACATAGCCGAACCCGCAGAAACAGCGATATAATCAGACACATAGACAAACTATCATGTAAACTAATAGAATATATTTCCCTTTCATAAAAACATAAATAGGAACAACATTAAGATCAGCTATTACTGCACGGAGAATATGCAAGCTGTGATAAGGAAACACAACCTAAAAATATCCAAAAGCTGTAACCAAACAAGCAACATTCTGCCTTGGATAAGGATTAAAATCAAGAAGAAAGTGTTAGGTTCTCTTTAAACGTTAATTAGGAAAAGAACACAGTCGTAAATTAAATAAAAATTTAAGACATGAATAAATGAGAGACAGATAAATAAATAAGCAACAAAAAATAAAATGGATATGAGAATTTTGGAGAGTTGAGAAAAATAGATAAACACATAAATTAGATTGTTCGATAATTATAAACGCAAAATAAACCAAAACGTAAAATAAACCAAAACGCCAACTAAAACAAAACAAAAACGTAAAATAAACCAAAACGCAATAAGACTGCATAACAAAAAGGCGAACTGCGAGACTAACGAGTGGACATTAACACTAGGGATGTATAACGTCGATTCAACTCTGAATTTGATCATCATTGTTACAGTAAATTAAAAATAACATATATATATATATATATATATATATATATATATATATATATATATATATGAATTCTAATAAAATTTGATTGACACCTTATTTTATTATTTCATTTTATATTATATATATATATATATATATATATATATATATATATATATATATATATATATATATATATATATGAAGGTTTATAACTAAAAGATAACTTTTAGAGAATTAGACCTATTGTGAGATGAGGAAAGCTCAATATACTGGATAGAGCAAAAATAAGGTGAGTCAAATTTTGAATTTTGACTGTTCTTATCTGTCAACTTATCAATCACTACTTCCTCTGATGATAAGATTTTGATCTTTGAAAAGCCGTGCTTAAGGAATACAATTGAAAGAGAAGAAGAATAAATATTTTTATCTACTAAATTCTCCTTGTTCTGAACAACTGAAGATATCGATCTGTTTCCATTTACAGGTCTAACTATTTTTCATTGACTCACCTTATATATATATATATATATATATATATATATATATATATATATATATATATATATATATATATATATATATAGAGAGAGAGAGAGAGAGAGATAGAGAGAGAGAATATATATATATATAGAGAGAGAGAATATATATATATATAGAGAGAGAGAGATAGAGAGAGAGAATATATATATATATATATATATATATATATAGAGAGAGAGAGAGAGAGAGAGAGGAAAGAAGAGGGATAAACATGTACGAATGGCAAATTTATTTCAACTTCGATTGTTCAATGCAAGGTGTACTCGGTAAAAACATGTTTATTATTCTTTCCTTAAGCCAAAGATTTTCAAAGATTAAAATCTTATCATCAGAGGAATTACATAGATAGATAAGTTGGCAGTGGCAAAGCCAAAATTTCAAAAAATATTAAGTAATTGAGTGTGAGAATGTGCATGTAAAAAGATATGGGGTCTGTCCAGTTGGTAAATGTCCGTTGATAAGGTGTCCAGTGAAAAGAGATTTAAAGAACTAAACATCTTTCTATTGGATTTACTTCATTCTTTGAATTTTTTCAACGCTGCCTTCACGAAACCTCTTCTTTTCCATCTTTAAATCTCCTTTCATTGGACACCTTATCAACGGACATTTACCAACTGGACAATTCTAATGCTTCTTTGACCTGTGTCATACTTCTGGTGTTGAATCTCGCTCATCTCCCTCGGATCAGTCGAAATATGCAGCTGATCTAGAAGTTGACCTTGGTTCAGTTGTGGATTGAGGTACGAAATCGCTTGTTTTGTTTAACCCAGTTAAGACTCAGCTCTTGTCTTTTAGTCGTAGACGTGTCCCTTTTCTTCCTGAGATTCTCATGGATGGCTCTGCTCTTGATGAGAAATCGACTCCGAAACTTCTTTGTCTTTCATTCTCATCAAATCTTTCTTGGAGTTCATACTTTCTTATATCCATTGCTTTTTCTGCTTCTCGTAAGGTCGGTTCTCTGTATCGTTCCAAACACTTTCTCACAGCTGAGGCTATTCTCTATCTCTATAAACCTACAATCAGACCATGTATGGAGTACTGTTGTCATATTTGGGCTGGTGAATCTCTGTCTCATTTGAGGGTTCTTGATAAGGTGCAGAAACTTTTTGTTATTTTATTGGCCCTACCCTTTCTTCTTCTCTGCACCCTCTCTCTCACAGACGTGATGTTGTTAGTCTCAGTCTTTTCTATAAACACTATTATAGTATGTGTTCTTTAGAATTATGTGATCTATTCCCTGCTTCTTTTGTTCCAGATTCGTTGGTCTAGTGGTCTCCATCAATTCGCTGTTTTGATACCTCATTGTAATACAACTTCCTATTTCAGTAGCTTCTTTCCAAGAACCACAGGCTTGTGGAACTCTCTTCCTGCTGACTGTTTTTCTCCTACCTATAAACTTGGTCTTTTCAAGACTATGGGCATTAGGAATCTCCTGTCTTTACGATAACCATATTTGTTATTGTTAGCCCCCTTACATCAAGTGGCTTCATGCCTTGTCTGGAGCGATTTCCATTTAAAAAATGTTGATAGATGATAGATATATTCATATCTGAAACACTACAAAATCGATATTTTAAACGTTTACTGCTACTATGAACGGCTCCAAGGACTGGCCGTCGCCAAAAGAAAGCAGAAAGAAGATTTCAAACTTTAAACGTAAGAATTATTTTTGTGGCAGTCTATTAGCTAATGTCATGTTTCTGTATATGGTTCTGTCTGATTACAGGTGTGTTATTAATTATAATTACAGTCGGTAGATTAAATGGAATATGTGGGTTTGTGGTATGTTTGTCTGATAAGACATGGCAATTAACTTGGAATGCATGCAACTGTCATATGTATTGTCTGGAAGTAAATTTAAATTGAATGCACTCGCATATATATATATATATATATATATATATATATATATATATATATATATATATATATATATATATATATACGCGCACATGTATACACACATATATATGTATACACACAAACATACACATGCACACACACACACACACACACACATATATATATATATATATATTTAAAAACTATACATTGCAGATTACAGAGATGTGCCATGGTTTCATTGATACATGTAGCCCTTTACTGTTTAGAAAAGGCCTTTACAAATCATTTTAAATCATCGGCGTCTCACGGAATGAAGACACATTGAAAAATGGAACAGGCGGCGATGATCACCGCTTTTATCGCCCGGTGTATTCTCTCAAGTTGTTCCTTTTGGGAGAAGTATCGAGTTTACGGGGGCCGTCTATATGGGTGTATGGGCCTTAATTGTAACTTAGTATTATTTAAATACAACTTGATTACTGGTTACGGAGGTTGCATGTTTATCTGTTTCAATATATATATATATATAGATATATATATATATATATATATATATATATATATATATATATATATATATAATTAGTACTTCATGTATCCACATAAAATATTATAAGGAGATATAATTTTTTTATGTGTCAGTTTTCAGTATTTACTTCAACAGTGCTCGATACGTAAGTAGAGCTAGGTAGTAAGCAATGAAAATATATATGGCAATCAAGCTACACAGAGGCTCCCGTGTTTCATCCTCGGGGGAATCGTCAGGCTATATATGTATATATATATATATATATATATATATATATATATATATATATATATATATATTTATAAAATTTCTTTTTAAATATTAGTTTCTTTACAATAAGATTTTTGATAGTAATGGTTCTCACTATTTAAATAAAATAACTATTTATATATTTTTATTCTTATACATACATTGTTGTATATCTCCTTTTATTTTACTTATATAATTCCCCTCTACTTTATACCTATATCATCGTGATCTACCTAGTTTATCTTTAAGTTAAAATCTATAAAATTCGTTGTTCTCTTCTGGTATTCTGTATATGTGAAGTAAGTTCAGTCACTCATCAAAATTGTTTTTAGTTTTAAATATGTCTAATTATGATACGTGCTTCTCTTAAGAATAGAGTTATATTTTCGAGTTATACCGTTACTTCTTGCTATATCCAGACTTATTCTCTTGTAGACTTTTATCTTCTAATTATTTAAATTTCTATTAATCTAAAATATTACACTCGAAAATATATAAAAGAAAATTAACTTGCTTTATTTATTTATTTATTTATTTATTCTTCCTCTTTCTTTTTTCTTTTTTATCAATTTCTTAATTAAGTTTTTTATTTAATTTTTTCTCATCTATTTGTTTTATGTCAATTTATTCTTATTGATTTTAATCTCACAGTCATTATTATTTTATTGCTCTATTTTCCATTTTTCTATCTTATATTACTTATTTAATTTCACTTCATTTTATTTTAAGTCATTTTATAAGATCCTAACATTGTTATTATTACAAAAAAAATTCTTATCGCTCCTAATAATGTTCAATGCTACCATTGTTTATATTTCTATTTTTATTTTTATTGATGTATTTTTCACTTATGTATTTTTTATGTAATTTCTCTCCCTCGATTCAACCTGTATGCTCTGAATGTTTTGAATGTTTTTTTTTTAAATTAATTAATCAATTCGGTGTCCATTCTTCTGCTTCGAAAATTCTTTAACTCTTTCTGACTTTTGGTACTGAATTCGGATGCTTTTTTATATGAAAAAAACATAAAATTTCATCTTGTTTTATTTATTTACTTATCTCTCTTTTTCCTTTTCATTATTTTCTTCTTCTTAATCATTTTTTTAACTAATTGTTTTATTTAATTATTCCCATCTTTTTGTATCATTTCAAACTATTCTTATTGAATTTCACCTATCAGTCATTATTATTTTACCACTATTATTATTCCCCAATTTTACTATCTCAAATATCATATCTAACTACACTTCATTCGATTTTATCTCATTTTATAAGATCCTAACATTTTTATTATTGTAAAAACTATTCTCTTATCACTCATAATAGTGCTCAATGCTACCATTGCGTACATTTGTATTTTTGTTATTTAATTGATAAATTTTTCACTCATGTATTTTTCTCTTATGTAATTTAGCCCTCTCGATTCAACTTGTATAGTGAATGCTCTGAATGTTTTGAATGTTTTTATTAATAAATCAATTTGCTGTCCATATACCGCTTCAAATATTCTTTCAGCTGTGCTGAATTTTGATACTGAAATCTGATGCTTTTATTATGAAACTCTTGTGCGTGATGTTATAAAAGGCGCTGATGAAGAGACGTTTTGGTATCATCAAAAATAACAAAAATAATGAACAATAAAATATTTCTAAAAACTCTTAGAAAAGATCGCACGGTAACTGGTTTTGAATTCTTGGAACAATGTTCAAATTATATTGATCTCAACTAACATTAGCTCATTGGGTAAAACTAATTCAAGCTCCCGGCACTTGACAATGTTTACATTGAGATATCACTTGCATTCAGTTAGTGTCGTATGATAGCGCAGGTAGAGGCGCCGACTGTCAGCTCGACGGTTGAGCTTCAATCCCGGCTTGGGGCACTAGTTGTTCTAGCCGTACTGAAGAGCTGTGATACAGCGAAACAGTCTGTATATGGGTGACTATTTCTTGGGTAGAGCTTATTTGTAAGGATATCGCCAACTGCCATTAGCTTTAAGGCATGGCTGATTGGGTAAAACTAATTCGAGCTCAGTGTGGTATGATACCAGCTTTAGGCACTAGCTGGTCTAGCTGCACTGAAGAGCTGTGATACAGCGAAACAGTCTATATGTGGATGATATATATATATATATATATATATATATATATATATATATATATATATATATATCATTATAATCACTATCATTATCATCAGGGTTTTTGATCACCTCTCCCTGGTTTCAGACACCTTATTCGTGACTGTAACTCAAGTTTTTTTTTGTCATATTCGCCACGCTAGGGACTGCGGGTTTGCGACGCTATTTGAGGTGTCCACATACAGCGCCTGGTATTCCCAAATAGTAACCAATCTAGTATTGGCCAGGGTTAACGTTGCTTAACTTTGGTTATCTAACGGTGTGTCAACGTGATTATGCCGTATATATATATATATATATATATATATATATATATATATTATAATAGGATGAAATCTGTGAAAAGTTTTTAACACATCAAATAGCACGTGTCAGAATTAGAGACCAATCGGATGACTAGCTTAAAATTATTTCAGTGGCGCTACTGGTACATCGAAAAGTCGAACGAAAATAAACATTTCCTTAATATTGCACATACAATAAAACCGTTGAAAGCACGCGTTTACAATACGAATTTCGTGTGTTCTTGTTGTTTTCTTTGTTTTTGTTTTTTTAAATAAAAACAGTGCTCCGTACACATCGAAAAGCCGAACGAAAATAAACATTTCCTCAATATATATATATATATATATATATATATATATATATATATATATATATATATATATATATATATATATATATATATATATATATATATATACACACGAGGGAGTAAATATGAAATGAAAATTTCAGACGAAATGTGAAAATTATTAAGGAAAAGTGGCATTCAGTGAAAGTTAAAGTACCAACACATAATTAAAGTTGGACCAAGATATTTCGGTCGAAGGATTCCGACTACATTCCTTTGGTGATATGGTTTTATTAAAACCAAAATCAACATTTTATATACTGAGGGAATAAAAACCCGGGAAGTAGGAAACAAACGATGTTGAGATGGGGAAGGAGGATGAGTAAGAAGAGTAGTACATGTGTGAGAGACGAGGCGAAAGGGAATTAGTGAGTACTGAGAGAGGAGCTTAAAGACGTTGTGGTAGCAGAATGAGAATAAAATAGAGGATAGAATGAATAGAAAACGTCGTGAAAGAATTTTTTTAATCAAACAAAATGGTGGACTAAAAATAAAAAATAAATGGATGAATAATAAAATGAAAATCGAACCATGTGGTGAGAAAAATGTATAAGAAAGTGAGGCGGAGGAGTGGGAAGAGTAGTGCGTTGGTAAGTAGGTATTTAAGAGGATGTGACTCGTATGGGTTCATCCCCATATCTTTGATCTGCTCTCGAATCTTCACACCTAAAGAGGTCAGTAACGTGGGTGGCGTTGTTGTGGACATTTTCCCAAATATAAGAAATTCTGTCTTATTACACGTCAGCAAATAAAAAAGAAATAAAATTATATAAACATTTACGTATTTATATATTTTTCACATAATTTTTTTATACATACACACACACATATATATATATATATATATATATATATATATATATATATATATATATATATAATGTATGTATGCAGATATGCAAGAAGTAAATAGACAAAATTATTATAATTCTTTTTTTACTTAAGTTCACCCCAAAACAAGGCACAATGCTACTGAGACGTAGGGGGTACTGTGAAATCCTATATAAGCAGTTTTGCAGCGAGATGCTTGTTCACATTACATTTAAATGTCTGTATGTTAGTACGGTCAGGGAAACAGGAAGCAATAATGGAATTAAAGGCTAGCAGTATGAGGAAAGAAGATATTAGATTATAAAGCTCTCCGGCATTTGGGGTCCTCAACAGTAAAGGGGTGGAATCTTGCTGAGTGACGGGTTAATCGCGGGTATTTACGTAGAGGGGGCACCAGTGCAGCACATTCGTTGAAGCACATTCCATTAAAGTACTTGGGCAACAAACACATGGATACAGCATTGCGACGCTGGGACAGAGGCTGGCTCATGCTTGATAGTGAGGGGCCTATTAGATTAGAGACTCTTTTTGGGGCCCTGTCTAAGAGATAGAGACTAGCCTTTTGTGCACCAGCCTAGATGTGACAACAATACCCTATGCATCGGAAAGTGATGGATTTGTAGAAATATAGGATACAGGCAGGTGTGAGAAGTTTTCTTGCTCGGTAGAGGGAGCCAACCTTCTTTGCATCAGCCTTGGCAATATCTTCTATGTATTTGCTCCAAGGCATGTTATCTGTGAATGTTAGCCCAAGTATAGTTTGAATGGCGAACTCTCAGGTAGGGCCTATTAGTTATGTCAATTGGTGGTTGAAAATGTTTCTTATAATTGTTGAAGGAAAGGAAGAAAGTTGATAGACCTAGGAAGATAACGGTGATTATTTTCCCTCACTGATGAATTGAACAATCACTCGCTAAACAGTGGAGAATGGAATTCCGAGGTTTGCGGTGATTTGACGTTGATAAAGTCCACCTTCATATTAATCTATAATATGGCTCCTCTGAAACTCTTAGAATTCTAGTTATTCTTTGGCCTTGTGCCATACTCAAATGGTGATATATGATAGATATATTTATATCTGAAACACACAAAAAAATTGGTATACAATATTTACGTTTAAAACTATTATTACTGCTTTGTACAGCTCTAAGTGATGGCTGTCGGCGAAGGAAGCTGAAAATTTAAACATTTATAAATTGCTTTTGTGAGCCGACTATTTACTTCTTACACACACACACACACACACATACATATATATATATATATATATATATATATATATATATATATATATATATATATATATAATATAAAATGAAGTAATAAAATAAGGTGTCGATCAAATTTTATTGGAATTCAAAGTTCAAGCAAAGTATCCTTAAGTCCTTAGCTCATGAGTTTTCAAAGATAATTCTTCTCTTCAGAGGACCATTACCGCAGTTATAACACTACAGGTAATAAAATTACGCTTTGAAAATATATAAAATTATATACACAAATACATAAAAATACATAACATCAAACATATCAACCCAAGAAGAATTATCTTTGAAAACTCATGAGCTAAGGACTTAAGGATACTTTGCTTGAACTTTGAATTCCAATAAAATTTGATTGACACCTTATTTTATTACTTCATTTTATATTATCCAGTATATTGAGCTTCAGTTTTTATCCGGATGGTTCACTAATTATAAGATATTAGTTGACGCTTATATCTTTTGTTGGATTGCTTCATATATATATATATATATATATATATATGAAACAAAATGTACCCACTTAAGAAACATCGTTTCCTATATGAATTACAATATAGCAATTTCAGGAAGCTAAATAACGACGTGTTTTATTTTTCGTCAAAATAAATAATTTGTTTACCTTAAAGGCACTAACAAGTACTGACATCATGTTTTATTTTTAATCATCTTTCCGTTGGGGATATAAAACTCGCTCATGGGGATAGTAGTCCGTTTATTAAGTCGAATGCTTGTTCATGTCCTTAAGGTAAATACATGATTCATTTGAAAGCAAAATAACTGATCGTTATTTGGCTTTCTAAAATTTCCATATTGTAATTCAAACGAAAAACGATGTTTCTAAAGTGTTAATATTTTATTTCAGTACCCATATCACGTGATTAACATTTCAACGGATTACTATCCCCGAGAAATTTTTTTTATACCTCCGACGGAAAAGATGATTAATAACAACAAAAAAAAGAAAATATCAGTATTTGAAAATACTTATTAAGTCGAAAGCTTGTTTGTGTTTTTAAGGTAAAATAATAATTTTTTTAAAGAAAAAAAAACACATCGTTATTTAGCTTCCTAAAACTTATATATATATATATATATATATATATATATATATGCGTGTGGAAAGAGACACACAGCACAGAGAGAGAGGGGGGAAGAAGTAATAATAAAACAAATGTAAAGTTACATACTTTATAAATTTATTATATTCAAATATTACATCAAAAAATAGTTTATAAAAGAGTTTTTTAAACCATGTTTTTTTTTCAAAGAAATAATTACTATCACCAGAAGGGGAAAAACATAAATTAGTAAGCATTGTTTACTATAATTAATTTGAAAAGATATTACAATTGTTTATGAATTCCGAAAGAAACAAAAGGTTCACGTATGAAAGAGCAAGAAGTATTTGTAATAATGTATCTCCAGATACATTATGAGGTGTTAAAGTATCATCCATTGGGATATTATATTGTAATATAAAGAATATTGGATTCCAGAAAAATAGGTAGAAATAGTCAACAGTCAATATATTTGAAGACAAATGCATTATGACTCAAAGCGTCTTCCTTGGCATTGTTTTAAATGCCATAAGGTTTGTTCAGGGCTAAGTTAATAATGAAGAAAATAGAAGAAAGAGAAACAAAGAATAAAAAACAAAGAAACAACAGCATATTTAAAAAAATTAAAGAAACGCTGAGTATTTACAAAACTTAAATTATTAAAAAAATAATAATAAATGTTTTAAAAAAATCTTTAAAAAGACGCTGCAGATTTAGAGTTAAGGAAATCAAAAAAGTATTGAATGTAAAAAAACAGTATTGAATGTAAAAAAGTATTGACTGTAAAAAAGTATTGAATGTAAAAAAGTATTGAATGTAAAAAAGTATTAAATGTAAAAAAAGTATTGAATGTAAAAAAAGTATTGAATTTAAAAAAGTATTGAATGTAAAAAAGTATTGAATGTAAAAAGTATTGAATGTAAAAAGTATTGAATGTAAAAAAGTATTGAATGTAAAAAAGTATTGAATGTAAAAAAAAGTATTGAATGTAAAATATTAGTAAAATATATATTTTTAAAATAGATGGCGTGTAGTGATGAAATTGAAAGATAAGAAATAAAATTTGTTATGTAGATAATAATATATTATATATTGGGAATTAATTAAAATAAGAAATAGTATTCAAGAAGTCTTTACATATGCTAAACAAGAGTAAATATCAATTGCTAAGTGTAAAAAATACTATATAATAAAATAGAATAGATTTTTTAAAAAATATAAATGAATATATGCACTATGGTATATTAAATAAGTTAAATTAAGATTAATTAAAAATAATGTTTATTATTTATTCATCAGTTTATGTTTATAAATTAAGAAAAAAATGCATGTATGTAACTTTATTTGTTAATGAGAGCTGCCGAAGCTAACTAAAAACTATGTAACAACTAAGTTTATTAGTTTAAGTTTTGGGGAATAATAAACAGCATTATTGAAAGCTTTTAGTATTATTATTTATCGATTTACTAGATTATCAATCAAGATACAAAACTTAGGGGTAAATGCTACGAAAAATCAAACTTTCATTGGAATATTTAAAGAGGATTAAATCGCATCGTTTAAGCTGGTATATATATATAGAGAGAGAGGGGAGGCAAACAGACAGACAGACAGACAGACAGACATATAGAATTTTGAAGAAAAAAAAACCAAAAAACGTTATTTCATTTTTTTAATATAATTTTAATATAATTTTAATAAATGAATAACATCACTTTTTACTGAATATATGTCTGAGACTTTCACTGATTAAACAGCCTTGTCAAAGAGTTATTTCCTTTCTTTCTTTTTTTTTCTTTTTTCTCTTCATCTTACTGCTGTTAAAAATAGCAAGTAAATCTCCTCGTGGTCTCGAAGGATTATTTATTGTCTGTTCTTGTTGGCGGATTTGTAAGAAAGTTAAATTGAAGATGTGTAAGGCGCGGTTACGCAGATTTGAATTGAAAAAAGTGGTCACACATCATCAGGAAAACTTTTTTGAATAGTATTATATATAGAAAAATGAAAAAAATGATTTTATTCATTTAATGAATATATTAAAAATAATAACGTTTTTTGTTTTTTTTTCAAAATTCTATAATACAATTATAAAAGTTTTTCCTAAGGATGTGTGATCAAAATCCATTACATGATTTTTATTTTCGAAAATGTCTAACTTGTTCCTTTTTTCAAACGTATCTTTTTTCAAACGCAAAAGAACATAAAAACATTACAACATGGCCGCATTGCATTAATGTTCGATTTTCAAGTCTTAAAAAGTAAATTAGAATTTCATTTCGGGATAAAAAATACAATTTAAGACTAATTAATAAGTTTCATTCAAAAGGTGTGCGAAAATCCAACGAAATAAGCGAGATATTCAAATAATAATATATTGTAAATAAACTGTCCGTTTCGAGCTCGCTCACCAAAAACATGACTGTTTTAATTTATTACAAATTTTTACTATATTGTAAATAAACTGTTCGTTTTGCAAAAAACAACAACATTAGAATTTATTTCAATAAATGTTCTTTTAATTATTTTGAATTATTGATCTTGTGTTACTTTTCATGTTTGATTTACTTTTAAGTTAAAAAGATCAAGAAACATCTTTTATTCCTTTCGGAAATGAGAGCAACTCTTATCAAATTATTCAGTTAAAACTAATACTATTGCAATGTTCATATAAAATATAAACTCCCTAAAAATAGGGATCTGTCTTCTTCTTGTGTTTATGAATCAAGAGATATTTCCATGCAACATCACTTTTCATTCGATGTAGACCAGGTTGTCATAACAATCAACTCAAACATTAAAAATAATCCAGAAAGAATGAACTCATTTAAAAATGAATATTAAATGTTCATGTTTTAAGAATTATAAAATTATGACAATACCATTTTATTATACGTTATTAATGTTTGCTGTCTATCCTACGCAAATTACGCGAAATAATACATTTGCACTAAGATTCCTAATAAAGTAATGGGTTAATTATATTCCGTGATCGCTAATTAAAAAAATTCTGAAAATGTCATTAAAATCGGTTGATTTCCTGAATTTTGATGAATTTTTAAGTGAAGGGATAGGTCAAAATGCCCATAGTCTGACTGGTCGACAAATGGCGTTTGTTACTTTAGAGCATGACGTCTTTTTCCAGTGCTCTGGCCTGATTATATTACGATGGTCGTGGAACGATACGAACAAACACTTCACGCTTTTCTTGTCGTCTCCACACAAATTCGAATAAATACATGTCGTGTCGGAGGCGCTTACGAAGCCGGGGTTGTTAATGCAGGGGGGATAACTAGAATTGACTAAGAAAATAAGCATATTTATTTACTCCTCCCGGAGTTAGGCACAAGGCCAGTTTTATCTTACTCCCACAAGTAAGATGTGACCCAAGATCGGGTCGAGCAAGTGGGGTTAAAAGCCAGCGCTCGAGAGGTGAGCACTCTGGCCATTTAAAAATTGCCTGGGCAGCCCCGTCGGCATTCCCCGGTAGGGGCGCCTCAGACAGTAAGCAATAAACTTACTCCTCCCCAAAGAGGGGAGGCGAAGCCTGGGAGGGTGGACCTCCTAGAACTGCACAGGACAGGCGTGCAGTATCCATCAGAACAGATACTTATTTTCAAGACACAATTTGGGACGCTGAAATAATAAATCGAACCATGAAACAATATTAAGAAGAAAAAAAATTTGAATAAACTTGTTAATTAAAAATATTTACAGACCGTGCTATATATATATATATATATATATATATATATATATATATATATTAGATAGGATTAGATTAGAAATTTTAATAAAAGTACAAAACAATATGTAAATAAACTGTAACATTGTTTATTCATTTATTTTTAAATACGTGAATTATTTCATGAAAATTAAAATATACCACATATTGATCCCTGTAACCAATTTTTAACAATTATCATAATTAAAGGGATCTACTTTTTTAAGCAAACTTGGAGCTGTTTATAAAAAAAAAATTGGGGGGGGGGTATTCTACTTTTTTAAGCAATTACGTGTGCTTTTACGACCTGGAAACACTTTGATATGTGTCAGTTTTCCCATTTTTTTAGGGTAGGGATTCTACTTTTTAGGCAGTTACGTATGGTTTTACGACCTGGAACCAATACATATTTTAAAACATATCTTTATCTTTCATAATTAAAAACATATTTTTCGATGTTATCTACTTTTGAAGGTTTCAAACTTATAATTTCTATATCAATATTTAAAAAAAAAAAATTAGGGACTTTGAGGGACTTTTATATGTTTTAAATGGATTATTTTTTAATTCGGAATAATATAAATTTTTATCATGAATAAAAAATGTATTTTTTAAAGTAGGTAAACATTTTTCATTGGCTAATCGGAAAACAACTCTTTCATCATTGGACTTTCGAAATATTTAATTTTTAGTTCGTTAATTAACTAGTATTATTTTTCGATTGATTAATTGATTATCACTAGGGACCTCCAAAGCGCACTACAACATCGATGACGTCATCATTATTTGCGTACTTTACATAAGATGCTTAAATGCGTCTTTAATTATTTATTTTTTAATCTCCCCAAAATAAAGTTATATATATATAGGAAGTTGTGTTAAAGTAAAATAGTTTATTCAAAGATTAAATTATCGAACTGGGAAAGAAACAGGTTTTTTCTACAGAGGGGGGGGGGGTATTGTTTACACAAAATGAGGTTATTATGTGAAATGTTGAATATGTATGGATGGGCGAAAGCGAAACAAATTACTTACATTATGTTGTTGTACAAAAAATTAACGATTCTTTAAAGAATTTTTTACCCGTTTTTTTTTTTTAATTTAATACTACAGTTGTAATAACTAAATAAATATACATTGAAGACATTGCCAGGACTGCTGCAAAGAAGGTGGGCTCTCTCTACCGTGCTAATAAACTTCTCACACCTGACATTATCCTATATCTCTACAAATCCACCATCCGCCTATGCATGGAGTATTGTTGCCACATTTGGACTGGTGCATCATCCACTAGTCTCTCCCTCTTTAACAAGGTCTAAATAAGAGTCGACAACTTGATAGGTCCCTCACTATCCACCAAGCTCCAGCCCCTGTTCCATCGCCGCAACGTTGCTTCCTTGTACCTGTTTTACAAGTACTTCAATGGACTGTGCTCTGATGAACTTGCTGGTCTGGTGCCCCACAATGTAAATTCACTAGACCAATCCGACAATCTGCCAAATCCCATCCATTCACTGTGGAGGTCCCCAGATGCCGAAGAGCTTTCTACTCCAAAAGCTTCTTTCCTTGTGCTGCTGGACTCTGGAACTCCCTCCCTACTCCCTGTTTTCCAGACGGTACTGACATACAGAAATTTAAAATTAATGTAAACAGACATCTCGCTGCACAGCTCCCAATTTAGGTTGACCACCCCCCCTAAAAAAATATTTCATCCTTTTTCTCAGTAGCCCTTACGTCTACAGTGGCGGGCTTTTTTTTTATCATAGTTCACCCCAAACAAAGCAGGCCGCCACTGTAGACGTAAGGGGCTACTAAGTTAAAAAGGGTGACGGTTAGGGGGGGGGGGGGGCAACCTAAATTAATAGGGAACGTTTTTTTTAGTTTTTTTAGTGGGGGTTGGTGGGGTGGAGGTAGTCACCCCCGTGTAAACCAAAAAATTAAAAATGTTTAAACGGAAACAAATATCTAATGAAAGCGGGTTTGTTTTTTAGCAAAACTAGTCTCAGTAATCAGAGAAATATTGAAAAAAACTTAGATACAAAATAAACATTGAAATAAAAATGTGAAACATGATGGGAAATAAAGAACTCTTCCCGAAATTCAAACGTTCAAGCTCCTTGGACTGACATTCTCAGGCAACATGAAGTGGAATCAGTACATGAAAGATGCTGCCAAGTCTGTCGCAAAGAAGATAGACTCCCTTTACTGGATTAGAACACTTCCCACTATTCTCCCGTTCATGGAGTATTATTGTCCTATTTAAGCTGGTACACAAACCAGTAACCCCTTCCCCTCTCTCTCTCTCTCTCTCTCTCTCTCTTTCTCTCTCTTTCTCTCTCTCTCTCTCCGTCTCTCTCTCTCTCTCTCTCTTTGACAAAGTTCAAAAAAAAATTTCTAACTTAATAGCTCCCGCACTGTCTGCCAAGCTCTAGCTCCTGTCGCATCCCCGCAGTGTTGCATCCATATGCTGTTTTACAAGTACTTCCACAGAATATGCTCCGATAAGCTTACTGCCTGCTCTTGTATTCCCTCAACGTAAATACGCCAGATTCACCCGCTTAACAACAAAATCCCACCCCTTCACTGTATAGCTCTTTAGATGCCGGAAAGTGTTCTACTCTAATCCCGTCTTTCCTCGAACCGCTAGCCTTTAGAATTCCCTCCCTGCTCCCTGTTTCGCTGATCGTACCAACATGCGGAAATTTAAATGTAATGTGAATAAACATATTGCTACTCAACTCCCCACCCAGGTTGTTCCCTATAAATATGCCTCCCTACCACGGTAGAACATTACACTTCTGTGGTAATATTCTTTGTTTGAGGTGAACAAAAGTTTTTTAAAACTCTCGGATTTTGAATGGATGTAAAACAACGCAGCAAAATGAACAAATAATTGATCATATTTTAAAAACGTACATCAGAAAACAATTTGTTTTTAATAGGGTTTACAAAATATATCAGATAAATAGCGGCCGCTGTTGATGACAGATGGAGTCGTTCCCGAAAGTTCTTCATGATACTCCGTGTAATCTCAATTGGAATTGTGTCGATTTCATCTCTGATCTTTTTTCTTCAAATCCTCAAATATTCGAGGACGATGTCGATGAACCTTTTTTCTTTTACTATCCCCAAATGAAAAGGTCACAGATCGGGTAACCTTGTCGGGCAAACCAGGTTTCACCTTAAAAGAGATAAGACGTCCTGTTGTAGGCATAATTACCTGAGTTATCTCCCTTGGATTTATATCCGAGTTATCTCCCTTGGATTTATATCCGAGTTATCTTCTTTGGATTCATTGCATACCAGCGTTAGAGAACGCGCTTTCCTGTCTGGAAGTTTAGAAAACTCCTTCGACCCACGAGCGGAATTTAGGACAAAATCTTACTCTCTTTCGGGCGCGTCCTTCAAAGTTGTCAGACGTGGTATGATGGTTGTACATCTCTGCATAGCCTTTACAAACCCCGGCGCTGTGTTCGTCAGGTACCTTCTCCCAGAACACAAAATAAGTATTATTTACTATTTCATTGCTTACAACATGTGTTGTTTTTCATTTAAATTGGGACCGTAATGTATTCATTATGTACTACTAATGCCCGGTGTTCTTTCCTTTGTATATTTTCTCGTCTATTCGATTACATGCTTCCGTCTTTGAAAAGCGGTTTTCTGAGAATGAATTTGTTTAACTCGTGTTTATTATCCTGTGCGGGTGTAACGTTTTCGAAAAGGCTGAAACAAAATACTAAAACCTGTTTTCTAAGTTATTTTTCCACGTACGCCGTTTTCGCGTCTTTTACATTTTTTACGGGTGTGGGTGTGCTCTCTCTACATGTATTCTATCTTAAATATCTTTTACTTATATCTGTGTGTGGATGTGTACACAGTACTTTTTAATCTTTTTCTTTCTTTCTTTTCTCATTGTACAAATGTTCATTTAAGATTAAAAGCGAAATTTACCATTTGTTTCTCTCTGACAATTTCTCTTACCGCTGCCGTGACTCGTCTTCTCTCTAATTGGCCGCCATAGTCGCTGCGTTGATTTATTCTTCTCTTTCGTCTCTGCGTCTCGTCGTCATGCCGTGATCGTCTTCGTGGTCACCGTCACCGTCTCATCGGTGTGGCCAGTGAAACGAACATTTTCCTCCGTTAGAAAGGCATTTTTTGAGAGGTTTTTATTGTCTCTGAAAATAAGGCACGTAAGAGAGAGGTCCGGTCTATCAAAACTACAGTCTATCTTATACTTTGGTTCAAAATGTTAGGTACATCTTAACTTATTAGAGGACAAATACGGGACTGGACGAACATGGTTTTTCGCTTTCGGCGGTCTCCAACTTAACTTAAATTTTTAGCATATTTTGCGACGTCCGTCTCGCTTGAACCCATGAACACAACTCATCTTAAACCTTTGTTTCTTTGTTCGCGATAAACAAGTGATGTCATCGTGTTCTCAACCGATTTGCTTTTGGTCTTTGACCCCCAACCATCCCAAATGCCCAGCTCTTACCTATCTGATTGATCACTTGTGGGAAAGAGATTAATTTCCCCAAAGTTTGTGTCAGCCTAATCTGCACTAGGCTATACTAATCTCGACCGCTGTCACAATTCGTACTAGTTGAAATACTCTTTTTCAACATAGGGCCTTTCATAATGCAACAAGAGAAAGATATAACTGAACACGTGGGCGCTAAAAACGCCCTATAAATATTTATAGGGCGCTAAAAACGCCCTATAAATATTTCTCTTAACACTCTGATAATTCATAGAGAACGTGAAACTGTTAAAGAAATTTGCTATAAGAATAAATCAAGAAAGTTAGAATGATAGAGCCTTCCATTTTACTTTTAATTATAACATTTCTCAAATATTTCAAATATTAAATGTATGTAAGGTTTAATAATATTAAAAAAGGTCTCTTTTCTTTCACCGTAAAAATAATAGTAATTGTCAGCTAGATATTATTTAAATAAATACAATGAATATGTCTTTTATTTATTTATTTATTTATTTAAAATTGTAACAATTTAAATCCTTTTAAAACAATAAATATTCTTTTTCTTCTTGCCGTAAAAGATAATTTTCAGCTAAATATGTTTTAAATAAACGAAACGAATGTCACATTTAAAATTTATTTTCAATTGTAACAATCAGATGTATGTTAAAATTACATCCAAATAAAATGAATGCACAGAGTAGGTTTTCCGGGAGGCCAGAATTAGCGTCACAGGATGAATTATTATGTTATGTTAAGCATTTTAAAATGTTGTTACTCGTTTCATGCGTAATGTTATTTATTGTAGGTCGCTGGATTTTAATAAAGATAGCTTCGAGTATTTTTCGTTCCGGAATGTAAATTGTAGACGTTTCTTCTAGAACTGCACCGGTTTGTTCTTTTGACGTCTAACTGACTTCAACTGTGCGTTCTCGGCTGCTTTTTGAAACTGTCTTCTTTTGTCCAGCTTTTTGTCCATTTAGTTATTGTCCCCTGAAGATGATATATATATATATATATATATATATATATATATATATATATATATATATATATATATATATATATATATATATATGGGAAGAAAATGATGAAGGTAATCCGACGTGATATATATATATATATATATATATATATATATATATATATATATATATATATATATATATATATATATATATGGGAAGAAAAGGATGAAGGTAATCCGACGTGATGGGAAAATGAAAAAGGAAAACCAAAACATGGATGTTTTTTATGTGTACATCAACGTTTCGTCTTTATTTATAAGACTTCATCAGGATGATAATATAGAGAAAAATGTCATGCAAGTACAAACACATGTAGGGTTGACATATTGGGAAAAAAGAAAGAAAATAATGGCCACTACTGGGTGGACGTCCGTACTTGGTGAGGAGTGAAAAATGAATGTTGATGAAAATGAGTGGGGAAGAAGTGGAAAGATGGGGGTGAGCAAGGACTACTGTGGCTGGTAGTAAGAGAAGGAGGTGGGGGATGAGCAGGAATAATGTGGATGACAGAGAGGGAGTGGAGGAGAGGGAGGAAGGAGGTGTTTGAACAGATGGCTGCGGTCAAGACTGAAGAGGAAAAAGTAAGTTGGAATGTTTGTGTGTGTGTGGGGGGGTGTATGCAGAGAAAAGGAGGGTGGGTAGAGAAGGAGGGGGCTGTGATTTTGGTGGATGGGGGAAAGTTATGGTCTTAGAGAGCGTTTTGAGAAAATGAGGGGATTTAAGAAGGGGTTATAGAAGAGTGAAGGTAGGAAATAAATAGTTGAGAGGGGGAATGGGTGAGGGGGATTTGTTGTGATAGGGTATGAAATATTTGAAATATTTGGAAAATGATGGCAATGAGTGAAGGAGTGGAAGGGCGGAGGAGAGGGAGGAGGGAGGTAATTGAACATTTTTTGGTTTTCCTTTTTTATTTTCCCATATATATATATATATGTATATTGTTATGGTGCCGTACCTACCTACAAAGAACTAATGGACTCGTCCACCTTATAAATACGGGAAGCACGTGACACTTGTTCTCTTCTTCTCAGGCAAACCGGCAATGGCGGTTGAGAGCAACATCTCCTTGTAATATCTTTCTTTCTATTATATAATATATACCTTTGTTCATTTAAACCATGTGTTCCTGTGTCATTTATTCAGCTTTACCCAGGTCCACAACAAATGGCGACGAGGCAATTCGAACTCTTGGGTAAAAAAACTGAAAATACCACGTGAAAATGCACTCACAAGGTTAATGCAGGAAACCGCACGCAAAAAAAAACAAAAAAAACAAAAAAACAAAGGTTTTTGCCGTACGGTCGAGAGAAGAAAAGAGAACTCAACTGAAACAAACAAAAAAAAACAACAAAAAAAACACGTTGAATTCTTAAGTGCGAGAAAATTGTTTTCTTTTAAGAAAAAGAAAACTGAAATAGACATGTTGTGTTCTAAGTTTTAAAACTGCTTATCGAAAAAAAAAACAGCTTGAAATTGGGTGCGCGTTCCTCTAGTTTGGGAAAACTAGTTAAAAAACAAAAACAAACAAAAACAACTGAAATTGAATGCGCATTTTTTTTCTCTGGGTTGGAAAACTAAAAAAACAAAACAAAAGAAATACCGAACACCAAGCTTAAGCGAGTATTGTTTTTTTTTTAGACGAACGTCACAGCGAGTTTATTTGACGAACACACACACAAAAAAAAATGAATCCGACACCACGTGCTTCATTTTAAAAACAGATAAGAAACAAAAACATGAAATGAACACACGTGCGTTACTCCATAAAAAAATGACGCACGATAAAAAAAAGGTCAGTTTTATTTTCTCTCTCTCTTTTCCGACTTGTACTGAAATATTTTAAAATGCAGAAAGAATTAATTGTGAAACAGATTTTTTTTTCTCTTCGTTAAAATTAAAAACGTGTATAAGAAAAGAACATTACATAATCTTTTCATAACTAAAAGGGCGTCTTGCAAACGCTAATTTAAAGAAAAGAACTTCTTATAAATTCATTAAATAACGAGAAAATATTAATTTTCAAAAATAAAAAAATAAGTGAATATACGCGTATATAGAGAAAATGAAAAGTTTCATAATCTTTTCATAATTAAAAACGGCGCCTAGCAAACGCTAATTTAAAGAAAAGAACTCTTATAAAATCATAAGATAATGAGAAAATATTAATTTTCTAAATAAAATCAGAAACTAAATGGTTGAATATGGAAGATATTAAGTCTATAATCGCCGAACTAACGAAATTCCAAATCTCCCAGCAACAACAAACTGAGGAAAGATTTCAAAAGCTTTTATTACAACAGAACCAAAATATTTTATTACACAAAAAGGAGTATGATGAAAGATTGGAATTTCTGATACAAACAATATCGCGCAGTGAAAAAAAAAATGAAAAAGACGACACGTTTTCGCAGAACGCAATTTGGAACAGTATTGATAATTACTCATACACGGAAAATAATACATTTGAAGAATATTTCCGAAGATATGAAGACCTATATAAAATTGACTGCGGTGGTTGGAGTGATGCGAAGAAGCTACGCCTCCTTCTTAGAAAACTAAATACCACAGAACATACGAAATTCGTGGATTTCATTTTGCCTCGGAAAACCAGCGAGCTAACTTTCATAGAAGCGGTTGGTTTATTGACAGAACTGTTTAGTCCAAGAACTACACTATTCCACAAACGATGGAAGTGCATGAACCTGGTAAAGAAAGACGAGGAAGATTACGCTACTTTTGCATCGATAGTGAACAAGCATTGTGACGATTTTAGACTAGCTGAATTAAGTGCAGATAATTTCAAGTGTCTAATTTTTGTACAAGGTTTAATCTCAGGAAATGACACGGAGATAAGGCGTAGAGTTCTAAATAAATTAGAGAATGAACCAAGCCTTACGCTGCAAAAGTTGGCTGAGGACTGTCAAAGATTTGTAAATGTAAAACAGGACTCAAAAGACATTGAATTGTCCGGCATTGCGCACATAAAAAAGGTACATCAAAAAACAAAAGCTCAACCTTATAGAAAAATAAGAAATAATAATTTTGATGTAACAAAGACAAACCAAACCAGTAAAAAAATAAATAAATTGCCACCAAGCCCTTGTTCACGCTGTGGTAATCCACATTGGTACAATGAGTGCCCATTCCGTTTTAAAACCTGTATGAAATGCAACAAAGTTGGACATAAAAGTTCGCACTGCGGAACGGGCAGAGGAAATAAAATGCGGATTCAAGCCACTAGGACAAAGAAGGAAACTGGCATGAACATAAGAAAATATGTACAGGTGAAAATCCTGGATAAAAATATAAAATTGCAATTGGATTCTGGTTCAGACGTTTCCATTATAAATTTACATACATGGAGGAGATTAAATAAACCTACTCTATCAAGAACAAACAGGCTGGCAAGCACAGTTACTGGTGAAAGAATTACATTTGAAGGAGAATTAATCACAAATGTGTCCCTAATGGGAAATACTAAAAAACTCAAACTACTGGTACTGAAGGATTCGAATAATCTTTTTGGTTCAGATTTTATGCAGGCATTTGATTTATGGAAGTTGCCGATAAATACATTTTGTAAAAAAATAAGTAGTCGCGCAACAGAATCGGAAAAACTACAACGAGAATTAAAAAACTCGTTTCCAGAGGTTTTTTCTGGCGGTCTTGGATGCTGCACTAAAATGACTGCAAAATTCCGTCTAAAAGAAAATGTACTGCCGGTATTTAGGAAAGAAAGGAAAGTACCCTTCGCCTCGATTGAAAAAATAAACGCTTAATTAGACCGACTGATAAAGATGGGTATTTTATCAAAAGTACAACACAGCCAGTGGGCAGCACCCACGGTTTATGTAAAGAAAAAATCTAATGAGATTCGTGTATGTGCAGATTTTTCAACAGGACTGAATACTGCCCTCGCGGACTATCACTACCCACTCCATACCCCGGAAGAAGTGTTTACAAGCTTACATGGAGGAAGATTTTTTTCAAAAATAGACCTAAGTGAGGCATACCTACAAATACCGGTGGATAAAGATTGTTCTAAGCTGTTATGTATAAACACACATCGTGGTTTATATAAATTCGAAAGATTAGCGTTCGGAGTTAAGGTCGCGCCAGCCATTTTCCAACAAGTAATGGCAACAATGCTGGGCGGACTCGATTTCACAATAGCGTATCTCGATGACATCTTGATTAACAGCAAAGATATCGAACAACACCAAAAACATGTAAATCAAGTGTTTGCGAGAATCCAAGATTATGGGTTCAAAGTAAAAGAAGAAAAATGTGATTTTTTCCTGGAGGAAATAAAATATCTGGGTCATGTGATCGACAAGGACGGCAGAAGACCAGACCCAGAAAGGGCTACCGCAATAAAAAACATGCCGGCGCCAGAAAACGTCATGACCTTACAGAGTTTTCTGGGCCTAGCAAATTACTACCAGGCTTTTATCCCAGAAATGCATAATTTGCGTGCTCCATTAAATGAGCTATTAAAAAAAGGTAAAGTCTGGGTATGGACACCTGAATGTCAGGATGCATTTAATAAAATCATAGAAAGACTTACCTTCAGAGTTATTTCTAACACATTACAACCCAGAATTGGACATAATCGTAGCTAGCGACGCTAGTTCATATGGTTTAGGAGCATGTATCCTACACAAAATGCCTGATGGAACCCATAAATCCATTGCACATGCATCAAGGACTTTGCTCCCAGCGGAAAAACAGTATTCTCAAATCGAGAAAGAAGCCCTAGCAATAATATTTGCAGTAACAAAGTTTCACCGATACATACATGGTAGACAATTTACCTTACAGACAGACCATAAGCCGCTAATTACAATTTATGGATCTAAAAAAGGCCTACCTGTATATAGAGCTAATAGACTACAAAGATGGGGAACTATCTTATTAAACTACAACTTTAAAATGCAACATTTGCATTCAAATAAAATCTATCATGCAGATGGATTGTCGAAATTAGTGCCAAAACAGAGAGAGACTCTAGAAGACACAGTGATTGCGTCTCTTCAAACAGAAGGAGATTTTAAAGAGATTTTGTGCAACGCAGTGAGAGAGCTCCCGGTGACACTATACGAGATAAAAAAGAAGCTCAAGAGGATGAATTTATCACCAGAACAAAAATGAAATTGGTAGATAAGGATTTACATGCGGCAAAGAGTTTCTTACTCTGTGATGACGTACTCATGCATAACGAAAGGGTGGTCATCCCAGAAAAACTACGAAAGCAAATTCTGAAAGAATTTCATGTTGGCCATCCAGGGATAACCAGGATGAAGGGGTTAATGAGGAGTTTTGTGTACTGGCCAGGTATGGACAATGACATTGAAAAAGCAGTAAAGCTTTGTAAAGGCTGTGCCTTAGCGGCAAAAGCACCGCATATAAAGCATAGCCCATGGCCATGACCGACCGTCCGTGGGAAAGAATTCACGTGGATTTCGCGGGACCATTAGAAGGATTTTACTACTTAATCGTAGTCGACAGTTTTTCAAAGTGGCCCGCGGTACTATGTTGCAAGAGTCCCACGTCAGAGGTTACGATAAGATTCCTACATGAACTATTTGCCCGTTTTGGGGTAGTGGATTGTTTGGTGAGTGATAATGGGACACAGTTCACGTCATCAGATTTTTAGGAGTTCTGCGCGACGTTTCAAATCAGACATATAACGACGCCCCCGTATCATCCTAGGTCAAACGGCCAGGCGGAACGCTTCGTAGACACATTAAAAAGAGCATTAAAAAAGGCCGGTGATACTCCTAAGGAGAAGGCTTTACAACAATTGTTACAGGTATATAGAATTACAAAAAACATGAACATAGCATCATCATTATCCCCCGCAGAGATGATGTTTGCGCGGAATGTGAAGTCCGTGTTTGATAAATTATTACCTAAACATAATAATTATGACCGAATCTCTACGGTACCGAAGAAAAAATACAACCCAGGAGATAGGGTATATTTTAAGATGTTCAAAAACAATGCATCGTTCTGGGAACCCGGTACAATTGAAAAGAGGATCAGATCGATGGTCTATATCATAAAAGGACCACGGTTCTCGCATAAGAGACATCTAAATCAGATCAGAAAAAGACTGTCAGATGACACTGACAGCGCCCCACAAGGAGAAGACGTGATGGACGTGATATATGACACCTTCAACTTACCAGCACCCCAGGTAGTCACACGTAAACAACAACCAAAAAGAAAACGAATGGCTCCGGACTACCTAGAGATAGATCCGAAAAGGAAACGTTATTAAGACTCCTGAGGAGGTAAGGCTTGGAAGGGGGGTGTTATGGTGCCGTACCTACCTACAAAGAACTAATGGACTCGTCCACCTTATAAATACGGGAAGCACGTGACACTTGTTCTCTTCTTCTCAGGCAACCGGCAATGGCGGTTGAGAGCAACATCTCCTTGTAATATCTTTCTTTCTATTATATAATATATACCTTTGTTCATTTAAACCATGTGTTCCTGTGTCATTTATTCAGCTTTACCCAGGTCCACAACATATATATATATATATATATATATATATATATATATATATATATATATATATATATATATATATATATATATATATATATATATATATAAAATAATATATATATATATGAAATAATATATATATATATATATATATATAAAATAATATATAAAATAATATATATATATAAATAATATATATATATAAATAATATATATATATATAATATGTATATATATATATATATATATATATATATATATATATATAAAATAATATATATATATATAAAATAATATATATATATATCAAATAATATATATATATATATATATATATATATATATAATGATATATATATATAAATAATATAAAGAGGTGTACTAAAAGCGAACTTTTAGGAGAGGTAAAACCTATTGTGAAGAGTATACAGCTCAATATCCAGGATAGAGCAGGTAGATATGAAGAAGAATGGAAAGGAATTAGAGAAGCAAAAGCCATTTATATATATATATTATTTATATATATATATATATTATTTTATATATATATAAAATAATATATATATATATAAAATAATATATATATATATAAATAATATATATATATACATGATATATATATACATAATATATGTATATATATAGTCTCGGAAGTTTTTCAACCATTAAAACTATATGGGGAGGGGGGGACAAAAAACTTTAGTCCGAAGTCCTTCGGTGGAAAATTACTTTTCTTGTAAGTCAATTTAATTTTTACAGTCACTATATTAGTTTGTTTCTAAGAATTTATGCTAGTCCTAACATTATTTAAGGGGTCATCAGTATATATATATATATATATATATATATATATATATATATATATATATATATATATATATGAATTTTCCAACGAATGCTAAGTCTGCGATATCTTGGATTTAGTTAGTTTCTCTGGGAATTTAAACTGCATTTTCCTTTTTTTCTTTTGTTTAAAATTACTCAAAGCTACTTTAGACTATATATTGGGTATTTAGATCTGTATGGCTAGGATTCCTTCCTCTTATCTACTTGCCTATCTGGTACTTAAGCTTTTTTTTAATGCAACTTTTGTTCCTGTATAATTTTATTGCTAGCTACCATATCGCAGAATGGTTCTTGGGTGAAGTGTTTGAGTATCATTATTATTATTATTATTATTATTATTATTATTATTAGTAGTAGTAGTAGTAGTAGTAGTAGTATTACTATTATCATTGTTGTTATTAATATTGTTGTTATTGTTATTGTTATTGTTGTCGTTGTTGTTGTGGTGCAAATTACCATATCACACAGTAGTCTTAAGGGTAATATATTATTATTATTATTATTATTATTATTATTATTATTATTATTATTATTATTTATTTATTTATTTATTTATTTATTTATGTATATATTAGTGAAATTTAAGCTGAATTATTTCTACACTTGATTATTGGGGAAGTGGTCGTTTGATCAGTGCCATTGGAGAGCCATGAATAGTATAAGTGTCCTGTTTTTAAATCTTCGAAACAGTTACATGGTAAACAGCTGATGATCCCCGTTTTAATATTTCACGCTTAAGGTCCCCTGTTTTTGTTTCACTGTTAGATACTTGAATCCCCTTTTTTATTTATGAATTTTCCAACGAATGCTAAGTCTGCGATATATTGGATTTAGTTAGTTTCTCTGGGAATTTAAACTGCATTTTCCTTTTTTTTTTATTTTGTTTAAAATGACTCAAAGCTTCTTTAGACTATATATATAATGTTCAGAAATTATGAATGATATATATATATATATATATATATATATATATATATATATATATATATATATATATATATATATATATATAAAGAAAGAGGCAAAATACCTTCAAAGAACCATGTGTTAGATGCATATATTTTTATTAAAATCAAAATCAAAAATCAAAATATATTTTCTTTTTCATCTTGAATTTTTTTATCTAATATTTCCCTTGATATAACAAGCCTCGGCAGAGCTTTAGACAAATAAAAGGTATTAACCCTTTTTTGTCGTAATAATCCTTCCTGGTCTTCTAGAAGTCACGTCTCATATTGTGTGGACTTAACGGTGCAACATCAGTGGTAGAGAATCCCAGCAGAGTTATCGATTATTAAGAAAAATGTAAAAATAAGAGCGTAATATTTATTTATATATGTATTACAAAAGAACAGAACAACATTGATGCTGTCGGTTTCGAACCGGACAAACGAGAACAGCACGTGACCGTCTTTTGTAGACCTTCCTTAGTTTCAATTGTGGTCTGTTGCTCTGAAAAATTCCAATTCAACAGATCATAACGGAGGCTGACGAGGGTCAATAAAGGACGGTCACGTGCTGTTCCCCATTGTCGGATTTGAAACCGATGGTAGCAATGTTGTTCTGTCTGATCTTCTGTAATATATATATATATATATATATATATATATATATATATATATATATATATAATAAAGTATGAAAATATATTTATGGCAATTAAACTACACGCAGCGAATCGTTAAGCTGAGTGCACAGATTCTGTGTGTGTTTTTAAATTCAACCTCTTCATCATTACTGTTTTTTTTCTTTTCATATTCCGACTGTTTGTGTACACAAAGAAAACACAACGCACAAGGTAGCGACGCTCGTGTTGGAGAAGAGACTCTAAGACGCACATCGCTAAAAAGGTAAAAAAACAACAAACAAAAAACAAACAAAAAAAAACAGAATTCAAAAAATACTTATTTTTCAAAAGAAAATATTGTCCAGCCAACCATCAGGTATGTTTGTATTGCTATCGTTGCAATTTTTTTTTTTACTTATGTGACACTAGTCGGATGAAGGTCTAATATTTGTTCTGTCTTCGGTCAGAGGGGGATGAACCTTTCTTGACTAGAAAAAAACTGTCCTTGTGTCTAACCTTGCCCTCGTGTGGATGCAAGTAAATAGGGATACTAGTAAGAAGGACATCCGCCAGTCGATTCTACTGCTCCCAGCAGTGGCTACTACTTCTTTCCATCAACCCATCATGTCAACCCAATATTTCCACGTACTTGCATGACATTTTTCTCAATATTATCATCCTGGAAAAGTCTTACAAATAAAGACGAAACGTTGATGAATATATATAAAAAAAATCCTTTTTGGTTTTTCTTTTTTCATTTTCTATTACGTCGGATTACCTTCATCCTTCCTTTCTCATATATATATATGGTTCAAATTCATTGAAATGAAAAATAAAGAGCGGACGTCTAGGAGATTGGCAGCTCACCCCGCTGTCATATCGGACAATTTATCCCCGCACACAAAATCAAAAATAGGAAAAGTGGAATTCGAAAATTAACGGCTAAGAAATACAGCGACATTTAATACTGCTGTCTACCGGATACCAAAAGAAAAAACCTGGTCCAACAAAATTGACTACGACAGACCAGCCAATCATATTACCTCTCCGAAGTCGAGATTACGTATATCTCGGGACCCTATGAACAGCTCGTTAAGAACGGACCACAGAATCTAAAATTCTGTTAAAATACTATTCCCTCCGCCGTCAAACCAAAAAGGTATGTGTTTACGACACAAGGACAAAGAACAAAACAAAAAATACCATATTAATTCGTCCTAAAATCAAACTTTCATATTCTTATATATTGTCGTGTTAAATGATCTCATTCAATCGTTCCCCGCGATTTTAACACATTTACCTTCATATGTGGGAGGAGAAGGACTTCTCATTTATTTTCCTCGAATTACGTAAGGAAAAAGACTTTCCTATTTTCATTTTCCATAAAGGATATATATTTGGACTTTTAATTATTATCCTGACTGATCAGCTTTCTCGGAATAACAAAACCCAGCCTCTTATAAAGAACTCTATTTGTGCGGAAAGAGTATCAGTTGATCTTTTGAAAAAAAAAAAAATACTTGTTATGTATTGTTAATTTGTCTTGGTTGTTTATAAAATATATGATTATAATTTGTGATACGATGTGTTATTCATTTTTATGGAGTACGGGTTGTTTCCCTTTCATCGGGTTTTCAACCTTTTCACACTTTTACATTCGTGGCTGAATTACGTATAGGTAACGTTCAGTGTCCTAGTACCACAATTATAACATTCTTTACTTGATGTCTAATACCTACGATTTAAATTTCATGCAAATTAGAAATATTTTATTTTAAAGATGGATGGGGGGGGGTAAGATTTGGGGCTTGCGCGATCTCCTAGAGTATCTTAAAACTTCATGCAAATCAGAAATATTTTAATTTTCAAATTGGGGATTATGTCCCCTTTTTGCATCCAGGCAACCATTTGCATCCAAGCATCCAAAATGGCTTGTTTCATTTAATCCAGTTAAGACTCAGCTCGTGTCTTTCAATCGTAGGTGTGGCCCTTTTCTTCCTGAGATTCTCATGGATGGCTCTGCTCTTAAGGAGAAATCGACTCTGAAACTTCTTGGTCTTTCTCATCAAATCTTTCCATTGCTCTTTCTGCTTTTAGTAAAGTCGGTTCTCTCTATCGCTGAAGCACTTTATCACACTTGAGACTATTCTCTATCTCCACAAATCTACTATCAGACCATGTATGGAGTACTGTTGTTACATTTGGGCTGATGAATCTCTGTCCCATTTGAGGGCTCTTGATAAGGTGCAGAAACGTATCTGTAATATGATTGGCCCTACCCTTTCTTCTTCTCTGCACCCTCTCTCTCTCACAGACGTAATGTTGCTAGTCTCAGTCTTTTCTATAAATATTATTATGGCATATGTTCTTCAGAATTAGGTGATCTATTCCTCGCTTGTTTTTTTCCAGTTCGTTTGACTCGTTGGTCTAGTGGTCTCCATCAATTCGCTGTTTTGATACCTCATTGTAATACAGCTTCATGCTTTGTCTGGAGCGATTTCCATAAAAAAAAGATTTTTTTAATTAAATACTCAAGATAAACTTAAATTATGGGAATAATTATTAATTAGTGTCTAATAGCTATGGTTCAAATTTGATGAAAATCCTCACAACCCTTTAAATCACCAAAGGTAAGCGACGTTGAGCCTGACCAGTACTAAATGGGTAACCATTTGAGAAAACTAGATGCTGTATATTACGAAAACTCTTAAAAAAAATTAACCTATAAATCAATCGTATACAAAGCATATGTATAGTTTCAGCATAACATGACCCAAAAATGGTTGATATGCCTTAAAACCCAACAACGAACAACCTTTTAAAATACTCAGATGAAATTGAACATTTGGGAATATGTCTTACTCGGTTTACAATAACGTGCTGATTACAAACATGTCATTTATTTCGTTAATACATTAACAACTGAAAGCCGAAACAGACATCTTTGCTTTATAGAGATAAATAGGAAGTTTTGAAGTCTAAGGGAGATAACTCTAATTTATATATTTTGAATTATTTCCCTTTAATCGTTTTTATTCGAGTTTATACCTAATTAAAACGAGTTATTACATTTTGACGCGATTTAAATCTAATACGCATTAAATTAACCATGAACTTAATGAAATTTTAATTAAGCAAGAAGAGACTTAAATAATTACTTTCGTGCCCTGTGGAAATTCAACGGTTAACTAAAGAAATAAGTTTTAATCTATTTATTATGCCAATGTATAATTGCATATTACACATATTGAACACATTTCATACAAAAAAAAGTATAAATAATGAACGAACAATCGTGTTTATTTATGTAAAGTGCCCAACAGACAAACAAACAAATAGACAAACGAACACATGTAATAATTCACACTCGCACACACAACCGTGTGTACAAGAACGCACACACGCTTTCACACATACACAAAGACGCGAATAAACAGAGACACACACACAAACAAATAAACGTATACACAAACACATACACATCCATTGTCCTGACTTTAAAAATTAGGATCAGTTAAGTTTATTAGCGATATAAGGTAATTTCCTGGGTCAAATGTTGACCTCGCATTTCCTATCATTCAAATACGCACACACACGCACACACCAATACTAAATGTAAGTTTAACAAACTTTGTTTCCCTAATGCTGTTTCCTATATACTTTAATAACACCAAAAATATACTAAAATATACTTTAGTTCTGGGATTGAGTTATGTTTACAAAAACTATTTTAACCCGTAATTTGTAATTAACCGAACAAGTTACCCATCCCCCTCTTAGCTATCTATGTATTTCTATCACTCTTCTCACTCTATGTTGAGTCAACCACTTTCTAATATTCTTAATGTCTCTGTGAGCATTTAGAGAAAGAGTGACTCTATTTTTTCACCGAACGTTGCCATCAAATTTGTTTAAGCTCTTTACACACCTCAAACACGCATGTAAATTAGATGGCGAAATAATAAGTCTCTTTACATCTATATTATCCTTTTTGTATTTTAATATCTTTTTAATATATTTTTTTACTTACTTACAACCGACCTTGTTTTCAGGGGTCAAAATCGTACGAGCGTTCGAGCTGGCAGCTATCAGTCGAAAGCGCTGGCAAATGGTGGAGGAGAGTCTGTTGATTTCTTTTACCTCTCTAGTTGAATCATTTCATCCCTTCCTTTTTTGGTGTGGATATTTTTTTTCAGTTTTGTTAAGAATCGTCACGGGAAAAGGAGATGCGTTTTGACTGCGTCGGCGATTTGCGAAAGTGCAGTAAAAAAAAAAATTCCAGTGCTCTTCGAGGTGTTGCCATAGACAGTTGCGTCGTCTGTGTAGATGTCAAGAATGATCTCAGGATATGATTTGTATAATCATTAATGAAGATTAGGAAGGGGGCTGGACCCAGGATAAATCCAATGTTGATACTATGTGCTTCAGATTTCTAGACCTATCGGAGAGAAACGATTCTGTGGTTGCGAAGACATTGCCATATATTCCATAGTAAGACAGGTTGCGAAGTAACTTTTTTGTGCCAGACCCTATCAAAGGTCTTTGATATGTCGAGAGCTATTGCTTTAGAAACGAAGCCCCCATCAATAGATTCACTGATACTGTGTGATATTACAGTCAGCACATCAGCAGTTGACCTTGAAGAGCGAAATACTGTGTAACAGAAATTCAGCGTTCCATTTACAACAGTCTTTTGTTTTTATTTATTCATCCCCATCTTTAATTCTTAATAATATTTGACTTTTCAAAGAAAACATTCCAAGCAAAAAACCATGTGATATCCATAGGATTCTTACAACACGTGCAAGTTTGTCCGAGGATAACAATGTCAGTGTCGCGCATTCCTCAGTCTAATAGCTAGTCAATGCTGTGAGGCGACAGAGTCTACATAAACAACAACAAAACAAAACAAAAAATACAGAGAAAAAAATATAAAAAATAGGGTGGGGTGAGGAAGGCTGCTGATCAGGCGTGTATCCGGCAAGGAAAAAAGGGGCATACACTTATTACTCTTAGAGGCGTAATTGAATCATCTGCGTTCATTTCTCCTGAACTATATATATATATATATATATATATATATATATATATATATATATATATATATATATATATATATATATTATAATATAAAATGAAGTAATAAAATAAGGTGTCAATCAAATTTTATTAGAATTCAAAGTTCAAGCAAAGTATCCTTAAGTCCTTAGCTTAGAGTTTTCAAAGATAATTCTAAGGACTTAAGGATACTTTGCTTGAACTTTGAATTCTAATAAAATTTGATTGACACCTTATTTTATTACTTCATTTTATATTATAATATTAATGCTCTATCCAGTATATTGAGCTTCAGTTTTTACCCGGATGTTTCACTAATTATAAGATATTAGTTGACGCTTATATCTTTTGTTGGATTGCTTCATATATATATATATATATATATATATATATATATATATATATATATATATATATATATATATATATATATAGAGAGAGAGAGAGAGAGAGAGAGAGAGAGAGAGAGAGATAACACTTGAACTTTTTGTGATCATTTGTAAAAGGCGCGGAAGAAGACACAAATTGGAATTAATAATAAAAAAATAAAAAAATCCTAATCGTCTTAGAAACGATCGTAGGCCTAATCATTGTTGATCTTGAATTCTTTAAAATAAAATAAATAATGCTATAAATTTATTTGTTTCAATTTACTCTTGAACTATATATATATATATATATATATATATATATATATATATATATATATATATATATATATAATGCACGGAACTGAAACACATGTGTATGTGGATAAGAATTTTAAAAATTAATGCGTAAGGCGAAGTTCCGTCCGACCGCATCGTTGAACACTGTTGATAAAAGCCTTCTATAGATGTCCAACAGAATTAAATATACTTTAATTTTCTTCCTTTAGTGGTTGCTAGTTTGGTCGCATGCTTATAGGAATTTAAACGGAAGTTAAAATGTTGACTTGGATCTGAGGTTCAAATCGTGTAATCGGCAAAACAATCATCCTCCACACTGATGATTCCCAGAAAGGTATGAAACACATGTCTATATCGATAATAATTAACAAATATTTATCATACTATTATATATATATATATATATATATATATATATATATATATATATATATATATATATATAAAGTATTTCCACAATTAAACATAGCCACGTATCACACACACACACACACGCCCACACACACGCCCCCCACACACACATACCAAGCCAGTCAAAGTAAGGAAGTCTTCGACGCGACTTTTGCCTTCCTTAATGCTCATCAGTAGGACACATCCGAATCCAGTTTTCAAAACCCGAACTTCTTGCATCCGAAGCGCCAACGCAGCAACCGAGCTACCACGCCGCACACACGAAAGTAACACAGAAAATGCCAACCACTGTGGGTGCAGTCACCTAACTAGCAAGAACCCAGGCCGATAAATGTATTAAAGCTGATAATCTCCTTCAGCCATGAAACACATACGATTCCGAGTAGCTTCCTCGCAATAAGTACATTTTTGTGTTACGCATATACCTTTTGTTTTAGTATTTTCTTCAACAGCGATCAATACATGAGTAGAACTTAGTAGTAGTATAACAATATACGTATGGCAAGTAAGCTACATACAACTTTCATGTTTCATCCCTGAGAAAAATTATTAGGCTTATTTCATGGATTTACATTCTACGATCATTTGTATAGATAAGCCGTGCACACTCTTGTTTCCAAACAATCAGTCCTTCTAAGTGACTCAAAAAAACAAAAGATGACCTTTTGAGTCACTTAGGCCATGGCCTAGAAAAACGAGTAATTTCTTCTGTCGCATTATTATATTGTTAAGAATCGACATTTAAAACTTTTTTATATATACTTTACGTGCTCATATATCAGGTATCAGATTTGAATTTTTTTCTTATTTCACAAAGTAAAGTTTATTCTGTGTCTAGAGTTAGTGGTTATATCACTTTAGTAACATAATGTGGTCTGTTCTACGATCCCCATGGTTTGTCTGCTGTCCACTTCGCTGACAGAACCAGCTTTTCGTCTCTTTAGTAGTCGCAGTGGTGATGAGGCAGCCGAAATTTCTATCTTCGTCTCTCGGTCAGTAGCTGTAATTATGTACAACGTAAAAGGAAAAACTCCAACAATCTTGTTGCTCAGTCGTACATATTCCTTTATGTTTTCTTCTTTCATTCATAACACTGTAGTGTTACACATAAGCTCACATTCCGTAAACGAAGATGGAGCCTCGAGGACTGCAACTGTATACAATCAAATTAGCTGCCTCCATACGTGTCATTTAAGACTTCCACACATGATTCAACTTCCTGTACACGTTCTAATCGAATTTTCCAGTCACTTACGTAATTGTAAATTTATGTGGAGAATATCTGATTCTAACCTTAGGTTTACACATACATATCTAAACATCGTTACACACACACACACACACACACACACACACACACACACACATACACACACACACATATATATATATATATATATATATATATATATATATATATATATATATATATATAAACACATTTTGTATATAATATCGAAACACATATAATATATAATATCTAAACACATATATACACATCTAAACTTTACATTTCTACGTTAAGTCTTTTTTTATATCTGTAAGAATTAACATTTCTAGTTTCTCGTTTGAACATACCTAAACAAATCGCGTAAGAAGGTAATTTATTTTTATTTTCGATGCTATTAATTGGTTTAATTTTTTTTTTTTTTTTTTAATTTTTAATTTTTTAATTTTTAATTTTTTAATTTTTATTTCTTTTTTTTTTCAATTCATTGGTTTATTTTTTATTTTTTATTTTTTTATTTTTTATTTTTAATTTTTTAATTTTTTATTTTTAATTTTTATTTTTTTTCAATTCATTGGTTTAATTTTTTTTAATTTTTATTTTCGATTCGATTCATTGGTTTAATTTTAATTTTTAATTTTTTAATTTTTTTTTTTCAATTCATTGGTTTAATTTTTATTTAATTTTTATTTTCGATTCGATTCATTGGTTTAATTCTACATCTTTTTCATCTGCATGTTAATCCTAGAGAGAATTATTTTGCGAATTCTTACTATTTCAAATCTAGTTACGTTAATTAGTCTGGTGGTTGATTTATTGTTAAAAACGCCTTTGTGATCATTTAGTAGAATGTGTGCTTACCTAGGTTTTAATTTACTAACTCTATTGCTAATTTAAAGTTTACTGTGATTTGTTCACTTTCTGTATTTATTATATCTAGGTAGTTGCATGTGTTGATGTTTATTTTTTAATAGTTTTTCATAACATTTTCTTTAATTAATTTATTGTGGCTGCACCTTTTAGGCTTTTAAATCAAAATCATGTAATTGATCTTGATCAGAATTGGAACAAAGAATCTAGACATCAGATTACATCCATTACATGATTTTGATTTTAGAAAAGGTCTACATTTAAGGTTTAAGCTTAAGGATTAAGAAGAGATTGAAATTCAAGGAATCTTGCTTAATTAGAGATTAATGACTATGGATTCAATTTAGTACAAATCTGAAATATTGGCCTTTTTAAATTAGAGGTTGTGTCCATATTATGCCCTCTAAAAACACTTTAAAATACTACAAAGAAACTGAAATTTGGGAATATTCATTAATTGATGTCTAATACCTATTGTTAACATTTTTTTCGAAATCGGAGGTATCTGAATTTTTACTTCTTCGCATAACACAAAATTAAACTAAATATAACCCGCATTACAGTAATTGTCGTGACCTAAAATCTATAAGTTTTTTTTTAAAATAAAATAGATATTCACATTAACATTTATTTATTAATTAACTAGCCGGACCCGCGGCTCGGCGTTGCCCTGGAGAAATATAAAAGAATGAGAGAATCGTCTGCATTTATCAATCGCAACCATTTATAAATAAAGATAATCATGTGCCGTTAATGTTTAAAAAAATACAATTCCGTGTTTATTTTATGCCCCCCAACCCTGATCCTGAATACAATATTTTTCTTTTCGGTTTATTTTTATTATTATTTCCTTACTTTTCAAAATAGAATTAACGTTGATGGATTTTCCCTACATTACTCAATCTGGTCTCGATTTTAATATTGTTTACTTGTCGGTTTTTAATTTATGTTTTACTTTTCAAAATAAAATTAACGTTGATAGATTTTTCCCACATTACTCAATCTGGTCTCCATTTGAATATTATATACGTGGACGGCGGCACGCGGGGGGGGGGGGCTACAGCCCCCCCCCACTTTTTAACTTGACCCCCCCCCCCACTTTACGGTCATCAATAATGAAGTTATATATGGATGTGTTTAACCGCCCCCCCCACACACTTTTTAGGAGAGCCCCCCCCCCCCCACACACACACACACTTTTATAACTGTGTCGCCGGTCCTGATATAGTTGTCGGTTTTTTACTTTTCAAAATAGAATTAACGTTAAAGTGTAGTATCTTCTATACTATACTTAACCTTTTCTCAGTACTTTACGGACCGTGCTGAAATAATAACGTTATTATTAACAAACCCATTTTAACATGGGGAAATGGGCTTTGTAAAGTATTGTGTACGTTCACCTAACAATTTAATAAACAAAATATACCGTAAAAAATGAACTTAACCTTAAAATCATATCTGAAAAATAGCACGGTCCCGGTCCGTAAACTGCAGAAGTACCCTTTTCTCTCCTCTGTAAATGAAAAATAAATCCTTCTAGACTGTGATAATTGTAATTTTTGTCCCAATCCGAAGTGCTCCCTTTTGTGAGGAGATGTATTTTCCCCAATTAATCGAGGAGATAAAAGCATACTTCTGCAGTTTACGGACCCGGACCTTTTTTATTTTCTAGATAGAATTTCAAGTTAAAATATATTTTTTGCGGGATCTCATGTTTATTAAATTGTATGATGAAATTACAGAATAGTTAACATATTTAATTGGGAATATCCATCTCTTAGCAAAAAGGAACCCTTCGGATTGGTCACAAAAGAAAAATTGGCACAGTCTAGAAGGATTTCTCCTTCACTGATCGAGGAGAGAAAAGGATACTTCTGCAGTTTACGGACCCGGATCGAGTCTCCCACTTCTCCATGTTAAGAATCGGTATATAAAGAATAACAGTATTATTTCAGCACGGACTGTAAACTGCAGAAGTACCGAGAAAAGATTGATGCAAATAGCATTGCAGAATAGAATAAATGAAAGTTATGTATAAGTAGAAAGGAAGAAATGGTGGTATCGTACGTGAAATGCTAGCAAAATTTATAACATTGTATGACTAGGTATTGTTATGAAAAGAAGAAGCCGTACGAATGTGATGCACGTTTCAATATTTAGCAATGGAAATAAACCTACATATTATTTGTTTTGTAATATTAAACTTATTCGAAATGTACTTAGCTGAACTGGAATCATATCGCTTAATAATGTTCTCGTGTAAACGTAAGCTTGGTATGGATGGCCAGAAGCGAAACATTTTACTGGTGCAGAAGGGATCGATTTTGTTAAAGAATTTAATAAATATTTTTTTGTACGAATACGTTATTCATGCAGCGTAAAGAATGTACCGAGAAGTCGTGAACACTAACAGTATTTATTTACCTCCTCTCCAGGAGGTTAGGCACAAGGCCAGTTTTATCTTACTCCCACAAGGTAAGATGTGACCCAAGGTCGGGTCGGGAAAGTGAGGTTTAAAAAGCTAGCGCCCGAGAAAGTGAGCACTCTGGCCATTAAAAATTGCCTGGGCAGCCCCGTCAGCATTCCCCGGTAGGGGCGCCTCAGGCAGTAAGCAATAAACTTACTCCTCCCCAAAGAGGGGAGGCAAAGCCTGGGAGGGTGGACCTCCTAGAACTGCACAGGACCAACCCATAGACCGGCGTAAATCAAGCCCCGAAGGCCAAGACAATACAAGTTTATGGGGTGTAGTATTGATCTTACCCAAAAGGGCGAGGCGAGATGTGAATTCTAGCAGGTAATCTATTCAAGAAAGTGAACCTATAGGCTCCCATATCCGGAATAATGTTTAGATGTTAATTGTAGCTGACTGCGTCATCAAGAAAATGACTTTACGGGCTACCGTACAAGTATTGTAAACAATCGAACTGAAGGCTGCGCTAGCTTTGAGTCTGTTATGTGCTCGAAAATGATGTTGAAGTCTTTAAAATCTCATGAATGTGAGTACTGAAGGTTGTATGTACGAAATGGTAAATTATGATAATAATTCATAATTTGATGAAAAAATGGAATAATTGGAAGTTAAATTGCGTCGAACTTGTGCGTAGTAGATGGAGGACGCCATTTTGAATCGAAAACTTGAGGCGTTTGTTTGTTGATTCTGAAATTCCAGAATGTGAAAGGATTTATATGAAAAAGTAAGAAATCGCTAGGCACAAACTCGGTAATTTGTTATTCGTGTAATCTTATTCAGTTTATGATACCTATGTTATAAGTAGTATGTTTTGATTATTTAAAATTGAAATAATAATCGATGTTTCAAGTATTATTTCCTTATTTTATATTATTTACGATGTATACGAGTTGCGTGGTAGGAGTAAAATATTAGGGGGAAAATGAGTATGCTACTCTCTGTTTGTATTACGCTTTTGGAAGAGTCAGACATAAGGGTGCAATAATAGTATTTAATATTTGAGGATGATATTAAATGAAAGTTTCTTGAAACACTCTCGAGTGAAGTAGGTGAATGATATGGTGAGTTTTGTAGCCTATGATGCATGTGTTTTTTATTACTAGAGTCAAATTTACAGGGGGGAAAACAGTCTACTTCATATAGAAGATAAATACTGAAAATTTCATTAAGATCGGATAATTCTCTGAGTTTTTGTTGAATTTCGCTTAATCGGGGTTATTCATATTTCGGTTAAAAAACAAATAACTTTTATATTACCATAAAAATGGCGTTTTTCATCCACTTCCCTCTGTTTTCTTTCTTTTCTTTTTCATAATTTATCTCTCCCCCCCCTCTCTCGTCGTGGGCGTAGTCTTTGTTTACGACCTTGGTATAATTTATTTTCTAAATTGTAGTCAGACAAGATTCTTCTTCTTCTTTTTCTTTTGTTATAGAAGAAATCTGAGTATCTAAAAATAGAACTGACAATCACGACGGACGAAGGAAGACGTCAAAAGATGCTAAAAAGAATTTAGTTCCAAAAACAGGAACAATTTTTCTCTTCGTCCATTCAATCTACGCGTTTAGCGATGAAAATGCTATTCCACGTATAAGTGTGACAGACCAAAGGACCGAGGAACGGACGGACAACAGAAATTGTTATTTAAATGAATCGTTACAGACCGACGAAAATGCAATTTTAAACTTGAAGCGTCACATACCAAAGAAAACGTTTATTCAAACTTAAAGCGTAACAAACCGATTGACCAACGGACATAGATTCTTATAGAAATGCTAAAGATTCATCAAAAACTACATTACGTATTTGGTGTTGCCCGGGAGTTAAAGGAAAAATGACTGACTTGTTTACGAAGAAGCAGAAATTAATTTTGCTGACTTTAATTTCGTAATCAAATTATTTTGTGAAATTGGAATTTTGAAAAAAGTTTGTTTTAATAGTTGACGTTAATGGATTATTAGTAAACAACAAATAATGGTAGATTAATATGGAAACCTCGCTTTAATGTTAAAAACAGTTGCTACACTGACTGGAAACCTGGGTGTGCAAAGTTCGAATCCTGTTCGTGCCACATAAACACTTTCATCAAACCCACACCTGACCTTGTGTCTAACTCCTGGAGAGGAGGTAAATAAAATAAAATGTTTTTAGATATTTACTTTTTGCAGAAGTACAATATTGACATGATTATTTCCCATTAATGTATAAGAATATTCATTGAGTAAGGGAAAAAGTCTCTACACTAAAAGTTAACTTTTCTGGAATAAGTATTTTTAGAAAAAACTGACATGAAATCAAATATATTTGTGCCAATAAAGTAGTGGAAGGAAGAAACAATATCTCTGGTATTTTTAAATGAGACAAATTCCAGAATATGAAAGGATTTAAGTAAGAAATCGCTAGGCACAAACTCGGTATTCTGTTATTCGTGTAATCTTATTCAGTTTATGATACCTATGTTATAAGTAGTATGTTTTGATTATTTAAAATTGAAATAATAATCGATGTTTCAAGTATTATTTCCTTATTTTATATTATCTACGATGTATACGATTTGCTTGGTAGGAGTAAAATATTAGGGGGAAAATAAGTATGCTACTCTCTGTTTGTATTACGCTTTTGGAAGAGTCAGACATAAGGGTGTAATAATAGTATTTAATTTTTAAGGATGATATTAAATGAAAGTTTCTTGAAACACGCTCGAGTGAAGTAGGTGAATGATATGGTGAGTTTTTAGCCTATGATGCATGTGGGTTTTTCTTACTATAGTCAAATTTACAGGGGGAAAACAGTCTACTTCATATAGAAGATACATACTGAAAATTTCATTAATATTACGTTAAAAAATTGTGACTGACAGACAGACAACATTTCTATTTATATAAGATAATTAATCAGGGGACATAACTTTGTCTTTGATATGTTTTATCTTTACTGTTGACTTTCGTGGCCTTACGCAAGCTGAACGTCCTTTTCTCAAATGTTCTGTAACATAGAATCAAGTGCAATTTTATCCTCAGCATCCAATGTATCGATCCAAAAGTTTTCAAAACTGTATCTCGCATGGCACAGTTTATTTTCTTTGTAGATCAGATTGGCAAAGCATTTCAACCATGGTAGCATCAGGTCATGATGTCAGAGTTCTTTGAGAGCCACCAGAATTCTTGTGATAGACAGAAACTTAGGACTGTCCCTGAAAAAAAGTCAAACAAAGATATTTTTAGAATTCAACTAGATGTGTCTACCTGGTGTTGTCCGGGAGTAAAAGAATAAATGATTGACTTTTATTTAATCAAATTGTTTTGTGAAATGGATTTATTTAAAAAGTTTGTTTTAGTACTTAACGTTAATCGATTAATAGTAAAGAACCAATAATGTGTAATTAATGTGGTCACTTCCTGTTAATGTTTGTTTTTATTGCATAATTACTACCCTTTAATGTTTGTTTTTATTACATGATTACTTCCCTTTAATGTTTGTTTTTATTACATGATTACTTCCCTTTAATGTTTAATAATATAATGTGTTTTTAGATATGTATCTTTGCAGTCAAGGGGGATAACTCATTACATTGATTGCTTCCTTTTAATGTTTAAAAATATTAGGTAACTAAGGGAAATGTCTTCACTCTAACAGTTTGGGTACTTTAATTTTGTAATCAAATTATTTTGTGAAACAGGAATGTTTTAGTAAAGAATAAATAATAATGTTTAACTAATGCAGAACCAAGAAGCACGCACACACGCACACATACACCATTTTACGGTTTGTTTTTATTACATGATTACTTCCCTTTAATGTTAAAGCATAATAGCAACTCAACATAGCTATCTAAATAGAGTCTCTTCGAATATGTGGGGTGGCATGATGTGATTTTCGTCGCCCCCCCCCCTCCAAAAAAAAATCCCTCACAGTTTGAAAGAATTAAGTATTTATGAAGCGCAGGACTTGGTGCTGACTGTAGGCTAACCCCCGTTATTTTACGCATTGTGTAACTGATCGACAGAAGAACCAGAGCATCCCCGATTCGACTGAGCGTTTGACCTTGTTTAGGAGTTTCTTCGCTTTCGTAAGGTAGTTGGGCCTTGGTAGTGAGTATTTAGCCCTTGCGACTCATGTATGAAGAGTAACGAAGACCCTCGTTAAGTGCTTTCTTTCATAGTTGCCACTCCGACGCCCATCTCTCTCGCTAAGGTCCACATTGTCTTGCTTGGATGTTGCCGCACTTTTTATGCAGCTACTTGACGAATTTCATTGTGCGAATACAGCCAGAACGCACGCTGTGATCCTTCCAGCTAGCCATCTTCGTCGCAATTCTCCATTTCACATCTCTCGGCCAGTAAGGGAAAATGTCTCGATTCTAAAAGTTTTCTGAGCCGGATAAGTATTTTCATTAAAAAAATGAAGCGAAATTAAATATTTTTTGTGACAATAGCATAGTGTAAGAGAAAACAAAACGAAAAATAGGATAGTCCGAATCGACTATCGATGTTTTTTAGTATACATATTTTTTTATGCAAACAATTTTTAGTTACATATGTGCATGTACTATATATGGGGTAAGGTGCACGATAAGTCATGAAAATGAAATGCCGTGATAGACAAAATGTGTGAAAAAAAAGACACGGAAAACAGGTTAAAATGTAGGAGAAAAACAAAAACAAGAGATTTAACCGGTTTCGTTCGTATTAACGAACGTCTTCAGAAAGAGTGAAGACGTTCGTTAATACGAACGAAACCGGTCAAATCTCTTGTTTTTGTTTTTCTCCTACATTTTAACCTGTTTTCCGTTTGTCTTTTTTCACACACACATATATATATATATATATATATATATATATATAATTTTTTAATTTATTCACTGAGAGTTCTCACACAGGTCATTATCAGTGATTGCTCACTGATAATAACCGGTGGTTTTTCTTGGAGTCTGGGTGACAGCAAGTCTCCCCAGTTTTCTAGTACTATCCATCTTTTCCGATAACCATTTCAAATGGTTTTGTTATCGCAACAGCCGCTTACCATTGATTTATCGCTGGGAACGACCATTAGTCTTCTTTGGGATTTGGGTGGCAATAAGCCTACCCAAAGTCTCAGTACTCTCCGTGCCTTTTCAGTGGAGGTCTGGTTAGTGCTATCTCTCCTTCGCTCTTCCATGCTCTTTGATCTTTCACGACTATTTTGTGTGGTATCAGCCGAGGCTGGTGCCACCATATTATGTGTTTGTGTTTTATCAGAGGAAGTTTACGTAATTTCTTGCAGTTTCAGTGCCCTTGGGCTCATGTGATGTGGCTCTGTCTATGTTTTTGTTGTATTTCTATTGCACCTTCCATGTAGCCGGTCAGCGTTTGTCGTTGATGTGGTTTTGTTTCCGCATTCGAGGATAAATTAAATTAAAAATAAATAAAAGAAAAATAAGTTTAAAAAAAAATGTGTTTTATCCTTCACGTGCTTTAATTTATGTATTTTCATCCTGTCGCCCACCTCGTGGTTCGCCTCCCCCTCTTTCCTATCTATTCCCCCCACTCCTCCCTCTCGCATTTTTCCCACCGCCCTTATCTGTACTCTTCCTTTGTTTTATTCCTCCACCTTCTCCTCTCATCGCGTACCTATTACACACAGCATCTATTGCCTCCTCCCTCCTACTACCGTTTTTCATCCTCTGGATTTTTATCCTACAATGTATAAAATGTCGAGTTCTGTGAAATAAAGCAAAATTACTAAACGAATATGGTCGAACCTATCGACCGAAATATCTTGATCCAACTTAAATGATGCGCCTGTGTCCTTATTTTTAATAGCATATTGGCTTGCTTATCCACATTTCCATGAATTAATTTTATATTTTGGCTGAAATGTTTTTCCACATTTACTACTTCATATATATATATAATTCCCGAAACAGTTTTTCATGGTAAACAAATGATGATCCCTTAAATAATGTTAGAAGCAAACTAATATAATAACTGTAAAAACTAAATTGACTTACATGAGTGATTTTCCACTGAACGACTTGGGACTTTAGTTTTTTTTTGTTGTTTTTTTTTAAAATATAGTTTTAATGGTTGAGAAACTTCCAGGACTATATATATATATATATATATATATATATATATATATATTAGTATTTCACGTATCCACATAAAATTTTATAAGGAGATATAATTTTTTATGTATCAATTTTCAGTATTTACTTCAACAGTGCTCGATACGTAAGTAGAGCTAGGTAGTAAGCTATGAAAATATATTCATGGCAATTAAGCTACACAAAGGTTCCCGCGATTCATCCCCGGAGGGAATCTTCAGGCTAAAATGCATGGAGTTTTTTTTTGCCGGGTGTTTTTATATACACGGCTGGCTAGTTAACCAATCAGATTCTTTGTTGTTCCCTCGGCCAATCGTTGGGCTTCCCGCGAACAGAGGTGTGATTATTGTTACTTTCTTCCTATATCCTTTTCTATTGTTCTTTTTTCTCTATAGGTTGGACTATATCCTGTTTCCTTTGTTGTGTCAATATAATGGGTGAATTTATTTCACTAAAGGCCGGGCACTCTGAGTGAGTTTAATAACAAGCAGTACAAATAGCTTCATGCAAGTTCCAAATACAGTTTGTTGATCACTTTAACTGCTCGTGTAAATTAGCCGCTGACTCGCTATTTACAAAGTTAAATTCCTCTTTAATTATTAGCTGATTCCCTATGGCCGAGGGGTTAACGCTCTTGACTTGCAAATCAGTGGCGATTTGTGATCGAAGTTCGCGCCCGCCGACCGTTGAGAATTAACTTCCTGCACTGAAGATTGCGTTAGCATGAAACAGAGATGTCTGTAGATAATTAATATATATATATATATATATATATGTATATGTATATATATATGTATGTATATATATATATTTTTTTAATTTTTTTATTTTATGATGATGAAAAGTATCTCTGTACCTTCAGAAGATACCTGCTCTTGAAATCCCGTTCCGAAGAAAGACAGGAGGAAAGAGAAAAGAAAAAGAAGAAAGAAAGATGTGAGGAGATAGAGCATCTGATGCGTTAACGAGAATGACATTGATGCCTTAAGTGGGACAGGCGGGCTATTCCAAACATGAATGTTATTCTCGCCAACGCATAAGATTCTCTCCTCTTTTCTTCTTTCTTTTCTATTTTCTGTGTCTTCTTTCTCTTTTCTTTTTTTCTTTCCGTTTCCCTTCATGAATGCCAATGTCACTTTGTAAACGTGCCAATAACATTTGTGGCAACCTTATTTGCCCTAGTAACCTTGATAGGACGATCATAATTTAAGAGTTGGGGGAACTCATGACGAACCCCATAACCAGATCGGTAGAATAAATACATTCGGATGTATCGATGCCAACGAACGACGTCCAATAGCTGATAGCTTTCTCGGCTCGCTACCGCTTCGCAAAGTTCGCTACTCGAAATACTCGAAACATTCATTCAAAATAATAAATATTTCATTCATAACTTTGTTGTAAACGCGAAACAAAATTTTTTTCTCATTCATTCATTCATATAGATAAACATTAACATTTTGGTGATTTCGATACACATTTATTTATCTTTTAAATGTGACCGTAACGAAATAAATAGAAAGAAGAAATCAATTTTCCTTTTCACTTGCAATTTAGAAATAAGTGTTACACCGGCCGTTCTTACACAGGAGAAACTACACCGGTTGTCACTATAAATAGTGCGAGTCACCAGAGACACAAAGACAAAGCACAGTCTTGTAACTGTCTAGCCAAGAGCTAGTCAGTTTCTTACTTTGTTAATACACTTGTTAAACCAACCCTCGACTTGACTTCCTTTATTTATTATTTACTGTGGGATAACTTCACAACAATAAGCATCAACTTGTTGAAAATCAAGTCGATCCTTATAAAGAAAGGAACCTTTAAACACAAATGTTAATTATTTGTCCAGGGGAAAAAACAAAATAGCGAAACAGAACTATTTCTTATATTACAATAAACCAATTATAGTATCTGTAGGATGGACGTGACAAACTCTCATTCTAACATTTAATAACAACTTTATTGATTCGTCTTCGTTAGTACGTGAACAAAAAGGAAAGAGGTTAGTATGTACATAAGTATGGACGAAGACAAACGTAAAGGAAGTCCCTTACTATAATTCCCCATGAGTATTGATTTACTCCTCTCCAGGAGTTAGGCACAAGGCCAGTTTTTATCTTACTCCCACAAGTAAGATGTGACCCAAGGTCTGGTCGGGAAAGTGGGATTTAAAAATTGCCTGGCCAGCCCCGTCGGCATTCCCCGGTAGGGGCGCCTCAGGCAGTAAGCAATAAACTTACTCCTCCCTAAAGAGGGGAGGCGAAGCCTGGGAGGGTGGACCTCCTAGAACTGCACAGGACAGACCCATAGACCGGCGTAAATCAAGCCCCGAAGGCCAAGACAATACCAGTCTATGGGGTGCAGTATCCATCGGAACAGATACTACACTTTGAAAAATTTATTTGCAGAAAATATAAAAGATTTACATTCAAAACAAATTAGGCACAAGGCCATCAAAAGTGTGGGGTAGGTGTCGTTAGTCATCCTTTGTCTAAGGTAATAAAATTGTCTATCCTACTCTTAACTAGAATCATCTCAGTCACCACAATACCACATTTACTCTAGGGGCCGTCCTACTTAGGCTATTATAAAATAAGTTGGCAATCTTAAAATTTTCCTTATAAATAAATAAATGAATAAATACTACACTTTGATCTTAGCCAAAAGGCCAAGGCAGGGAAGAGAGAATAGTTCATCACATAGAATATTTGTAGACCGGCTTCAGTGTCAAGACCAGGTGTATATGTAAATATGTGTGCCTGTACACCGGTGTGAAAGTCAGTTCACATGTAAGCAGTCATATGTTTGTGTGTTATATTAAGTCCACGTTTATGAGGCAGTAGCCATTTTGTTGGTACTTCTTGTCGAAGTGGCCAGAGCAAGGTAGCCAGGTGTAGTAGTCGTCTACATGTCGAGAGAGGCAAGAAAAAGAGAGAGCAGATATTAATTTCAAGTGTATGCAGCAGTAGCCATTTTGGCTTCTTGTTGAAGTTGAACCCAGGGCCAAAGTCCCGGGAAGATGTCTGTTGCGTCCCCAGAGAGGAGGACGTGTGTTTGGCAGTGCCAAAGAAGGAAAGAGAGAGAGAGAGAGAGAGAGAGAGGGGGGAGGCTTTAGGAATTTCCCGTTATTATAATTCCCCAGTGGAGAAAAGAGAATAGTTCATCATATAGAATGTTTGTACACCGGCTACAGTGTCAGGACGTGTCCATATGTGTATGTAAATATGTGTGCCTGTACACCGGTGTGAAAGTCAGTTCAAATGTAAGCAGTCATATGTTTGTGTGTTATATTAAGTCCACGTTTATGAGGCAGTAGCCATTTTGTCGGTACTTCGTGTCGAAGTGGCCAGAGCAAGGTAGCCAGGTGTAGTAGTCGTCTACATGTCAGGAGAGGCAAGAAAAAGAGAGAGTGAGTGGATATTAATTCTACATGTATGCGGCAGTAGCCATTTTGGCTTCTTGTTGAAGTTGAACCCAGAGAGGGGGACGTGTGTTTGGCAGTGCCAAAGAAGGAAAGAGAAAGAAGAGGCTTCTCGTCCCGCAGAATGAAAAGAGAAAGGGCGGATGGCGTTCAAGTGTTTATATAGTTATTCTAGCCACCCAAGATTCGCCTAAGAAAAGGCCACTGATTGGTCAAGCCAAAGAGGAAGTAAATTGCTTGAACCAATCAGCAGGAAGCTAAGAAGTCATTGATATTTAAACAATATGGTGACTTGTAGGAAACTGCTACAGGATTGCGATTTCTCTCAATAAGTTGACTGACCGACGGCGTGGCGAAAACAACAAAAAACAAGCCACGCCCCCAAATTCCAGCTAAAAACAAAATCACAATTTTGTTTCCAAAAAGCGGCTCCCAGCATCAACTCAGCAAAATTGGTTAAAAAAATTTTTAAAAAAACACGCCCCCAAAATCCAGCTAAAAACAAAATCAGAATTTTGTTTCCAAAAAGCGGCTCCCAGTATCAACTTAGCAAAATTACTAAAAACAAAACAAAAATGGCCGTCACGTGAGTTGCTCCCAAATACGTCCGCACGACCACTGGTCATAAAATATAAAAGCAGACCGCCGCGACAAAATATCTCTCTTTCTCTCCTTCGACGCTTAACAGAACGACACGTCAAGATTCTCCTCACCCTTATGGGCGACGGTGCCTTGGGAAGCTGGCGGCTACTCGCACGCACACATCAAGGCATACACTCACTATCATTCTTCAACTCACGCACGCTTCCACACACTTACGCACTCACACACACGCTGTTGACAAAGACAAACACACACATACACACACAAAGACCTACACTCCTATCAATTCTCACGCACGCTCGCACGCACACACTCACATTCGTACAACCACGAACAAAAGGTATAAACATTTCATTACTTTTCTTGCTGAACATTTCAAATGAACAATTAATAGCTTGTATTTTGTGTATATATAAATAGTGTCTGTTTAAATAATATTTCCTTTTTCCATTCTTCCTTCATTCAACTTTCATATTTTATTCATGCATGTTTTTTCCTTGCTTTTATTTTGGTACTGTTTCTAACACTTTTATAACAATTTAAATGTAAGCGTAGATTTTAACATTTTCACTAAGACACAACATCTTAACAAGTTAAGGTCCGCGCTACTACGCAATCATTGAGGCTCTATTGGCCTTTTGACTAAGATCAAAGTGTAGTATCTGTTCCGATGGATACTGCACCCCATAGACTGGTATTGTCTTGGCCTTCGGGGCTTGATTTACGCCGGTCCATGGGTCGGTCCTGTGCAGTTCTTGGAGGTCCACCCTCCCAGGCTTCGCCTCCCCTCTTTGGGGAGGAGTAAGTTTATTACTTACTGCCTGAGGCGCCCCTACCGGGGAATGCCGACGGGGCTGCCCAGGCAATTTTTAAACCCCACTTTCCCGACCCGACCTTGTGTCACATCTTACTTGTGGGAGTAAGATTAAAACTGGCCTTGTGCCTAACTCCTGGAGAGGAGTAAATCAATACTACGCAATCAGTGAATTAAAAAAATATATAGTTAATCAACAAAATGTGCTTTTTCAAAACCAATATGCAAATTAGTTAACCTGGCGAATCATATCGTATATACATAAGCAGTATATAAAAAAGATGATGTGTCGATTGTGTAAGTTGAATAAACTTCAAATAAAGCGGTTTGACTTTACTGTTACAGCGAGTAATGAATCTAACTTTGGCTTTGCTTCATTTAGATATTAAATTACTTATTCAATTGCACAACAGTAACCGGCCGTTGTTGCGTCATACATTCCTATGACCTTTACTTATAATTTCCTTTTAGAGTTTACCACGAGAAAGATAACCCTACAGAGATCATTTACAGCATACAGGTATTAATATTAAAAACTAGTTGTATTTACCCGACGCTGCCCGGGAGGCAATGAAGCGAATTTAGTTATTAATATTTATTTGTTTGCACATTTTTAAAACTTATGCAGAAAAAGAAATAACATTTTAGTTATAAAGGAGACAATTCTTTTTTTATATTCTTCAATAAAAATATGGGTTATTCCCCTTGACGATTATGCTTTATTTTGTTCATAATCGAAAAATGTCGCCATTTTCTTAGTTGTCCAGGCCAAATCAACTGTAGCAAACATGGTACAACAATAACAAACGAACATTGCCTATTCGGAATTAAAGTTTGATATGTCAGCTTACTACTTTTTAAGTATCACAATATGAATGTATATGTCAGATATTCTGCGTTGTTCGTGTCCAGCAATTCATCCATGCAGTCGAACCACTATGAGAAAGGAAATCCATGAAGGACGACCAGACACGGTTTACACATGAGGAATCCAGAGAAAGCTACCACGACGTTTATTCAACAGAAACCCATTTTCGCAACCGATTACTCTTCATCATTATAGTCGAGGATACGCGCAGAGTCTGTGCCAGTTTTGAGTAGGTGGTGAGCTTGCATTTGTCGCTCTGAGGTATGGTTCTGTGCAGTTCTAGGGTGCGCACCTTCACAGGCATTAAATTTTCTATTTAAGAAAAGGTTAGTTTATTACTAATTGCTTGATGCGCCCCTACTGGGAAATGTCGACGGGGCTGCTAAGGCACTTTCTATCCACTTCTCCTAGTGTGTTGGCTTCTCAAAACATTGCATGACCGTGTGTCCAAACTCCTGAAGAGATAAATACCTATTCTTCATCTTCATTTAACTGATAGAATGCGTACCAAATCCAATGTTACTGGGAGAATGGGGGTTCATACCTTTCAGAAAAATATTACGGCATAAGTGAATGAAAACTGAACACAAGATTGCCGGTTCCATCGGTTGGATTACTATCCATTAATCATTTTTTTAAACAAATAAAAAAGCAGTAAGTGTCGAGAAGAAACTAGCATCTGTACCTCTCTTCCTAAAATACAATCCTTCTTAACCATAGTAGGGCGGTGACGACGTGGTAGTCTCACGGCTATCAGACTAACATAGCTCTGGTGAAAATCCAGGAGGTGTCAACATCAGGATCCATCGTCCTCTGGTTTGGCTCTGCTTCTACGTGTTACAACCAAGGACGTGTTAGGTACAGGACACATTGAGTGAGCGTAACTACGTTTCTTCTGCGCATGTGCAACCGCCATTTTATTGTGAGTTCTGGGCCAAACCTTTCCCGACTTCGTATGCAACCGCTAAGGCTTGCTATTCTCTGTGTCGGGGGTAAAACCTGCAATCCTGCACAACGATCGCCGTGAGCTGTATGTAGAAGTCCGACTCGCTTAACAATTGCAGCGGTACCGCCCCTCCCCCCTTAAATCCAACCCTTCCTCACCGTGGTAGGAAAAGTGACAAGGTGGTAGTATCAGAGATACCCGGCTAACAGAGATCTGGTGAAAATCCAGGAGTTAGCATCAGGATCCGCCGTTCTCTGGTCGTCTCTGCATCTGCATGCGGCAAGCAAAGGCGGGCCAGGCGCAGAAGCACAAATCAATGGAGTGAGAGTCACAACGTTGCTTCTGCACTATTGCTTCGTGGGTTCTCGGCCAAATCTTCACCGACTTCGCATCCAGCCGCTGATCTGTTCTGTTCACGGTATCATGGCTAAAAACCAACAATGGTGCAAGTTAATGAATAGCTGCAACCAGCGAGGAGGACTTCATGCAGACCATACACTCCTGAGGCACGATCTTCGTGAGCTCTATGCTGAAGTCCTGACTCGCTTAACAACAACAACAACAACAGCAACAACAACAACAATAGCATTAGTAGCAGCAGCAGCAAAACAGAAAAACTGCGCGAAAATAGATGAGTAAAAATAAACTAGGATACGTATATGCCATTGCATCTTCTTGCGATCTTTGTGCATTGTAGAGACCTGCACTGTAGCCTACCCTTCATCATCATTTGACTGATAGAATACTTACCTAATCTAATCTTACTGGGAGAATGGGGGTTCATACCTTTCCGAATAGTATTAATACATAAGTGAACGAAAGCTGAACACGTGATTGCCGATTCCATCGTTTGAATTACTATTAATTATGCCTTTTTTTTTTCAAAACAAGAAAAAAAAAGCAGTAAGTATCGAAAAGAAACTAGCATTTGTGGCCCCCTCCTCTAAAATACAACCCTTTCTCACTATGGCAAGGGCGGTGGCAACGTGGTTGTCTCACGACTACCCGACTAACATAGCTCTGGTGAAAACCCAAGAAGTGTCAACATTAGGATCCGTCGTCCTCTGGTCGCCCCTGCTTGTGTCTGTAGCAAACAAAGGCGGGTTAGGCACGGGACCCCATCTCCGTTGAGTGAGGATAACAAGGTTGCATCTGCGCATGTGCAAACGCCATTCCTTTGGTGGTTCTGGATCAAACCTTCCTCGACTTCGTATGCAACTACCAAGCCTTGCTGTTCTTGGTGTCGGGGGTAAAACCTGCAATGCTCAACACTATATACAAGCTTACTTATTCGGCCGTGTATCAAATATTCGAACAAACAAGCAATGAAAACTTCAGTTTATATCTACTATTATACAAAATCTGCATTAATCAACGTTTATTTCCCATTTCCTTTCCCCATATATATTAATCACACAATCTACATATAAAAATATTCAAAATATGTCGGATTAAGTTATGTTTTAAATGAACTTCAATTTTAATTGTTCTCACTAGCCGTAATTTGCAATTAACTCGCCAAATTACCCATCTACTAATTGACAGACCTTTATTTTATACGCAGTTAGTACTCTCGCTTATGCCACTCTTTTATTATATCTGTTAACAATCAAAAAAGTTTTTAAAATAGCAACGTCTGAAACAAAATACACACTTGTTTAATATGAATGACATTTCGGTAAAAATATCACAGTTAAAATTCATAAATTGAATTTTCGTTAAATTTTTCTCAGCATAAAATAAAATTAGGCACACCTGGAAATCTTTCGGCACCTGTAACTCCTTTGGCATTTGGAAACATTTCGGCACCGGTTACCTTTTCGGAACATGTGACTTTTTTAGCACCTGTGAGCCTTTCGGAACATGTGACTTTTTCAGCACCTGTGAGCCTTTCGGAACATGTGACTCTTTCAGCACCTGTGAGCCTTTCGGAACATGTGATTCTTTCAGCACCTGTGAGCCTTTCGGAACATGTGACTCTTTCAGCACCTGTGAGCCTTTCGGAACATGTGACTCTTTCAGCACCTGTGAGCCTTTCGGAACATGTGACTCTTTCAGCACCTGTGAGCCTTTCGGAACATGTGACTCTTTCAGTACCTGTGAGCCTTTCGGAACATGTGACTTTTTCGGCACCTGTGAGCCTTTCGGAACATGTGACTCTTTCAGCACCTGTGAGCCTTTCGGAACATGTGACTCTTTCAGCACCTGTGAGCCTTTCGGAACATGTGACTTTTTCGGCACCTGTGAGCCTTTCGGAACATGTGACTTTTTCGGCACCTGTGAGCCTTTCGGAACATGTGACTCTTTTAGCACCTGTGAGCCTTTCGGAACATGTGACTTTTTCGGCACCTGTGAGCCTTTCGGAACATGTGACTCTTTCAGCACCTGTGAGCCTTTCGGAACATGTGACTCTTTCAGCACCTGTGAACCTTTCGGAACATGTGACTCTTTTAGCACCTGTGAACCTTTCGGCACCTGGGCCGGTACTACACACTAGCTGATCAACATTTAGATCAAATTTAGGTAAAATGAAATAATAATAATGGCTGTGAAACAACATAGAGTGATAGAAGGTTAAAGTGACAGACAGAAACTTTATTTTATTTATTTATTTTTAATAATAATAATAATAATAATAATAATAATAATAATAATAATAATAATAATAATAATAATAATAATAATAATAAAAACTGTGGTAGAGGAGCGCGCTGGAATGTCGGATCAGGGTGTTAGAAAGGAGATGTATGAAGAAGACGGGGTTGGTGGACGGTAGCCGACTATGATTTAAATAATATCCCCCTCTCCACATCGAGGAACTACCTTGTATCTTGTAGAAGGTAAACCCAAAATTCCACCGATAATAACATTTACAATCCTTTCTGCAATCCAACCATATTTGGTACAAATAAACCTCAGTCTATCCACGACTTGTTCATTAAGTTTCAATTATGATTGTCCAACAGTCTTTGTTTTATCGCCGTTCAATGATATTTGGAGACACTTTGGTGATCGTCTCATAAGTAGCAGGGTTGCAGAGTCGGGAGGCATAAGGCCTTACTCCGACTCCTAGAATTCGAAAATATCGGATTCCGACTTCGAATCCTTATTTTAAAATTTTCTAACATTCAGACTGTTTTTTTTTTTATTCTTCGTAACTTCCGACTCTTTCTTTGCCGGAATCTCCAACAACCTTTGTTTTCTCGCCATTCAATTTATCATTGATACCAAGATACACCAAGATACACCAAGATACACCAAGATACAACGTGCAAAATTGTGAATAACTGTGACACATTCCTCTCATGGCACAGCACTGATTTTAGCTGTGATTGCTCTCTTAAGTCTAGAAATAGTCTAGGATTGTTTTGATCGGCATTATCTTTGAGATAACCCCACGGATAAAACTCTTGGGGGGGGGGGGTTATGGTTCGGTGAGTGTGAAGCACATTCAGGATCACACATCCTGCTGATAAGGTGATCACAAAAGTGGGCCCCATATCGAACTTTGATAACATAAAGACTGTTGGAGATCCGTGACTGAAATTTGGTGGACAAGTCAGGCATAGACTGAAGTTTATTTGTATTCAAAATGGTTAGATTACAAAAGGACGGTAAATGTTATTATCGATAACATGGGTAGCATTTTTGGCGGCCATCTTGCCTATATATATAATCTATTATATTTATGTGATAAAAGTGAACTATGTGTTCGCGGTTCGCTTCAATAATCACGTAAGTAAATTTATTTTTATAAGCAAAGAAAGGGGGGCTTAATCTTAATATTAAAATGACTGATAATAATTACGTAAGGGAAGAATAATCGCATGTGAAAATATTATTTTATGAGCAAAGTAGAGGAGGCTTAATCTTAATAACTGATAATAAAAGGAAAGAATTTCTTTCACTTTAAATAGGCACAAATAAATATTCCCTTTTTCTTAATATTTTTTAGACTAAAATAGGAATTAATCTACTTGCAAACGGATGCTTTATTTACAGATTCATGGGAGAAAGAGATAGATAGATAGATAGATAGATAGAGAGAGAGAGAGATGAGAGATAGATAGATAGATAGAGAGAGATAGATAGATAGAGATAGATAGATAGATAGAGAGAGAGAGATGAGAGATAGATAGATAGATAGAGAGAGAGAGAAAGAGAGAGATGATAGAGAGAGATGAGAGATAGATAGATAGATAGAGAGAGAGAGATAGAGAGAGAGAGATAGAGAGAGAGAGATAGATAGAGAGAGAGAGATGAGAGATAGATAGATAGAGAGAGAGAGAGAAAGAGATAGATAGATAGATAGAGAGAGAGAGAGAGAGAGAGATGAGAGAGAGAGATGAGAGAGATGAGATATATATATATATATATATATATATATAGAGAGAGAGAGAGATGAGAGAGATGAGAGATAGATAGAGAGAGAGAGATGAGAGAGAGAGATGAGAGAGATCAGAGATAGATAGATAGATAGATAGATAGATAGAGAGATGAGAGAGTGAGAGAGAGAGAGAGAGAGATGAGAGAGAGAGAGAGAAAGAGAGAGAGGGAAAGGAGAAGGATTAGTTCATTTTTTTTTTAAATAAAACTTTTCTCGCGTATTTGTTTTTATTTTGTTGTTTTTTTTTGTAAGATTTACCTCGATTAGTTGTTTCATCTTTTTTACAGTAAGATTTACCTCACGTGCGACAACAGTAGGAAATAAATTGTTATTGTTAAAAATAAATTACCCACCCCTCACCCGGGATACGCTGGGTAGCTTTGCTACTTCCAAATATCTGTTGCCTGTCGTCAATAAAATTTAATTTACTTTTTGTATCGATCCACTTTGTCATTCTTTTCTTGATATCGGCGTTCCATCTACAAAACTACGGTAAAGGAGGAAAACCGCCGAAATATAAAGAAAAATGCTTTTTCAAACGGTTGTTAAATACCTTCTGATACGATATACAAACGAGTGCGTTTAGCCGAAACGTAATGATCGACAGAAGAAAGAAGTCGGAGAGAAACGAGTCTGCTATCAGTTTTATTGAGTGATCTGAATTATTCAAGAAGCTTTCGATTTTTTTTTTGTATGCTTTTATCAGTGATTCGTATCTCGGGCAATTAGGATTCCTTTCACTATCGATTCGTCTCTGTCATTTCGACGAGGTCGGTCGGGCAAAAGACAAAGCACTTGATCCTCTTATTTGACAAGCGGATGGATATCTATGGCGGGCGGTTTGCATTCAGAGAGGCTGGTTTTTGACTCCCGATCAAGACATCCATTTAGAAATAGACGACGAAGACGCGAAAAAAAAAAAGGAAAGAAAGAACAAAGCAAAAAAAATAAAGAAGAATGCCAAAAAGAAAAGAAGAACGGATAAAAACAAATAAACGAATAAATAAATAATGGCAAAAGAAAACAGGAAGAAATAATGAATGGAAGAACGAATGCACACGAAACGAAGGCCGTTTGGTAGAGCAGCAAAGTGTGGTATCTGTCTTGATACTACACTTTATCTACTGTCCGGGGTCAGTGAAAAAAAAGATCCTTCGAGACTGAAGCAATGTTTATTTTTATTCCAATCAAGAATTACTCTTTTGGGGGAGCTGGATTTCCCTACATTAAAAACCGACCTTGTTTCTAACCCTGTCTCGTGGGGAACCAAGTAAATAGGAACAAGAAACGAGGGTGCTCGACTGAGCTCCAATCTCTGAGTCATCCTTGTAACACACACACACACACACAGTTAGCCGAAGAAAAAGAAGATGAAAAAGAAGATGAAGAGGAAGAGGAAGAAGAATGAAATAACTAATCTAAGTACTTGCTGCAAAACTTACTCCACTTGTACATCTCAACGTAAATATCCTAACCCCAACACTACCAGCAGCAAAATCCCGCATCTTCACTGTAGAAGTCTCCAGATACCGGAAAACGTTCTACTCTAATAGCTTCTTTCCTCAAACCGTTTGTCTGTGGAATTCCCTCTCGGCCCCCTGTTTCCTCGACTGTACTAACATGCAAACATTTAAATGTAATGTGAACAAACGTCTTCACTTAGGATACCCCCTATAAATCTGGCCCATATCACAGTAACCAATTACGTCTCAGTGACAATATGCCTTGCTTGGAGTGTACAAAAGTAAAAATAAAAAATATTTTTCAAGCAAGAAGACCAGACATGATAATAAACATTTGATACGATATGCAAACTAGATTAATCGAAGAAAAAGAAGACACAACAAATCGAAGGGAAAAAGAATACACAACTAATCGATGAGAAAAAGAAGATGCAACTAATCAATGAGAAAAAGAAAACACAACTAATCGATGAGAAAAAGAAGACACAACTAATCGATGAGAAAAAGAAGACATAACTAATCGATGAGAAAAAGAAGACAAAATTAATCGAAAGGAAAAATAAGACAACTAATCGATAAGAAAAGAAAGACACAACTAATCGATGAGAAAGAGAAGACAAAACTAATCGATAAGAAAAAGAAGACAAAACTAATCAAAAGGAAAAAGAATACACAACTAATCGATAAGAAAAGAAGACGAAACTAATCGATAAGAAAAGAAAGACACAACTAATCGATGAGAAAGAGAAAACAAAACTAGTTGATAAGAAAAAGAAGACAAAACTAATCGATAAGAAAAGAAAGACACAACTAATCGATGAGAAAGAGAAGACAAAACTAATCGATAAGAAAAAGAAGACAAAACTAATCGAAAGGAAAAAGAATACACAACTAATCGATAAGAAAAAGAAGACGAAGCTAATCGATAAGAAAAGAAAGACACAACTAATCGATGAGAAAGAGAAAACAAAACTAGTTGATAAGAAAAAGAATACACAACTAATCGACGAGAAAAAGAAGACAAAACTAATCGATAAGAAAAAGAAGGCAAAACTAATCGACAAGAAAAAGAAGACAAAACTAATCGAAAGGAACATAATTTTAGTCTGAGGCTACGAGGATCGAACCGTCTTATTACCACAACTGCAAATTACTTTTCTTTTTTTTCCTACGGATGCCTAACATCAAACGGAACTTCCATGAACAGAGTTTCTTTTCCGAAACTTCCTATCCGTGGAACACATTACCACGGAGCCGGAGTAATATATCGCATATGCTATACAATGATTTTCTCTTGAGACTTCGGTGTGTCTATGTGTTCGCGGTGACAAGACAGACAGACAGAATGGCTGCGTTTCACTTTCTTTTTCAACGCTAAAAGTAAAGGGCGATCTTACTTTTTGTGTTTTCATTTCTTCATTCAAACTGATTTTATTTTGTTGTATAGGGTGACCTCCCAAAATGCCACCCATTCAATCATAAATAAAATTCGCAGTTCTTTCTGCAATCCAACCATATTTGGTATTTGGTATTGGGGGAGTAGAAAGTAGACCTTGGAATCTTGGGTTTATTTTCGGCAGCCTCGTTACTCGCTTCCCTTATTGTTTACCTCTAGTCCTCACAGTCCATTAGCGATATTTCTGACAAAGGGAATGTGGGGGGGGGGGAGAATTGCTGTTTTCTGGGCGAGAATCTATCCATATAACACTTATCGTTGGCTAGTTTTGGGCCTTGAAGTAGTATTTATTTTAACTCCTTACATTAAGTGGCTTCATGCCTTGTCTGGTGCGATTTCCATTAAAATAAATAATAAAATATACTTCAGTCTATTTTGTAAACATTGTGTGTACTTTAATCACCCCAAACAAGGCACATTGCCACTGAGACGTAGGAGGCTGCTGTGATTAGGGGTCATATTTATAGGGGCCATCTTAACTGGAGAATACTGCAACAAGATGTTTGTTGCCTGTGAATTAATGAGAACCTCTGTGTACCCCTGCTCCTAACCCTAAACCCCATATTACTCTATATATTCTCGTTCTTTTCATTTTCATAATTTTCAATTTTAAAGTTATAAATAAGATAAAACAATTGAAAACCACCATTATAGTTCGTGCAAAACTCTACTCGGGAAAGGTTGTGTTTGATCATGATATAAATCTTTGTTTTGAATTGCATCTCCTGATAGAGACAGGCAGACATGGAGACAGGCGAGCAGACAGACAGACACCACATTTATATTATTGATACGAATAGCAATCCGTCTAAAAATCGATACTTGATTCAGACTAACCTATTTTCCGTTTTTTTTTCTTTCGCTATGTTATTGATACGAATATAATTTATTTCGCTTCTTTTTTTTAAAAAATACTTATTCAGACTAAGAAAGGTGTTAGAGTGGAACCATTCCGACGTAAATTCAGAGTGGCTGAGTTCATTCCATCCACAGGGCTAGGGAAGCGGCAGAGTTCACCTTGGAGTTGAATAGGATTTTAAATAATTCGAAAAACACTATGGTTTAAGGAATATCCTTTTCAAGATTTATTCAATCCGACATATAAAGTTATCTTGTCAGATTTTGAAAGTCAGTCCCAAATAGCAATCTGTCTGACATATCGATACTTGATTCAGATTAGCCTATTTTTCCGTTTTCTGCTTCCACTATGTCATTGGTACGAATATGGTTTATTTAGCTTCTTTTTTCTCCTAAAAAAAGCTTATTCCGACTAAGAATACTGTTAGAGTGGAGACATTTTCCCTTACCTAACCAAAACCGTTAGTTTACGCCCTTAATAAAAAAAACAACTAATAAACAATCCCAGGCAACACCGGTATGTACAATTAGTATTTGTATGATAGTATTTTCTCATTATTATGCCTATGATGATGGAAACGGGTAAGTGTTACAAGTTCTGTAAAGATGTTGTGTTAGTTTTTATTTGGGGGATAGGGGGTTGTCTTGGTCGCCGGTACGGACGGCTTGCTGGCACACATTCCACCGATCTCCGATTGTGTATTTAAATTTGTGCGGCTGAGTTGGCTCTGAGGACTGGGTGATAGTGATCATGCGTTCTATCAGAGAGACAACAATCATTTTGTCCACGAATGTCCTCTCTCCACATGTCCGTCGATCGACGCTGCTTTATGGACTTGTTCAGCACATGACCGACCCCCCCCCCCAACAAAAAAAACACCTTTTAATTTCTGGTACGTGTTCGTCCGCTGATTTGTGCATCAATCGAAATTCAAATATTTAAAATTTCGATTAGAGTGAAACTGTCCTAACCTATCTCGTACTTTCGCACTGTCTCTTATTGAGTTCTGCTTTTCTCGCATGGAAAAGAAAACAAAGAAAAGAAAAAGAGAAAAGGAAAGTCCAGATGAAAGAAGAGCACGGGAAGAGAAAAGTAGTAATCTTCCCACTGTGATTTCTGGTAGGAGGAATAACGGTTTACACTTAGCGTAAAGCATTACTATTCATAACTAGAATAAAGTTCTCAATTTTGGTATCTCATCTTGACGCGTTGACTACAACATTGATAGTAAAATATGTATTAAAATTGTATTTGAATGGTTCTGATGGTAGATTTTTATTTGAGAGCATTGAAAAAAATAAAACATACGTATTTGCGCACAACAATAATACTTAATAATTGAAACCGTAACAATATCATTTAATTTTTTAAATATAAAATATAAGAATAGAAACAGAACAAATAAATAATAAAACCACAGTCTTGGTTTTTCGTCAGTTCTTTCTTTCTTTTTCTTTATTAAATGTGTATTCCATCGCTATCCCGCAGCAAATATGGCGTTAGCGTTTCTCCAGACAATAACGAGATAAATTCTCTTAATCAGTCATTCGTACTTCCCCTCCCACCCCCACCCCCACCCCTTCTTCAAAATATCGGTCATCCGATCAAGGCCATGCAGAAATACAATTGTTCTTGAACCAAGAACTCGTGAAGTATCAACAAAAACCAGTTGGAAATATATCACCACTCGTGAGTTGAGCTCTCTAGTAAGAAAATGAACTTTTCGTGATTAGAACAGAGTTATATCCGTAACCGATAACGTTCAGAATACAAAAACATTATCATTAATCTTACTTCCGTTGCGAATATCGTGGTGGGAATATTGCTGACTACTGTACAAGGGTTTCGAATCTGAGTTTGAAACACTGACGATGTTTAGCTATGGGCCATGATACGGTGAAACAGCGGCAAGTTGCTTACTATATATATATATATATATATATATATATATATATATATATATATATATATATATATATATATGAGAAAGGAAGGATGAGAGTAATCCGACGTAATGGGAAATGAAAAAGGAAAAAACCAAGATATATATTTTTTTGACTTCTCACAGCCTGGACTCTCCTCCAGCGCTCACAGCTACTACTTTTCCTTTATCACTCCATCATGTCAACCCAAAATTTCGATGTACTTGCATGACATTTTTCTTCAAATTATCATCCTGAGGAAGTCTTACAATAAAGACGAAACGTTGATGAATATATAAAAATATCTCTTGTTTTTTCCTTTTTCATCCCCCCTCACACCACACACACACACACACACACACACACACACACACACACACATATATATATATATATATATATATATATATATATATATATATATATATATATATATATTTATTAAATGAGTAAAATCATTTTTTTCATAAATATATATCTAAGACTTCGCTGTTATACAGCATTTTCAAAGAGTTAATTCCTTTCTTTTTTTATTCCTTTTTGTCTTCATCTTGCTGGTGTTAAAAATCGCAAGTAAATCTCCTCGTGGGTCCCAAAAGATTACTCTCGTCTGTTCTTGTTGACGGATTTATGTGCTCAAAATATGATTTAATAAATGTTCCGAATTTACTTAAAAAACATTTTTATTCATACAATTTTTTCTACAACATACATTATTTATTGGTAAATAATAAATTCAGGATATATTTTCAAAATGATTTTTCATTTATTAGTAATTAAATTGTACTACATTCAAATTATATTTTAATTCATTCAATATGGCTCAAATACAAGTTAACAAACTAATTATTATATCAACTTAACGTAAGAAGCTCAATTTGTCCAAGAGAAGTCACGGCTGTTGTATATGGAATTTTCTTCCCATTGGAAACGATATGCCTGTTCGGATCTTTCTGTCTCCTTGACTAGCTTCTGACTGGAGTAACACCCGGAGTTTTTTTTGTTGTTGACATGTTATTCACGGACTTAATGATTTATCCCCTTTAGCGGGTGAATATCTGGAATATGGTAAAATGCCCCACCGCCAGCAAAAGCAAAAAGATAAGAAATGAAGGGCGATTGTTCGGAGTGAATGTTGTACAAAGAAAAAAGTCTACAAAAATGACTATTTGTCAAATATGGAAATTCTGTTTTTATGAAACTATATATATATATATATATCGTATATGTATTGGTTTCTGTAAATGTAAATCCGTAGAAACTCAAGTGTTTATAAAAAGTGCTCAATACCAAGTAGAGCTGTTTATAAGTATAAATTTTTATTTATACAAACATTATCGGTTACATATGTGCATACATGTTTCGGTTGCACTCTCCCAAGAAAGTCAACCTCATCAGACCGAGAATCTTTCAGAAATGGATGGATTTGAAGAATTTTCTGTCTTAAATAATTCTTTTTTGGGATAATTCTTTTATATATATATATATATATATATATATATATATATATATATATATATATATATATATATATATATATATATGATTATTTTTATTTACACAGACATGTACAAAATCTGCAAGGCTGGCATGTCGATGTTATCGATCAACAGCTATAATAAACTGAGATCTCATCAGGCAGAGTTAGAATCCGATCTTAACCGTAGATCATATTTGGAAAGAATATATATATATATATATATATATATATATATATATATATATATATATATATATATATATAATTATCCAAGGGCACATGTTTCATCGTCTTAAAACTCACCAGCATGACTAAACCTAGCTAGCCAGATGCGAAACCGGGACTCCAGAGACTGAAGTCCGACGCCCTATCAATAAGCCAATCCCGGCGTATCGTTTTTGTAGATGTCGTTTATTTGTGTATTTTTTATTTGCGATACTTTGAAAAAAAAAAATAATAATAAATCACACACACACACACACACACACACACACACACACACACACACACACACACACACACTCACTTTTCAGAGTTGTACGCTCTTCATTCCTTCGTGAAACTCTTCTTGGATCAAGGGCTGAAAATACAGTACCTGTATCACAGCAAGTGTCATATTTTATATGTAAGCTTCCTTAGAGGTCACAAAATATATATGACGTCACTTGTGACGTCAGAGGACATATGTAATGAATAGTATATCAGTTGCAGATCCAGTGATGTGTTTTCATCCACAGCATCACACTGATGCCAAAATAAATAAATCTGGTTGTTTTAACATTTGGAAGTAAAGACTATGATGTAAGCAGTTCGCGCATTGAATCATCGGTGAACGTATGCAATTCGAAACAACCAGGTAAACAAATAAACAAAGGTTACGGTTTGGTAACAATGGCGTACAGAAACGGGGAATGGCAACGTAGCGGTGGCCCTCGGAAGTCCATGGGGGGAGCACATCCAAATAAAGAAGTGTAATCGGAATATAGTATTTACTGCAGCATGGACTTTTGCTAGGCACCCCATAGACTTGTATTGTCTTGTCCTTCGGGGCTTGATTTACGCCGGTCTATGGGATTGTCCTGTGCAGTTATAGGAGGTCCACCCTCTCAGGCTTTGCCTCCCCTCTTTCGGGAGGAGTAAGTTAATTGCTTACTGCTTGAGGCGCCCCTACCGGGGAATGCCGACTGGGCTGCCCAGGCAATTTTTAATGGTCAGAGTGCTCACCTCTCGGGCGCTGGCTTTTCAACCCCCACTTTCCGACCCGACCTTGGGTCACATCTTACTTGTGGGAGTAGGATAAAATTGGCCTTGTGCCTAACTCCTGGAGAGGAGTAAATAATACTGCAGCATGGAGGAGGGGGTATTTCCGGCGTTGTCCGTTTCAGACCGATTACAAATTGCAATGATATTTTCAGTCGCAAATTGAATGGGCGCCAGCATTCGCCACTAGCTTCTCAAGCCGTCTGGGAACCGTATCAACTTATATCACAACGCTGTTTTCAACTGAATATCCATTAATCTAGTTAACCTTTATCTAAACGTAAAAATTAGCTCCTTGTGTAATCAGTTCATGCGGTGTATATATATATATATATATATATATATATATATATATATATATATATATATATATATATATATATATGTGCATGGTAATCTCCGAAATTAATAAACGGATCATTATGAATTTTGGAATATATATTCTAGGCAACACGGTGAGCGTCTCCTGTATAACGGAAGGGTTAGAGAATGTATATGAAATTAAAAATTGTATCTTCATATAAAATTTGCCGTTGAAGACGCTTGAAGTAGTCCCGAATCCCTAAGTGTACCCCTAACCCTAACCCTACCCCCTAAGGGGGGCTACGAGAGCAGAACCCTTTTAAAACTTCAAATATATCATATTTTGATGAAAGTTAAATCATATATATATAAAAAACAAATCTTCGGCGAAAATAATGGATATAGTCCCGAATCTCTACGCCCCCCCCCTCTATGTGCCAAATCTCTATATGCCCCCACCTAAATGAGCCATGGGAGCAAAAAAAAAAAAACGTTAAAATTTCAAATGCGTATATCCGATTTTAATGAAATTCAAACCATATATATAAGACACTAATTCAGAGAGTCATTCAAAATTTCAACTTCTTCCGACTATATAAGAGGCGAGGGGAGGGGTGAAAAAGAAAGTGATATTGTGTTATGAGCATAGTAAAAAAAAAGAAAGTGATATTGTGTTATGAGCATAGTAAAAAAAAGAAAGTGATATTGTGTTATGAGCATAGTAAAAAAAAGAAAGTGATATTGTGTTATGAGCATAGTAAAAAAAAGAAAGTGATATTGTGTTATGAGCATAGTAAAAAAAAAAGAAGTAATATTGTGTTATGAGCATAGTAAAAAAAAGAAAGTGATATTGTGTTATGAGCATAGTAAAAAAAAAAAGTAATATTGTGTTATGAGCATAGTAAAAAAAAGAACATATCCCGAGCAACGTCGGGTCTCCCTTGCTTGTTATTTAATAAATACTGAATTTGTCATTAAGATCGGATAATTTCTTTGATTTTTGGCGGATTTTTTTTTTTAATCAAGGGTAAAATTCATTTTTTTGGATTAAAAAAGAGACAAATTACGTTCACTTTCATTGCCCGTCCCCAGGTTAAAGACACTCCTAATGTGACTTTCACTCCGCACCATAAAAAATTTACTTAGTCCATGACTTCAGTTGTGTAATCTTTAGATTTATTTATCTACCTCCCACAAGGTAAGATGTGACACAAGGTCGGGAAAGTGGGATTAGAAAAGCCAGCGCTTAAGAGGTGAACACTCTGGCCATTTAAAAATTGCTTGGACAGCCCCGTCGGCATTTCCCGGTAGAGGCGCTTCAGACAGTAAGCAATAAACTTACTCCTCCCCAAAGAGAGGAGACAAAGCCTGGGAGGGTGCACCTCCTAGAACTGCACAGGACCGGCAACCCCCAATAGACCGGCGTAAATCCAGACCCAAAGGCCCGGACGATACCGGTTTATTAGGCGGAGGTTAGTGGTTTGAATAGTTATTACAGCTTCAAAGTGTGTACCTGAACCCGCCGTGGGACGCGTATCACAACTAGTAAGTATATAGTTTGTTTTTTTTGCTGTTCGTTCGTTCGCACCTGCGAACAATTAGAAGAGAGAATGTGTACTCAAGATGGCGAAAGACGATCGCTGAAAACTTAACTGACGTTTCCTTTCTATAGAAATCTTAACCAGTTATGAATATCAGTAACAGTTTAATAGTAGTAGTAGTAGTAGTAGTAGTAGAAGAAGAAGAAGAAGAAGAAGAAGAAGAAGAAGTAGAAGAAGAAGAGAAACGTACGTTTGTTTGATTTATTTGTTCATTTATTTAAAGAATATTTAGCTGGCCATTATTTTTTCGGAAGAAGAAAGAGACATTTAAAAAAAAAAATATTATTAAAGTTTACATAGTGTGCCATTTCAAGAGAAATACAGGGTGACTCTCAAAAACGCCACACATAGAATCTCTAATAAAATTCACAATCAATTCTTCCTTGTCCACCAAGTTTCGATCATGAATGCCGAACACTGCTGGTTTCATCAATTGTGAATTTTTTTAACGATTCAATGTGTGACATTTTTTGGTCACCCTGTAAATTATAGATGAAGAATTTTCACTAGTAAATGATGATGATGATGATGATGATGATGATGATGATGATGATGATGATGATGATGATGATGATGATGATGATATGGAAACGTGTGCACTGCTAGAGACGAGAAAAGGAAAACTCGAAACAGCGGAGGATACGGAACTGCCAAACCAATAGGAGATGAAGGCACCACGCGAACATGATGCCTATAAATATTTGTAAGTTCTGGAAGCAGACACCATCAAATCAACAGAAATGAAAGAAGATTGGAAAAGAATACATGAGAAGAACAAGAAAACTTCTAGAACCTAAATTATATAGGAGGAATCTTGTGAAAAGAATAAATACCTGGGCAGTATCTAGTAAAATATTCTGGACCATTCATAGGCTGGACAAAAGAAGAACTGGGGCATCTTCAACAGAGGACTATGAAACTAATGGCCATGAACAATGCACTACGGAGAGAAGGGGGAAGAGGACTTCTAAGTATAGAATACTGAGTGGAAGACACAAAAAATAACTGAAAAAATATATAACACAGAACACAGAAAACAGTAAATGTAGACTTTGTGGACAAAGAGACGAAAAGGTAAATCACATAATAAGTGAATGCAGCAAAGTAGCTCAAAACGAATACAAAACAGCCACGACTGTGTGGTGGAGGCAGTACATTGAGAACTAAGAAAAACGACTGCATTTTGAACATACAGACAAATGGCACAGACACAAACTGGAGACAGTACTGGAAAACGAAAATCACAAAATCCTCTGGGATATGAAGGTACAAACATATAAACTCATCCAATCAAAGAGATCAGATATGATAATAGCTAACAAGGAAAAAAAACTGCTAAATCGTAGATTTTGCCGTATCACCAAATCATATGGAGATAGAAAAACGAAGCAAATATATGGAACTTGTTAGAAAACTGAAAAGAATATTCAACATTAAGAAAGTCAGTATACTACCAATAATCGTAGGAGCACTAGGACCAATCCCGATAAGTCTAGAAAAAAGTCTAGGAGAAATTGGAATCAAAGCAAAGACTAAGAATATACAATGGACGGCAATGATGAAAACAGCTGAAATCTTAAGGAAAGCCTCCTAAATCGGAAATCAACCCACATAAACTACGAACGCTAACCAACAACATTGAGTTGCACTAAAAATGATTAACACAAATATTTAGAAAGAAAACCACATGAACCAAAGGGAACTGACACTGCAAGAAATCTTATATACTGCCCCCCCCCCTTAAAGCACACATCACACACACAACTTTAACCCATAACTAACCGTAATCTAACCCCTTTAGTAAAGGTAAATGAAAAGGTATCTAAAAATTCCAAGAGAAAAGTTGCAGAAGTAATAAGAGTCTCCGAAAAATTACGTAAAAGTCGGAACTTTATCTTTCTAATTGATTGGAAACTAGTCGTCTGGCAAATAACAGCGTTTTTTCATGTGTATATTTCGGTAAAAGTCGGAACTTGATTCGGATTTCTCCGTTCGTAGTCAGAACTGCTTACGTCACGACTACGTCACGACTACGTCACGACTACGCCACGACTGCAAATCTATGGATAAAGCAACAAATGTCCATGCAAAATATTTCTGCTCTGCCAATTAAGAGAAAAGGTCAAAGTAATTCACTTATTATTAACGTGTTTGTCATTAGCATCGTGGGAATTACTAATAATACAGTATTGGAACTGCAAAAAAAATCAACAGTCGTATTAATAGCAACAATGAATTGTAAACGATGAACGGCTTGACATACAAGTTGAGGATACGTCCTTGACAATCAGTCCGACTGTGGCTTTGTTGCTGTCGGGCTGAGGTATGGTTCTGTTCCGTTCTAAGAGGTCCACCTTCCCAGGATTTACCTTCTCTCTGAGAAGCCGTTAGTTTATTCCTAATCGCCCGAAGCGACCTTACCGGGGAATGCCGACGAGATTGCTCAGGCATTATTTTTTGTAGGCCAGAGTGCGTTTATCCTAGTGCGCTTATTTTTCAGAACCACACAAGGCCTTGTCTCTAACTTCCTGGAGAGGAAGTAAATAAATTATTTTTCTCGTCCAAAATAAGTAATAAAAATGTTAATTGCGTATAAAGTAGAGTAGACACTGTTAATGGTAAAATGTGTGTTAATTATTAAAATAACTATGACCGGAAACCGAGTAATCAGTAAAAATACTTTCCCTCCGAAATGTTGATGGAAAACGGTTTCATTAAGAATAAATACTAGAGATGAACAAACATTCGTCTGCTCGGTAAACTATTGAATTTTACGCATGATACGAAGCATACCAATTATCCTTACAAAATACGGAAGTACACATGTGTAATAATCCAGATAAAAAAACGCGGTTTCTGAATTTCAATTTTCGTTTTTCCATATTAATATATTTTTTAATATTAAAGGTACTTATACCGTTTGATATATATGGCCGTTTCAAGTATTTCCGGAATAAATAATAATAATAAAAACTTGATTCATTTAAAGATTTGCAGTCACTATAAAATTATCTCCCCTGTTTTGTTTAAATCCGCGTATGGGACGCCATAGTCCGATTTGGACGAACGCACACAAAAAGACCCTAAATTTCGAAGGTACAAAAACGTTTTTCCGTTTCGTGAGCAGAGCCACGACCGTCGTTAAGAAGGCCTGGTCACTAAAAAATGACGCCATACACTTTAGGACAAGCAAGATATGCCAAAAAGCCAGGCTGTCGATAATGAATGATAGTTTTTAAAAAACTTTTTAGACAACTTTGAAAATTGCATTCTAAAAAAGAAAAGAAAGGAACACGATCCGATTCATACTGAAACTGAACTTTATTCAATATTAATTCAAAAAAACAAAACAAGAATTAATTCAAAAAGAATAGTTACGGTGCGTATTGTTTCTGCGTTAAAGTAAATAAACATCACGTTTTTTCATGGATTTTAAAGACTAAAATTCGTTTATTATTTTGATTGTGAACAATTTCAAAAAATTTTCTTTACATATTTATTAAAATAAAAACATGCAAAATCAAGCAATAACGATTATAATTCTTTTAATTACAGTATCAATATATTTGAAGGGTATAGATATTATTTACTACGATGTATGTAATTACGTGTGTTCGTATTTACTTGCTTCCTCACAAGGACAAAGTTATACATAAGGTCGGTTTATAATATGGGGGAAATCCAGCTCCCAAAAAGGGGCATTCTGGAGTAGAACAACAATTAGAATTGTCTCATTCTAAAAAGATTTCTCATTCACTGATTGAATATGAAATGTAGTATCAGACAGGAACAAAATCATCGGTATCGTTTTTTAAATACCAAACAATTACAAGATCAGTCATGAAATAATTTCAGACAGAAATTACCAGTCATATGTCCATGTGTAAATAACCTTTCTCTTCGAAGCGTCTTGTTTATCTGCTTAGCTTCAACCGACCGCTGTCACGTCAGCAGATAAACTCGACTCAGTGAACAGGTCTTCTTAATTACGGTCATGGCAGAGCATAGCGTCGGCCATTTTATTTTTTTCGGAATCTATATTTTAAGCTACAGAAGTCGACTGCTTTTCCCCCATCCTGAAAATAATACATTTTGATTTGTCAATTTTTCGAACATCTTTTAGAATAATGATTTTTTTAAATCTTTAAAAAATGTTTAATGCTTTTTTTTTGTTTTTACTATCACATTCGTAATAAATTAAACGAATATTTAACAAAAAAAGAATTGCTTGACGAGCAATATTTTATTTACATTAGGGTTTTAAATTTCCAAAAGTAAGGGTTACATTCGACTAGAAGTTGACCCCCCCCCTCTCCAAAGCTACAAGGAATTATCTTTCAAAGTTATTAATTTAAACATGTGCTTGGTGTTTTCAAAAAGTTTTGCAGCATCGACTAAGTAGAGAGGGTGTCATAAAAATATAACACCCCACAAAAACGGTTACCTCCAAAATTTCGAGTCAGCATTTGTTTTAAGAGAAAGATTATCTATTAACGCTTCCAATACCGAAAATTTTATCAAAATATGAGAATAAGGCTATTTTTGGTGAATTTTTGAAAGATTGCATTTTGACGCCATTGCTGCTTGTTTCTGTTCGTCCCAAGTTAAGAATAAACGCAATCGGCGTTGCTCGTGAACGAATGAGAACCCCTGTGTGTACTCCAGCTATGAATAGTAAACATCTGACGAGTCTCCACTTATCAATGCCAAAAGTCACTTGAGGATAAGGGTTAATGAGATGGAATGATTGTCAGTTGAAAGATGAAGAATATTATGGGAGTATTAAAAATGATTAATAGAAGGAACTAAATGTTCTTACTTATGGTGACGGTTTATGGCAAGTATTGGTTGACATTTGATTTGAAGACGACTATATTGTAATCTGCAGGGAAGCAGTCCGCGATAATGTGTTCTACAGACGAGAAACCTTTGCAAAGAATCCTTTTTCCTTTTTAATTTTGAGCTTCAACTAACTCTATCTTCTCTAGCGTTTATTGCTATAAATAGCAAACTAGTGTCCCTAGTGTAAATCTCGATATTCTAGCTAAATGTTAAAAATATATGGAAAAATGGGTAGCCTTAACATGTTAGAAAAAAAAAAAGTTCGAACCAGCCTCGACATACAAGCCCCCCCCCCCCTTTCAAAAACTCCCCCCACCATTCCTCAGATGTACACAATATGATTTTGTTGAAAGGGTCATTTGCAAAGTAGCCCGACTTCAATTAATGCCATCCACATGGCGGCCAGAATGAAAGACTTCTCAAAGTTTTCAGTTGAGTTTTCTGTTCTTTTACTATCTTAAATGTATTTGGCACTTTTACTAATTTCAAACAATGCTACCAAACTTACTAGTATTTACCCTGTTTGACTTAAATGTGTTTAGTTATTGATATATACTGTCCTATTGCCTGTCTATTGAGTTCTAACTGAAGAAATTCTTTATCTCTCATGCTGGCCTGAAGTTTTGCCTCTCTTTCTTATTACTCTTATTTGTACTTACTTGCGAGAGGGAAACCTATCTTCAACTTTCTGTTGCCTTGTTAGTATACAATGAACTTATATCTATATATATATATATATATATATATA